>JAMJFZ010001868.1:7140000-7627500 GCA_026225945.1 Cricetomys ansorgei | reverse complement strand
AGTGATATCTGAAATAAGATGAGAGTTATAAAATAAAGACAGGGATTGTGACTAGGATGGGGAGACAGCTCATGGGTGGAGGGATGAAAGGGAACAAAGTAAAGGAAGGGGAACAGGGGTTTCAGTCATCTGGCAAGTGATGGCTCTAGATTGTAGACTCTCTGGTTTGACTCGTCAGCAGTACCATCAATGGTAAGGTGTAAGTTTCTTTTCCATTTCCGTCCATTCACCTGTAATTTTCATAATTTAATTTTTCTTTATAGTTGAATTATATCCTATTGTGCATATGTACTATATTTTCTTATCAATAATAACACTAATAATGTTAAAAAAATAAAGTGAGAAGGGAGATGGCTTGGAGGTTCCTGGGGAGAGCTAGAGGGAAGTAGTGGGGTGATATGATAAAAATATATTGGATACATGCATGAAATTTTCAAAGAATAAGTAAAAATATTTTAAAAAGCAAAATGGGCTGTATCAGAGATTAATTCAAATGTGTTGGCTTGATAGGAACTTCATTAAAAGTGATCTTACTTGTTTCTTTAAATAAAACTTTAAATTTCACCTAATATAGTTCTAGCTAATGTGATTGACAGATATAAATATTTTATTTACATCGTTACTAAATTTATGTTTTTGGCCTTTGTTTTAAATTAGAAAATTATTAAGTAAATGTTTTTAAAAATCATGTATGTTAAAAATGTCTTAGTTTTATATTTCAAAGATCAGAATATCATTATATGTTAACATCTTTAATTTATATTTGGCTTTCTAAAAATTATGTGCCTATGTGAGAATATGTGTCTCTGAGTGCAAATGCCCATGGAGGCCAGAAGAGGGCATCAGATCCCCTAGAGCTGGAACTACAGAGGGTTGTGAGCCACCCAACATGAGTGCTAGGAGCTGAGCTCACCATGTCTTCTACAAGAGCAGTACAGGCTGTTAATTACTGAGCTATCTTTCCAGCATACCTTTATTGAAAGTATCATTTGCTTTGAAAATAGACATGTATAGAGAATCACAGTGCACAATCTTGTGTTTTTTCCCTGGTGTAGATTGGATGTCACCCAGGGTTTTCTCTAACCCTAACATATGTACATGGTTACATTCACATTAAACCAGAAATTTGAAGATACATTACATGGTTATATTCACATTAAACCAGTAAGGTGAAGATACATATACAATATGATACATGATTTGTTCACTTTCGTTATACTTAGAATATCCCAAGGTTGATCAGGCTGTGAGCACTTGACTTTTCAAGTCTTGTGTACTCACTCAATAGAAGAGGGCTGGCGATATGCCAATTAGTCTATGTATGAAGAGAGAAACTGGTCAATTAAGTCAACTTGGTATATAATGTGTTATCATGACCACAGGTGATGCTGCCCTCTTTCCACAGTCTCTCTTTGAAACTGGAGTGATGTCTAAAATGTGTCTGAGTACTAACTGGTGAAGTCCACCTGCACATGGCTAGATCATCAGACCTACTATACACATTCTTGCTTTCCACAGAAGCATTTATAGTCTCAAATATAGCTTTCCAGTTTTCAGCAATTACTAAATCATGGTAAGATTAATTCTGAATTTTGTTCCACCAAACAGGAAACCATTTTTATTCTGTCTTGATCACAGATCATCAATATAGCTGATGAATTGTTTGTGCCTTGTTGAATATAATGAGCTGTATTTAAAGGAGAGGCTCACTTTGATATGTTTTAACTTTAGTTAGCCAAAGGATAATATTTTCTGACAATTGACACAGCTTGCTAATAGTCACAATGTTTAGCTTTCTCCATGTTTTAAAATATAATGAGTTACAAGTGTTTCCACAGTCAAAAGCAGGGAACAAAGAGGAAGCCATTACAGTTTTGGAAAAAATAATGTAATAAGATTCTAACATGTAATCTACAAAACATTCATACAATGGGAAACACATCGCAAAATTTTTTGTCAAATGCTAAAAGATAATGCATTCATTGTAAGCACTCTTACACCTAGTCTTCATTTTTAAGCATCTTATTGTAGTCTAATGCTTTTACTTTCTACAGGAGAGGTCTCGCTTTTGATCCCTAACATTGCCTCTTTGTTTGAAGAACTGCTCTACTAACTGTGAATAAGTGGGAATGGATTACCAAGTGCGACTCTGGCTGCAGATGCATCATAGTTGATCCAAAAAGACACCCAGGACAGAATTGTAATCAGTGTGGAAGGCATGTAGGTCTGCAAAATGAAGTAACCGATGTTTCTCTTTAGACGAAAACTTAGTGATAGTCGTGGATAAGCCCCTGTGTTTAAAAGAGAAAGGAAGAGAGAGAGAGAGAGAGAGAGAGAGAGAGAGAGAGAGAGAGAGAGAGAGAGAGAGAGGGGTAATTTGATTAGAATCGCCATCTCCCTTTTATACATGCATGGATTATTAGGAAGGAAACATCTTCACCTGTTGTGAACTCCACCTTCTTGGAAACCATCTTGTAGTCAACAATTGAAAACTGAGGAAGCTCGATTTTATTGACTCCGGTTACTGCTCCCTCTCCTCCATTCCAGTAAAACTCGATGTCATCAGTGGTATAGCCATCTGAAGTGAAGAAGTACAGCTTCATCACACAGAGCACAGTTGTTCTAGAGATGCATTCTGAAAGCAGTCTTCCAGCCAGAGGGAAGATTCATAGCACATTAGGGGCAAAGAGTATTATTTTGAATTTGAATGGCAGATAGAACCTACATCGAATGCTCTTTCTGATGGGTTGGGAGTGGCTACATCTGGAAGGAGATGCATCTGGTTTTAGTGAGCATAAGTTCCCTGGTCCTTGGATCAATGCAACAAATTTGTTTTTATTGTGTGTAGGGATGAATGCTCTTTTGTTAAAGCAAAGGTGGCTGCATTCTAGGGCTCTAGGAATGTATTTGGGTCATGCATTATCAAAGGACAAAGGCAGAATCAAATGAGAAATGCAGTTATTAAAAGGAGGGCCTAAGGGATATTGGGAAGGAATATAGTGAAAGATCAAATCTTGAATAAGTGATTAAGGCATTTTAAAATAAACACACATTTCATTTAGAAAAGTAACCAGGCTTTTATCCTTTTGTAAACCTACTGTTATCATAGGCATCATACACGTAAAATCTTAGGGGTGTATACATTCTTGATTATACCAGGTACTTTATGAATTGCTGATCTCTTTGGAACTATAATTTCAAGGGAACCCAAAGAAGACTGAAGATATTTGAAGGTTTTCCCTGATTTTGGGATGAAATGTCCTATATTCATGCTCTGTTCTCTTCAAACTGAGTCATGGTGGTGAATAAAAGTAAATTTTATAGCAAGAACGATGCATGAATATGTTAAAAAATATAAAAATAATTCAGCTCATTTAACACCAATTTTTTTACTAGTTATACACAAAATTGATTTTTCAACATTTTTTATGTATTCACCTCAAATAAAGAGGCTTCATATTTTTAATAGAGTTACCGACAAGTGTATCAAAGATAACCCCATGAGCTCTTTGCTGTACACATTATGCTGGCTTGCTTTTGAGTAAATAAATAACATCTTTCCAAGATATTTTTAAAAAAATATTTAAAATTTTGGAACTGAATATGTTAAAGAATTGCACCAATTTGCCACTGTAAGAATGAAATAAGTTTTAGTCATTCTTCTGGCCCCTGCTTTTGGGTATGTGTGTATGAGGAAAAACTGCCTCAGTTTTACTTCTTAAAATAATTAAAATTATTAATTCTGAATTTATTGAATAATAGCTCTTTTATATTTGATACCCTATAAAGTTACCTTTTATTATAACATATTATAATATATTTAATTTCTTCTTAAACCATCACCTATTAAAGAACTTGCTTTTTCTCCAAAGAGTAATATCCACATGAAATATTCCACCTATAATGACCCAAATATACACAAGGAAATCGAAGGTATTTACTGTTACATATAAACACTGTGTTTGGCGGGCTCCATGATCATCTATACATATTGGTCTTAATATAATCTACCAGAGATTAATTGATGTATTTGTGATTTATGTCAAACTTGGATATGATTGTGTGACATCACTGCTTAAAATTATCTAGAGTATCTGATAAGATTCCATGAACAGCTCTACAGAAGATAAATAAATAGACATATGGGTGACAAATGGATGGATGGATAGAAGATGAACAGGTGGGTAATGGATGTTTGGAGATACAGACAGATAGATGTGTGATGAATTAGAAAGACAGATGACTATGGATGGATGGAGAGATAGGTTTATGATGGATGGATCGATAAATAGATGGGTGATGGACAATTAGATAAATAGGTGATGAATGGATAGATTAGTGATGGGTAAACGGATAGATGCATTATGGATGGATGGAGAGATAGATATGTGATGGGTGGATAGACAGACAGACAGACATATATACGGAGAGATAAAGAGAAACACATGGATGGATAATCTCCATGTCCAAGAGTGAAAAGGCTTCTGGTTTGCTAAAGTAACAAGTTGGTAGATTTCAGCCTCCATTGGTGCTTCTGTTGTCAGAATCTAGGGCAAAAATGTAGGTACAAGTTTGAGTTGTGCGAGTCATAGACAGTTTGTAGTTTGGGTTAAGAGAGGAGAAGGGAGTGGGTGAGCCAAACTGGCAGCCCTGTTAGCTCCTACTTCTGGGCAGCAGCGGAACACTAAACAAAACGGGAATGTGACAACCAGCCAAAGCAGATTTTAATATTCACGTTAGTTCTTGCTTATGTAATTTTCCCTTCCCACAGTCTAGGTGGCCCAGTTAACTGCGGCCTGGAAATGTTTAATGGAAATTTCTAAACATAAACATTTTATGAGATTGAAACTGCGTATCATTTTTAGTAGTGCTATAAAATCCCATGCTCTCCTGCTCTAGACCACCCAAGGTGTGAGAGACCATTTTGTCCAGCATATCCTTGGAAGGTTGTTTATGCTTCCTACCCATCTGCCACATTGTAGTCATATCAGCTATCTGACCAACTGTCTTGGAACTGCAGTGCTTATGTTCAAGTAACCTTTCTTGATCAGTCTTGACATAAGACTGATTACAGTTTGTTATAGCTGTCATTATATATATGTCCGTATATATGAAACATATATATATATATATATATACAGACTAATATAATATAATATAATATAATATAATATAATATAATATAATATAATATAATAAATATAATGTAATATATATTATATATATATAAAATTGTTTCTATTTTATTGTGGTTATTGTTTATTTTTTTCTTCTGCCTAGTTTGTGTCCTAGATATGCATGTGAAGGAAAAGCAGGGTCTATATGGGCTTGGCATATGCAGGGCTTTTTGGGCAGCTGTCTGCTGGACTTCTTGAAACACAGTTCCCTGTGGATGAGGAGGGACTATTGTTTTCAACAACCCGTGCAGTTAGTGGTCTGGGTCTTTATTTCCAGGCTCACTTCACTTTGTTTAACTAAACCTCATTACTCACAGTGCTCTAGGCACTGAGATAATTACAGATGATTTGAAGAAGAAAGAGAATGCTCACTCCCATTTATATAGATGCTGGAGTTCTCATGGGAGCAATAACAGCAGCTGGATCCAAGCAAAGAATAGAGGCCTAGAAGCACACTATTATTCAAAGGTTACACAAGAACACTTTGCCATAGAGAGAGAACATGAATTTACTTACACCTAAACAATCTATTTACCAAAGGTTTTCCTTTATGAACCGGTGATTTCACACAGCGTTTCAAAGTCTAAGCACTCCCATACCAAGAATGTTGTTTCCTAGCAACAACCACAGAGAAGCACTCAGAATTTTCTCTTGGCCTCTGGGGACTTCTTAGTGGTGCAGAAAGTGCAGGTAAAATTAATTTGATGTCAACAGATGAAGATTCACAGAGCTAGTTTTTTGCAGAAGTGTCTGAATATTAGTATTCTCTGCTGTTTGAAATACTTTATTTTGGACGGATTTTCTACTCTGCAAATACAAGTTATTCTCCACTGTGCTTAGTAGAGCTATAGGGGTGGCCAAGTATTGTTCTTAGGTGTGTTGAGATGATGTAGAGATTTAAACTTCCAACCACAAGTAGACAAATATAAATATATTTCTTTCTGGGGAGAGGCCTTCACAACATTGCAAGTTTCATGATCTTGATAGATTTAGGCTAATCCTTAAAATACATTCTTTTTGCTTACAGTGATTAGCTCAAGGCTTGGCAATGATACAGATTGTGAATGTGCCCAATGAGGTTCATGTATTGGGAACTTGTTTACCAAAGTAGCAGTTTGTGGAGGTAGGAACTTTTGGATGTGTTTTAACTCAAGAGCAATAAGCAGCAAAACTGTTAACACAATGGGGGCATCCTTGTGAAGTACTAGTTTGGCTCTCTCTCCCCCATCCCTCTCTCTTTATCAGACAGAGAGAGTCTTATTGTGGAGCTCTGGCAGACCTGGGATTTTCTATGTAGACCAGGGTGACCATAACCTCACCGAGCTCCACTTGCCTCTGTTTCCTGAGTGCTGAGACTAAATGAGCGCCTGTAAAGCACATGGCTCGACTTAACTTTGTTCTTTTCTTGTGCTCCCATCCTGTGGTGCTTTGTCTTCTCCCTTTCAACAGGGGATGGTACAGCAAGAGGACCCTCACCAAATGCCTTTGACTTACCAGCTTTACAAGGTTATGAACCAGTAAAACTCTCACTCATGATCAGCATTTCAACTATTGGGATTCTTTACCACTCATCTGTCTGAATCCACGATATTCTCAGGGGAACTATTGACCATGGGAGTCAAGAGGTTAGAAATGCTCTCACGGTTAAATCCAAGTCTATGCAACAAGCCACTTAATGTTTGACTCCTGTCTGACGGTTTGTGTTGTCACCTAGTGTTTATGAGCATTCAGCTCACATTTTCTCAGGTGATAGGAGAGTCAATTAGGATTTTATGTAGTTCAAAATTACTGTGATGTGTGTGTGTGTGTGTGTGTGTGTGATCACATGCAAGTATGGATGCACATGTGTGCATATGTTTGGAAGCTGGTGGTCACCTTCCGATAGTGTTCTTCAAAAAACAACACCTCATTTTTTTGAGTTAAGGTTCTCACTGGGACTCACAGCTTTCTGGTTTGATTTCCTCCAGGGCCTGGGATAACAAGTGTGCATTACCATGCTTGGCTTTCTATGTGGATTCTGGGAATGGAATCAGGTCCTCATGTCTGGGCAACAGACACTTTACTGGCTGAGCCATCTCTTCATTCCTGAAAATATCTTCTTTTAATAAGAAAAAAATCATCTTAGACATCATCTGCCATCTGACACTTATCCACCCCTTGTATTAACAGAAAACAAACCCAGTAGCTTTTCTATGTACTGGTGTCTTCATCTTCAAAGACCTTCCATGTACTTTCCTGTCATTTTTCTCCAAGCACTAGTTTTTCCTAGAATATACTTAATCTTTTTTTTTGTTCAGGAGTTTCTTCTTTGCTTGTATTAGATCATGCCCATTTAAAGGCTTATACTTGTACTTTTTTTTTGGTGTGTGTTATTTTATCTATTTGTTCATTTTTTTGTAGTTTTTGAGGTTGAAACTAGTGCCTTGAACACACTAGGCAAATGCTATACCACTGACATAGTGACTGTATTAAGATGCATCTCGCATGAAGCACAACTTACATATACCTAAAAAATATTGAACTGTTACTGGATTGTTAACACAACATTATTAGCTTTAAATTGTAGGCTTTAAAATATATTTTATATAAATATAAAAATATTTATATAAGTAATAAAAGACTCTTGAAGAGCTTGTAAAATGTAGACACATTTTGCCTATACTGACTACTGTCTAAATGGCTTGGTTGAAACTCTGTCACTACAGGTTGCTAGCACAACATTCAAGATTTCCTCCAGATTTTCATCTACTTGGAATGTATCAAGATCCACGAAATTTCTCACTGGTAAGAGTTTCAAAGTCTTCAATAGGTTTCCTGATCTTGACTATGGCTTATCCTGACTTCTAACTGGCTAACCATTAGTCATTTCTTAATGAAATTTCTAGCTGCTGTTGCTAATGGCCTCACTCTTTGCTAATTTTCACTAATGCTTTCTTGCCTTGTGCCGGTAAAAGTCAGTGGTCTATCTTACCCTGTATGACCCATGCCATTCTTGAAGTGTTTGACTAGAGGGGATGAAAATTTAAAAAAAAAATTCTATTCACTCATTTGCTAATGATTCATCAGATATTCAGTTAGCTTTCTCAATAGTCAGGTGGTTTTCTCTCCCCCTTGGACACAAGTGTAGGATCTAATATTACCCCATTTAATTTTATATGATTCAACTTCATTCACTCTTTTAGTTCACTGAGGGTTTTCTCCTTTGTTTGTTTGGATCTTTTCAGTTTCATGTTATCTTTAAATTTAGGAAATATGCCACTTATCATAAGTTTCACTTGATTGAAATGAGTGTGGAATGTTAGAGACAAGGAGCGAGATCTTTAACACTCTCCTGGCGGTATCCCTCTAGGCTGACACCAAAAACATTTAAGCAGTCTTTTGTAGAGTGACTCTGTCACTTATCCATTTAATATTTATCTAATTGTTTTAGCCGCAAGTATGCTTTTGTATGTGTATCACATTTTCTAGGCTCACTTACTTTGAATCCTCATCAAATAGGAGCAAATATGTTTGACGTCTGTTTAGAGAGATAAAGCTGCCTCCATAGATGACTGATTCTGTCTACATTTAGAATTCTGTCCAGAATGAGTTGATCTTATCAGCCTACACGTCTACAGAATTTAGATTTCTTGTCTTCTGAAAACAACTGAATGAAGTCTTTCTTGTATCAACAACAATAGCCATGTGGTATGTGAACATCAGCTTTATGGTTTTAAAAAAATCTCCTACCAACGCCCAGCTTTAATAAATGCTGATGAAGCTACATTGTATTCCGTCTCGTAGATGAATATGCGTCACAGAAAATTTTGACAAAATCAGACTCAAGGTTGTCCTGTGCTCAAAATCAGTGGTGAAGTAAAAAATAATCATATGGAAATGCTAATCCTATTAATAAATGTGTATCTCCATGTTTGTTTCCAGAAACATTTCCTCGAAACAAACAGCCCCTAGCCAGCTACATTGTAATTGTGTTAATATTTCAAGGACAGAATACTTTGTCTTGGGAAAAAAAAAGACATAGATTTCTTTGTCTTCTGTACCTGACAACAAGTTCCTAAATTCTTTGGAAATTCCTAGGCAACAAGAGCAACCTGTCCTAATGAGGCTGACTCTCACAAGCTAATCAAAAGTTTCAGGATGTGGGCAAGTTGCCAAAAGACCAAATCTTATTTAGAAGCCTGAAATTCTTAGTCACATTCCCAGTCCCGAAAGCAGGATAATCTAGAGTTTGTGTTAGCAATCTATGCACTTTTCCTCAAAATCCTACATGATGTTGTCAAGACAGCTTCTGGGCAGATGAACACATCAAGGTGCTAGGAGAAGGCAGGCCTGGAGAGGATCCAGGGCTATGCATCATCACCCACATCCTGCATACCTTACTGTATACATGGCTTCCACTTGATCATTGTTCGTGAATTGAACCCTTTACAATTACCATCTAATAGAGATTGAAATCTTTTCCAGACTCCCCTGAGCTGCTTTGGCAAATCATCTTCATGGAGCTTGTTTATGGGAACCATAAGGCTGTGTCAGGCTAGACCTGGTGTGGGTAGCGTGGATTCATCCCTGTGGCTGGAATCTGAATTGAGGGTGATCTAGTGGGACTGAGCTTTTAAAACACTGGAGTCTGACTGACTCTAGGTCGTAGGTGCCTGGATTGAATTGAGTTGTTAAACATCTGACTTGATGTCCAGACAGTAGGAGAATTTGTTGATGTGCAGTAAATCTGCCCATTTTTAGAAGCATGAGCAAAAACAACTCACAGTTTTCTGCGTGTGTTAAGTCACAGAGTCAATTTTTGTGAGATACCCTTGGTTATTCTTTTCTAGTACTGAACCCTTTGATGCTACCTAAACATGTATTAATTATTACAACTTTTTGAGCCTTTCTCCTTGAAAATATTACTTGGGGGAAAGAATGAAATAAACTGTAACTGCTAATTCTTGTTCCCACTTTCTGCCAAGTTCTGGGTACAATTTACCAAAAGGGGTGATTTTCACAGTATTCTATCTAAATAAAGCATGTACTTGTTGCAAAATTGCTGAGAAATTTAGACAACTTTATGTTTAATGTTTCTGTCATGGGAAGGGGGTGCATGGCTAACCCTTAGATGAGGTCAGGAAGTAACTGTGATTGGATGGCACCTCTGCCACTAAATTCTGATCTTGTTAATATCCCTCTGGACTTGGGAATAGGTGCTTGATTGTTAGAACAGTTCTTTACAGAATGTAAAATGGTCACAGATTAATATATATATATATATATATATATATATATATATGATTTAGTCCTTTAACTAGAGAATTTAAATAAGTATGCCAATATTGAAATACTGATTTGATATTGTTTTATGGTATGGTTTAAGTATAGGTGCTGCTTAAGAATGCTTGATCTCTCTGGAATTGTTAAAATGGTATGTCACTACTTTATTGTCAAGTTTAGAGAAGAAAGTCTCTTAATTTTGAGACATTCTTAATATTTCCAATTTAATTTTAGTTTTGGAAGCATAACGTATCCTTGAGGGTAAATGAGACCGTGAATGAGTGAGGTAGAGGCTGAGGCTGTTAGTCAGGAAAGCAGAATGTTCTGTCAAAGCTTCATGCAGTGGCAATTTTGGCTTGAAGCCGTGGATCAAGTTTGGATAAAAATTTGGATTGTCTAATATACTTTTTTATTGCCTCCTGATATCCAAAGTGTGGGAAACCATTCATAATTTATTTGTATTTTTATTTTAAAGATAATTTTCCACAAAGAAATTCTGGTGACACAAAAGCTTTTTTTTTTAAACACACACACACACACACACACACACACACACACACATTAAAATACAAAAATGTCCATAACTAATCTAAATAAGTTATGGTAAAAAGTCTGTAGTATGTTGTTGTGTGAAAACAAATAAAAAATCGTATGTCTATGCACATGCATGCTAGGCTTGGGATATCTCTCTGTGAGCTGTTAGCTTAACTTAGTTATTTTTCTTTTGCTGTGATAAGATTCCCTGACAAAAGCAACTTAAGGGAGAAAGGGTCTCTTTCTGGCTTAGCTAGAGACCGCCATGAAGGCATGGCAGCAGGAGAGGTCATGCCAGTCACGTTGCATCGGCATTCAAAAGCAGAGACAGGACAGGGAGTGGGTGCAGGCCATCAGCCTCAACGTCCACCCCCAGTCACACGCTTCTTTCAGCAACCACCCACCTCCTAAAGGCTCCATAACCTTCTCAAATAGGCCCACAGATGGGGACTAAGTGTTTAAAGACACGAGACCATGGAGGATCTCCCACATACAAACCACGACGGCCAGAAGTACCCAGCGACTCCCAAATAGCACAGGTTACTGCCATTGCTTTGGGAAAGTCATCAGAACTCTATGGTAAGATGCTATTGCTGAAGACATCACACAGCTTGAACACAGGACACAGAGGAAATATGCTGGAACTGAGCTGCAGCCTTCCTCCCTGGTGGCTAGCATTCACAATGGTAGAAATTGCTACGTAGGGACCTAGAAGAGAAGCAGGTCTCATCCAGATGCAGATGACTGCTACGGGAGTGGCCAAGTGCATTCCGATCGGGTCTGATGCCGGCTCCACAAGACGGAGTAATGCATTGCAATGTGGCCCGCAGGTGTGGAAAGCACAGGCCCTAGGGATGAACCCACTGTTTTTGTTTTGATAACTGAATGTCTTGTGAAACTGTCTGCTGAGTATTTATGCTTGTATCCACAGACAGTCGGTTTCCTCAGCCTTGGTCATGGATCCCTCCTTTTGTGGATGGTCACATGGCCCTTCCCAAATCTCAGGGAACACCAGCAAAGAGGGGGTGGGAAGAATGTAGTAAGACTCAGATGATGGAGAGACGAGCTGTGTAACATTGATTTCTGGGAATAACATGACTGTTGCATTTTTAGACCCATAGTAGCTGCAGTTGCTTGGACTTGCAAGACTAGGACTGCCAATATGGAGTCACGGATGGCAGGAAGTGCTCTCGGGAGAGGCGTTGGCAGTTGATGGATGCTGGAGGAGGGAGAGCATTGCCTTCAGTGGTGTAGCCACCAGTGAGTTAGTTATCCATGCTCCGATCGATGGCTTCATACCCGAGCCGGTGCAAGTGGCCCTGGTTAAACTCAGCAGGCCACAAAACAATAGCAAAAGCAAAAACAAGTGGGCATGATAGTCAGAGGGTGGCTCATTAGGAAAGGGGCTCTGGTTGGTGAGGGTAGAAAGGGAACTAAGAGGATGGGATGCTGTGACTGGAGCCAGAATGCATCATATGTATGGAACTAAATTAATAGTAATAGTAAAGAATGTGTATGGAAATAGTTCACAGTAGTTTTCTGTGGATATTTCCGTGGGTGATGTTTTACTTGAAAGCTGTCATGTGAGAATACAGTATACTTTTGAAATGAAACCCCCAGTAAACTATTTTTTTATGTTCCAGAAATTGCCAAAATATATTTTGAGAAGGGGAAAACACCAAAACTGAAAATACCGCACTTAACCTCTAGAGGGCACCCAAGACCTTTTAGACTGGACCGAGCTTCCAGAATCTGAAAATTTTATTTCTTTCAGTTAGGTTTAAGAAACAGTTTCAGCTTTTTCTCAGTGATTTTTGATTTTGAATCATTGATTCTCAGGTGGGTTTGTTTTGAAATTAGCTCATATTAGATGATCCTAGAACAATTATGATTAATTTACCTCGCCACAAATTTAGATTTTAGACTAGGGAATCTGTTTAAATAATGGAACTCCGGTTGTTGCCTAAAGCAAGTGTGGCAAATGGCTTGCTTTGGTATACTTGATGCTTTAGTTCTGATCCCCACCATGTATACAAAGCAATGGCACTCTGTGCGCTGTGCATGATATGGCATCTATTCTTCACACCCCTTAGTTGGGACTAAGTAATCAATAGGAGAAGGATATGTTAAATTAAAAACTCATTATTTCATCAAGCTAAAGTTCACTTTCTGACTTTACTAGCCTATCAGAATCCGGCTTATTTTAGGTATCAACTGTTCTTTTAGTCTCGTGTCCCTTTTCATTCACTTGCAAGTAAACAGGGAATCCACAGCATCAGTTTCTAAATATGATGCATTTTCCATCTGCAGATATAAGGTATGTGGTCCCTGCCCTGGATTTTCACAAGTCGACTGCTTATCACTGACAGGATTCATATGACGATCTTAAATGTTTAAAATAAGTAGACTTCATTTTCCAGCAAGGGAGATTTTTCTTGGACAAATCTCAGCTGTCTTCCGATATCTTATGTTATTGGGATCTCTTTTAGGTCAGGTTGAATAGACTTTGAGAACCAGAGGCCATGAGCTTCTTTGGCTCACAGGCTATTATGAATTTTCCCCACAATGCCTTGGCTTTTAGAATCCATGCGAGTCGAGCTGAAGTTATCCAGTGGCTTATGTCTAGGGCTTGTCTACACTCAATTCCAGGTGCTAGATTGGTGTCACAGAGGTTATTATATTAGGCATTTTGGTCACATTAATATCTGTGATTTTGAAATTGCATTGTGTCAGGGCATACTGAAAAACCCCACTGTCTGGTTATTA
This sequence comes from Cricetomys ansorgei, assembly GCA_026225945.1. Taxonomy (NCBI): domain Eukaryota; kingdom Metazoa; phylum Chordata; class Mammalia; order Rodentia; family Nesomyidae; genus Cricetomys; species Cricetomys ansorgei. The sequence goes on along the minus strand of JAMJFZ010001868.1, from coordinate 7,613,761 downwards.
TTGGTTTTTCTGGGATTGATTTTTTGCTTCATGTAATTCAGCAGTTACATTGATGGAACATGTGGCCGGTTGCCATTTGCTTTATTTTGAAGGATTTCTTTCTGATGGCCATGAAATAGGAAAGCAGGCAAATACAAATGTAGTTTTGGAGCTGCCCTGTGTGGACTAGTTCAGGGAGAGCGGTCGTGGAAGGATATTGCCTGATCTTTGGCCTGGAAAGAAAAACAATGATGATAATTTTTACTTTTCAGGTGGGAAAAATGAAAGTGCAGACGTTCACGACCTGATTGGGAAGGCTGAATGCTTCCAAGTTTCTATCTGTGGAAATGGGGCCAATAATCGGTGCTACCTGACTCACAGGGAAGATAAAAAAAGGTCATTTTGCAAAGTTACAGCTGCAGAGTGCTTCTGAGAAGCAATCCATCATCCAAGCACTTAGAAGCATTACAAAAGCATCACAGGTGCTTCAGGAGAAGTTTGGAGCAGTGACTCTCAACCTCGGGTGAATCCCATTGCTCGGGGACACTTCACATCTAATTTTGGTTGTGACAATCTGGGATGGGGTGCTAGTGGTATCTGAAGGTCAGAGATGCTGGTAAGCAGGGCAGTGACTTGCCAGGAAGATTTATATCAACGTTGAGAAGCCCCTGCCCCTATCTAGAGGATGCTGTGCTTGGCATAATGGTTCATGTTAAGATCATTGGTATCAGTGATGTGATAAGAGGTACGTAGTTATGCCTAGGTTTAGTCTGGGGGGATAGAATTTGTAGATACAAAAGATGTAAGGTTGTTTTGTCACCAAATCACACATAGGCTTCCCTCACTATACTCTAATGCCTTATCTCTGTCGAAATTCGTCGGATTCAGCAAGATACAGTTTCACCATTTCTGGAGCAATTTGCAGGTGAAAGAGGCAACTGAATAACCCAAATAACAAGCATGGGAATCCCTTTGCTTAAACGCTATTGGTGTTAAGAATTCTGATCAGTCAATGACACTTTGGTGTGAGGACGAAGAGAAGGAGATGGGAAGAAGAGTCAGATATGGGTTGGGGAAGAACTATTTTTGCTTTGTCTTCCATAGGTTGGTTCTGGGATCCAGATGTGCTGTGTGATGTTATACACACTGTGTAATGTAGAGATATCTGTGAAATATAGGAAACCCACAAAGTCCTGTAGCAAAACAGCAATGACTTCATTAAAGGGAGCCATAGATCTAAATAGACAAGTTCTCAAAACAGAAGACATTGAAGACACGATCTACATTAATTAACAGAGAAAATGCCAATCAAACCACAATGTGCTATTATTTTACCTTAGTAAGCACGGTTATTTGTTACCAAGAAAGACAAGTAAGTGTGCATAACGTTGTAGAGACAAGGTATCATAGTACATTGTCGGTGACAATGTAAATTAGCACAGCCACTATGGAAAACAATATCCAAAGCCTCGAAAATACTGTACATATCACTTTTATGTAACACTGCCATAATATTCCAGGCCAACACAGAATCTCAAAGTGACACCCGTATCTCCCCTTTATATTGCAGCGTTACCCATGATTGCTAAAACAGTGGAAACTTCAGTGTTCAGCAACGGGTGAGGCTATGAGGAATGTGAAGTACACATTCAAAAAGCAACACAGTTATAACATAAAATGACTGCAACCCTGTCATTGCAACAATCTGAATAGACAGAGAGATCATTGAATTAAGCTGAGATAAATTAAGCAGGCACAGAGATGCAATAACCACACAACCACACTTGTATCTAAAGAAGTTGGTCTCATAGAAGTTGGGAGAGAATGGTGGTTGTTCAAGGCTTGCGGGAGTAGCAAGGCATGAAGTTCTAGCTAGAAAATAAATAAACAAACAAACAAACAAACAAACAAATAAATAATAAGTTCCAATGTGCAATGTCATAGTTAGCTTTAACTGTCAACTTGACACAGCTCAGAATCATTTGAGAAGAGACTTCAATTGAGAGACTGCTTCAATCGGAGAGGCCTCTATGTATGTCTGTGTATGTGCTGGGGGTGGGAGGAGCTGTCTTGATTATTAGCTGATACAGGAGGGCCCAAAACACTGTAGACAACACCATTCTCTGAGCAGGTGGGCCTATGTTGTAAAAGATTGTTAGTAAGCAAGAGCCTGTGAGTGAGCCAGCAAGCACTCTTCCTCATGGTCTCTCTCTCTCTCGAGTTCCTTGTTGAGTTTCTTCCCTGATTTGCTGCAATGATTGACTATAGTCAGTGAACTGAAATAGACCCTTTCTTTCTCAATTGCTTTTGATAAGGGTCTTATTACAGCAACAGAATGAAAATAGAGTGCACAGTTAGCGTTATAAAAATAATTCTAATGAAATTTATATTTATAAAACTCAAAGAAAGTACTTTTGAGTAATTAAATAAAGCATTAAATAATCAGCAAAGTTTGAGGAGACAGATATGTGCAAACTGACCTAAACACTGCAGAACGTGTACGTGTATTGGAATAATGCATGGTCAGAAAGGCTTTTGCTTTCACTTTGGGGAGAGTTGGCAGCATGGTTTGTTAGTCATGGTGTCAACCCTACTCTTGACTCTTCCTGTGAATCTGAGATGATGAGGGAGGATGCAGAGAGATCCTGGTTGCCAACATATCCTGCAAGAGAACACATAGTCATGGAAGAGATCTCAGAGCTACACTGTTGAAGGGATGGCTCTTGCCAGGATGAGACTAAGCTCAGTGAAATCTTAGTCACTTCTGAGCACTGATTTTTTATTTCCACAGGAAGATTTTTGACTAGATTACTTTTCCTCAGTGTATATCAATCAGTACTGCAGGGACTTCTTTGAGATATTCCATAAAAACATTTGTTTTGAAACTCTACTGTTTAGCTTTTTCTTTTATGTCAAGCAGTACTTTTTCACTGAGAGGTATTATGTGGCAAGTAAATGATTGTTGATACTTTATTGAATGCTCCATTCAGTAGATATTTTAATTCTAAGACAAAAAAATGTACAACATTGAAAGAAATCCCAGAGTAGTTGTTTTGTAAAAAATATGTATAGAAAACTTGAAATTCTGCTGCAGAATGAACCCTGAAAAGAAATACTATTGATTAAACACCCTTATCCAAGCTGCTATGTCTCCTTGAGATCATATTTTTATCTGTCATTGATTAAGTGTCCTCCATGGGTCAGGTATAAAGTGGGCCATTTTTCAGATATGACATGAGCTTGTTACTGAATTTTTATAAGAAAAAAAAACCATTTCCATTCTAAAACTTAGAAAACTGAGTCATAGAGAGATCAAATAGTATGGACAATTGATTACATTGCTGATTTATTTTCAAGATTTTTCTTTACCATATTGACTAGTTTCATGTGAATTTGTTCATACTATTAAGCAAGTTTAATTTCCTATCATTGGAATAATTATCCTGCAGTCTATTAGGTGTAACCACATGGAAGGGTTCTTATTTGGCCCTTTTGGAAACAAAGTGGGAACATCAAAAATTATAGCTTCCTGTGCTATATTTGGAGCCATGCTGTAGGATGATACATTATATGGCCTAGGTGCTTTTTTGTTGTTGTGATAAAACACTGGCAGAACTAACGTGGGGAGGAAAGGATTTACTCATCCCAAGGCTTATATGTCCTAACAACAGTTGATTGCTGAGAACAGTCAGACAGAAACTGAAGCAGAAGCAGACCTGGATGAATGTGCATATTGGCTTGCTTTCCATGGCTTATTCAACTCACTTTTTATACAACCTAGGGCTTTCTTCCCAGAGGTGGCACAATCCATAGTAGATTGGGCTTTCTTACATCAAAAATCAAGAAAATTCCTTATAGTCTTGCTACTGGCAAATCTTATAAAAGCTTATGTTAACCAAGAATTCCTCTTCCTAGATGACCACCCTGTGTCAACTTGACAAAAACTAATCAATGCAGCACAGTATAGAATGTTCTAGTAAAGTTCACTATAGTGTGTAATGTGGGGGCTTTGGCATCAGATGTATATAGTAAGAACAGGCCACTCCAAGATATGGTTGAAGAGAACGTTTTGATTGTAGACATGAGAAGAGAATTTAGCCAGAGACATCTTGAAAAGCCCAGAGCAGGAAGAAAAAGTAGCATACTCAACATGGCCAGCAGGAAAGACCAGGCCATAAGAGGAGAGAAAGAAGGGGAGAGTGAGAGAGAAGACAGCAAAGAGGAGAGAGGTCCAAGAGAGGGGACCAAGAGAGAGAGCTAAGAGTACATGGCTGAAATGGCAGAAGCTGGGGGAAGGGAAGCCCATGAGCTGGAGAAGTTTAGGGTAAGGGGCAGGGTGAGAAGAGCTGAAGAAGGCCAGGATGCCAGCATGCACTTTGGTATGCTAATAGGCACCTCAGTTCTACATGCCCTGAGTTTCTTTTGGACTTGAGATGTAACATAGAGCTTGGTACAACCTACAGTACTATGCACTGTACATGTTCAATAGTGAGTTCATACCAAGAGCATATGCTCAGGAATGATGAATTGACATAGTGGTCTAGGTACATCTCACTCTGTACTGCTAATCTGTAATCTTGAATATGATGAAGAATTTGGAAATCAGCATGTAATTTTTCAACCCATCATTCCAGGAGAAAAAGACAACAAAGTTCTGATGATGAGAGAAACACATATGGAATCCAAGATCTGGATTCTGTTCTCAGTTTCGCCACTTGCTACTTGTGACTTTGCTAAGTTTTAGTCACTCCTATTTTCAGCTGCTTATTCTATGGCATGGGACTAATTATAACTGCTCCCCACATAGTATTGGTGATAAAGTGATTTAATGCATAGATATAAAAGCCAAACACATTTATTATGTGACTACTATGTCCAGACACATTGACAAGCTTTTAGAATGCATATATTAATGAAAGTTTTACTCTGTCTTTATCTTGAAAGAGCTAACTGCCATTCTCTGCCCAACCCTCTCTTCTTTTGAGGTGCATGCACGTGAATGTACAAGTATTTGAGCAAGGGTATACATGCAGAGGCAAAGGCAGGAGCCAAGTGACTTCCTTAGCTGCCCCCAGTGTATCTCCTTGACATGGGGAACTCTTACTGAATGGGAAGCTCATGGTCTATCAGAGGTTCTCAACCTGTGGGTAGTGACTCCTTTAGTGGTAGAATGACCCTTTCACAGGGTCACCTAAGACCATCTGCACATCAGATATTTACATTACAATTCATAACAGTAGCAGAATTACAATCATGAAGTAGCAATGAAAATTGTTTTATCGTTGGGGTTCACCATAACATGAGGATATGTCTTAAGTGGTCCTAGCATTAGGAAGGTTGAGAACCATTGGTTTAGACTAAATTGACAGACCAGTTGGTCTCTGTGTCAGCTTCTCTCTATCCCTCAATGTTGGGTTATAGGCATGAGTAACCATGCCTGACTTTTACATATGTTAAAGAGGAAGGGAGAGAGGGAGGGAGGGAAAGAGAGAGAGAGAGATTTGAACTTTGATCCTCATGTTTCCAGAATAAGTACTCTTACCCACTGAGCTATTATCCAGATCCAGAGCTCACTATTAAGAGGGAGATAAAGAAATATAAGCACCCAGTATAATGAGAAAAGGGATCAAATAAAAGCAAATGTACACATGTTCCAGGAAAGCTGAGGGGAAAGTTTAGCTTTCATTTGTCTCTGTCAAACCCAGCGTTAGTTGAATAAATGATGGAGACTGGGTGTGGAGGAAGAAGTCCTGGGACTCTTCACTTCCCTCTCACTGCAAAAACAAGTTGGCCCTCACACTTCCCCCAGCCTTCCTTTTGCTGAGATCCTCTTGATTGCAAATTAACCCTTTTGTCCCCTGGCTCATCTGAAATCTTAAGTCACTGTGACTTTCATCCCTTTGACTTCTTTGAATCCACATTCTTAGGTCTGTCTCCGGGATGGTTTCCTCTTCCCCTCTTTGAATCTTCTCTCAAATTAAAAAACTTCAATGTTCTTTATTCTTCTTGGATGACACTTCCTCCCTTGGTTTTAACTACTGGTCTGGACACCTAAATTTCATTTCTAGAACAGTTTGTCTCTTGAGATTGCTATCAGTCTGTCATTCTCTGATGAGAAAGCACTGGTGACACAAAACTTCAAGACGTTTGAAATAGAAGCTCCCATTGTTCTTCAAACATTACAGCTCTGTTTGGGTCCCCTCCTGTGCCCAGTTCATGGCATTGTCACTTCATCTAGCCTCCCACGGGAGTCAAATCTAGCTTTCTCTCTCTTTTCACACTTGCTGTGAAAGGCATTAAAACTGCTTGGAAGATTATAGATGTGCCTTTGCCACTGGGCAGGGTCATGTGATTCTAGTCAGCAGCGGGCTGAACTGCAGATGTACTTCAGACCCAAATTAGGTCTGAGTCTCCACATCCCTCCCTCCTACTGCTTTGGATCAAAGTCCCTCTTTCCTGGATGGTACTGCTTCCAAATGACAGGACTCCAATGTCTAGCCCACCAGTGACTCTGGAACAGGCCCTCCCTGTCTACTCGAGATGTTTATGTCACGTAATCAGGATAGAGACTGTCTTCATGAGAATGTGACAGAATGCTCGTATCTGGGACATCAGCATGATCTAACTACACTATCTCATCTAATATCGAATAAAAATGTACTTAGATGTCCAATCTTTCTAGTTTCTATTACCTTATTTCTGTTTGTGACAGTGCTCCTGTGTTGCTTCTGCAGCCTCCTGAGTGGGTTCACTAACTGCTCACATTTTTGAGGTTTTCAAATATATATTCTACGTATCCTCCAGAATGTTTAATTTAAGATACAAACAGGACAATGCCATTCCCAGCCTGAAATCTTTTAATGATTCACTCATTAGTGACAACAGTAATTTTTAAAGTGTATTTGTTGGAGCAGTTAATTGATGCTCTAGGAAAAGATTTTTTCTAAAAGACTAATGTTCTCAGTTTCAAGAAGATTGGCCAGTAAAGTGTATCATCTTGGAGGTTACAAATGCATGTCAGATGCTAAAATATCATGTGACAAGGAAATTGGTAGAAGTGTTTTTAAATAGGCCTTTTCTGGAATTATGGGACCCCTAACAATTTTTAAAAGAATACTCTTTAACATTAAAATACTGCCATGGTGTTTAACTCACTGTCTGGCACAATACAGAATTCTGTAATAGTCTAACTCATTCTATGGCCTATTACAGAATTTGGTAAGTGTCTAACTCGTTGTCTGTCCTAATGAAGAAGACTGCAATAGTGTCTCAGACACTGTCTGGCCTCCAAGGCCATTGTGAACAGCCTCTGTCTTTCCTTTCAGCTGCTTTTCCTATCATCCTCTGCAGCTGCTGTTTTAGTGGCATCCAGTGTATACAGATCAGGCCAGTCCTGCCTTCAGCAGCACCGTTTACTTCACCAGGAGTGCCAAGGCTCGAATCTCCTGAGAGTCCTCTTATTCCTGCTGTTCTGTCTTTAGTCTCGGCTCAGATGCTGCTTGCCGTAGGCTGGGAACAAGCTATTAGTGTTGGTTATCTCAATTGCCCTGGTGTCTGTTGAAATGAGGAGAGGCAGCAGCCTTACTGGAAGTTCTCCTTCAACTCTGCTCCTGTGGCTAAGTCATTTCGAAATAAATAACTCTCCTTGTGGCAGCAGATGCAGATCCTGCTTAGCCTTGATTAGCAAGTTTCAGCCTCTTGTCATCATGCAATATTGTTCAAACAAATCAATCATACATACTCTATGGATTACAGAAGACTCCTGCTGTTCAATGCTACAGAGCCTGATACCCCCATCCCGACCATGTCCGCTACCCAATACTCTGCCTGAGCACATCTTTCCAGAGAGCAACCTTTATATGGGCTGGATGTGGTATATGGTTTCTTTTCCTCTTCCTCAACCTAAGACCACGAGGAAAGTGACTAAGTGCGAATGAGCTCATTTGCCCACTAGCAGGTGTCAGATGTGTAGCCATTCTCATAACTTTGGGGCAAGAATTATCTCATTAGCAATCACAACTGAGATTTTTCTAAATGTCTTGTCTTATAGCTCACCTCTATCCCAAACACTGTGTACCTTTGTACTGCCAGATTATTATAAATACTTTATTATAAATACTTCCATGCTTGTTTCTGTTGGATTGCATTCTTGTTGACGTTGGAGACCATATCTTACTTAGCCATGGTCTTGTACATGGTTGCTATGATGCTATTTATAATTCTCATGATAATATTAAATAATATATACTACTGACACTTTTCAACTCCTTACTCAAGGTTCTGAAGACTGATCTTGTCATTTTACAGATAAAGAAATTAGGCTCTGATTAGCCCATTTTGTTTAAGAATACAGGGCATATTAGGAAGCATAGCTAGATCTTGAACTTGGGCCTGTCTGTTCATACCATCTGTCATCTTATATTCAGATGATGTACTGCTCTTCTGGGTTACTGAGACTGTGATAAGTCACATGACCTGGTGACTTAAGGGTGAAAGCTAGGCAACTGGGAATTTCATTGGTCCACAAATAAGTTAGATGGGGGCACAAAAGGTACAAAGTACCTCACATTTTGAAGAGATCTACACATAGTAGGAACCCATGTCTACTCCTGGGTGTATTGAAGGCCAAGGGACACTGACATTTCAAACTTTTCTCAACTCCAGCCCAAATGAAAAAAGAAGGAAAGAAGGGAAGGTCATGAAGGGGATAACAGAGGGAGGAAACCGAACGACTAGTGCATTAGCTGTCAGCACAGAGAATGTTATTATTAGTTTTTTCAATTAAAAATATTCTGAGACAAGATTTCAGTACATGACCAGGCTTTCTCTCCTGAGTAGCTGGGAATACAAGCATGTGGAAGGCACAGGGGTCCTTGTGCTCATAGGTAGTAAGTACAGGGAACCAGGAATGTTGCTCTTCAACCTGTTATCTACCCAGAAGGCTAAGAGCAGATGTGGTTAATAGACAGGTGACCTATCTGTGTGGTCAAGACCACACCAGATTCTCCCCAGACTCTTTATCATGAACTTGTCAATCTATAGACCCTTTCATTACGTGAGGTGTCACAGGTAGTCAATCTATAGAACCCATCTTTTTGGAATATGTACTTTATGAATAGTTTCAATGAATTCACATCTTAAGCTTTATTTTGCACATAGAATTGAGTTAACTACCACCAAGAAAAATGTCACTAAATTGTGCTGTGCTTAAATATGCCTAAAATAAACTAAGGGCCAGACTCCTGAAGTAGCCAATACTGGCTACTTAGTCACATTGAACCAAATTGCCTTCTTGCCTTTCATAGGTTCTGCTGGCCATGGTGGTTGCAGAGACACTGGCACAAGCACACACTACCTAGTCCAACCAGAATGGGGAATCTCCTATTTTTCTATTCTCTTTGAGGTCAGAAAAGAACAAGTCACTTCAAGTTTGAGAATAACTGCAAACACAAACCACTTAGTACTGAATCCCCACAATGATAGTTTACTTAGCCAGTTGTGGATGTGTCTTTAAGTATGAGATTGCTATCGTTGGGTGGGAAGAAAGAGGGACAGAAGGACAGTGGCCAACTGTCTGTGATTTGGGGAAAATTAGGTTCCAGTTGTTTAAGTGACCATCTAGAAGGGTTATCCTTAAACTGCAGGGTTCCAGAAAGAAGAGGTTTAGTAATTCTCAGAGACAGGGTATGTGTATGTGTGTGATTCTCAAGGCCAGTGTGAATATGTGTGTCTGGGTGTATGTGTATAATATTCTCAAGATCCTTCCCCCAAATTCACTTACATATTAAAGAGAAAGGCAGTATTTAGGACCTGCTTTATAGAGCTAACTAGTCAGATTGGGTTGATGGTAGATTGGGACAGATTGGAATTTTAAACTGAACCAAGGTTTTGTCAGTGACAGAATATGGCCAGATAGTAATGAACTGGCTAGAGATGGCCTCAAAGACAGAGAGGAGATTCAACAGTCCCCTGGTGGCTGGGAGAAGAAACAGAATGCCCAATTTGTGTTTATGCAGTTCCAACTGCTCAGTTAAGTCAGTCATCTAAGTTGACTGTTAAAAAGACAGCCTCAATTGCTCTATAAGAGTGAATTTAATTTGGCTAGTGGGATGTGGAAGGAAGTTTTGTTTGGTTCTAATTTAAATGCTCAAGATCTTCCCATTTGCTAATTGCAGTTGGTTCCTAAGGAACTTGCTGTTCCTAATATATGAACTTTAGAAATTTAGCGACAACTAAATTGCTTCTACTGGAAGGTAGACCCTGCAAGAACAGGCGGCGGAACCATGTCCCTCATCTAATCTTCCAGATGTTTGCCTCCACTGAAGTACAGGACATACCTGCATGTCATCTGGCATATGCACAATTGCCCAGAAACCTAAAGTCAATTAATAGAACCAAGTTTTTTTGTTTTGCCATAAGCCTCAATGCTTTTTAATTTTGATGTCTTTCTTGTCTTTAATATAGTACCCTTAATCTAAAGACAATTATTAATTTCTTTACCAAATTCTAAATAGCTATTTTTGTTAAGTTTGAGCATAAGAATGTTTCTGAGTCTTAGTGCCCATCTTCCCTTCTGTCTCTTTCTCTCATCATCCCTTCCTCTCATCTCTTCTCCCATATTTTATTGAAATCAATCTTGGGAGAGTATAGCTATTGTTGTACGCATTGCTTATTTATTATTCTTCTTGTGAGTTCATGACAGAGGACAGTTTATTCTTTGGCTAATTCAATCCCCATTCCTAGAGGATTTCAGCCTCCATATAATCTAATCTTCAAACCTAAACCTGAATGCTTCAACCTCGGAGACTTACTGCTGACTGAGCTCACTCTGACTATCTGTCTTCTGAACTCAACTGATTCTTCTGGTTGGCTGATTCAACTCACTCACTGTTCTGGCTCAAACTCTTCTCCAAACCAACTGGTTCAAATTGACCTTCTGAGCTGGTTGACTGTTTCTGACTAAACTCTTCTGACTGGCTGACTCTGGCTGACTCCTGCAACTTCTCTGACTTTACTGCTCTGACTCTCACAGTTAGTTGACTCTTTCTCCCAAACTCACTCTTCCTGTCTGACACTGACTCCTTCTGTTAAACTGTCTCTGTGTCTTATCTGACTGATTCTCTGACTGCCCCTCTTTGAGCAAAGAGCCTGCTCTTTGGGTATGTCCTCACTCTGACTCCCTCTGTTAATTCTTCTTCTGATTTGTCACTTTGCTTGCTCTTCATTCTGATCAATCCCAGACATCACTCTGTCAAGTATTCATCCTGATTCACTCTTAGATTTAGGATTAAAAGCATGCACTGACTCTGTACTTCACTCTGCCTCTGACTTTCCACTTCTCAGTTGACTAGCATGCTCTGACTCAATCTCCTTTCATTCTCTCAATCTCGACTGCTTCTCTCGTAACTCTGAACCAACTGTGAACTCTGGACTGAGAACCGCATGACCTACTTCTGAACTGACTGCTTCCTTTTCCATCCTGAGAGCTGGGATTAAAGGTGTGTCCCACAATTGCCTTCTGAATTGGGTTACTTACATGCATATGCTTCATTCCAGCTGGATCAAATAGGCCTTGAATTTGATCCTTTCTCAGAGCAGAACTGTTGCTGGATTAAAAAATTAAATATTCCTCTACACCTCTCCCCTTTCTGTTTAAGTTATAAATTGTGCTAAAAATAGCTCTAGCACAGTTTAACTATTACAATAGGAATAATTGTCAATCCCATAAACTTAACAGTTTGAATGTCCTTATAAAGATCCATTTCAGCCACAGCAGCAGTCATGGAAGCAATGATGTTCCCAAGTGTCCATTTCAGCATCAAGGTTTTCCAGTCTGATGAACTATCCTCTCTCTTTCTTCAATCAGTTTCTTGAGCTATCCCCAATCAGGGTGATCAGCTTTTTCTGTCACCTTACTTTTGTCTTTCTGTGCCTCTTGTTTCCTTGAGTCATGCCTTCATATTAATAACTGGTATCTCTGAAGCTTCTGACTGAGATCTAATCTTTATCAATTTTGACGGAACACACAGCTTTTCATCACCTGAGGAAATATAAGCAAACCCTCTTCCTCAATGTAACATACTCCCTGACTTCCATTCTGATGTTAGCACACCCTTACAGCATACAGGTGGATTTTTTTTTTTTTACAACCCAGTGTCTTTTGGTAACTGTTGTTCCTGCCTCATTGGCATTCAAAAAATTTAAAGTTAATAGTGAATTATGCAATCTATCTCTGGGAGTCCTTATTCATATTCCCCCTTTCTGTTTATTAAGCATTTCCTTTCAGGTATGATTAGATCTTTCTATAACTGCTCGACCTGTTGGATTGTATGGTACGCCTGTAATATGTTTTATGCCATAATAGGCAAGAAGACATTTAGTTTTACTGGAGACATACAGGGGCATTATCAGTTTTGATTTGTAATGAAATCCCCATGATAGCCATCACCTCGAACAAATATGCAGTTACAGAATCAGTCTTTTCAGAACTCAAGGCAGAAGCCCATTGAAATCTTGAATATGGATCAATGGGCTTAGTATCTCTACAACATCCATATTTACATCCCATTTTCTACCAGTTGGTTTTCTGTATGGGAAACAGGAAACAAAGGAAGGCTGCATTTGGTAACGATCACACTTTTTGTAGATATTTGTGGTAAGTCATAATTCTGAATTTGTGAAAAGTGAGGTTTTTCCCTATAGTCATCATACAGATGATGATGTCTTTATTCCTGAATGTTATTATAGATTCATGGCTTCAGTTATCATGGTCATAGGGGTCTCCACGAGGTGCCCAGAACTTCTGAGTAGGCAAAGTGTTTGTGAATCACAAGGGAATTTGAAGATTAATTCCATTTTGTTAAGTGGAATCTAAGGCGCAGAAGGATTAATAGACTTGGCTGAATTCAATCTGTTGAGAGAATGGCAAATTTGAAATTAAAAAAAAAAAAAGGTTGAATGAAGATAGGGATACATTTGTCAATTGGCCTAATAAATTTTGTAAAAACCCATCAATATTACTACTGGAGAATTAGATTGTGTAAGTGTGTGTGTGTGTGTGTGTGTGTGTAAATAGAAAAGGAAGATAAGTGAAGAGGTTACAAATTTGTCTGATGTAAGAATCATCTGATGGCTAATAGAATCCATCCCACCATTTCACCAGAAGGGAAACCTGAGCTCAGAAGCCTTGGGATTTGTCTACGATCACGGTAGTCAGTGGCAATATAAGATAAACATTTTATTCTCAGGTCTACCTTCTCCTTTTCCTTTATAACTATTGCTTATGTTCATTCTTTGTTACAACCATAATACATATTAATATTTCTTAAAAAGTTAATAACATTGATACTAAATGTAGTGATACACAAGTATAATTCTAATACCCAGGAGGTCGAGGTAGGAGGATATCAAGTGTAAGGCTGGCTTAGTCTACATGTTGAGAACCCATTTCAAAACCAATTAAACACACAAGTGAAAAGCATTCATTTCATGAAAAGAGTCATGTACTCCTCAGAGGAGCAACACCAAAGCTGTGTGACATCGCTCCTCAATACTGCACTAAGTCTTGGCTCAGCAACTGGACATTTGTGCCACACACACATGCCTACGAATTTCATTTCTTCTGAGTCCCCTATTCTTATACCTAAGATGCATTTTAAGTTTCCTGTTGCTTTTTTCAATAGCTCTGGTAGACCATATGCTAAATAATTAATAGGTGTTGCCAGTATTACCTACCACTCACAATCATTTCAAGCACTCCCTCCTCCAGAGATCTCACTGCTTACCAATCAACTTATCATATGCTGTTTTACAGCATGCTACCCTAGGCACTGACAGAAAAATAGAAGCTCAATACATGATTAATAGGCAACTCCATCAACCTAAGGAAGCACTAAGGAGCCAGTGCTCCCAACATGTTGGAAAGGGATAAGTTAACTGCCTCTTCTTACCTGTTTATAGTGATCTTCACCTGTCCACAAAAAAAAGTGCTGGTAATTACTCTTCTACCAGAAATGAGTCATTGGGTGCAGGAAATCTTATATCAAGTAAATGCTTGGCTTTCCCTGGCATTCTGTTGTCCGGTGCACCAACTCTTTGTAGTACCTATTTTGTCTCTAGTCTTAAATCTCCCAGTGATGTTCTAGTGTTGCTTCTGTGTGATACAGAGTAAGTTGCTAGAACAAATACACTTTTCATTAGTGGGATTTTAAGAAAGTGGCTCTGATCCAAGAAGATATGTAGAATTGCATAGTAATGCTGCAGAATCTAAAAGCAATAGACACTGAAACTCAATAGCATATGGAACCAATGATTTATGAAATCTAAGACAAAATTCTAATTCTTTCATGACTGACAGTCTTTTAAGGTTTCCATCATGACAAATAGCAAAGTCAAAGAGCAGCAAAGGCATGATGAACACCATCTCCTGCAAGTGTCTATCTTTTCTGCATGACATACTTCTGCTGCTGCTGCACAACAAAAGAAAAATACTTTCTGGAAATTGAAGTTACCACGAAGATATATTTTCATTCTTCATCTTATGCTATTCCCTGACACTGGGTCTTTCTAGTAATGAGTAAAATTAGAGACTCAGTTTGGAGCCAGATTGTGGACCTTAAATAGTTGAATTTATCCTGTGGACTATGAGAAGCAGTTGAGGCTTTAAAAATCAGTGGGTAGCATAATGAGAATGTCTTTATAGAGAAATTAATCTGGTGGTAGTGCTGAGAATAGATAGGTGGAACACAAAACCAGAGGAAGAGAGGTAGTTAACAATTTTGTTTGCAATAATTCACACCTATCTTTTAATTTGCGGACCATTAGGAAGCACTCTGCTACCTGGGTGAACTACATTATGTTTTCTAGGAGACGTTAGCTTGTGGGGATTTGCCTGCATACACAGTGGACAGATCCAGGTCTTGGAAAAATTGATTCATGCATGTACAGACAAATTTGAGTGGGAGCAGGTCAGGCACATTCCATAAAGTGATGTCGTCTAGTCCTGAATTCATCAAAATGGGAGCCTCTAAGGGAGACAATGAATGCTAAGGAGGAGGATGCTATAGTTATATTTGCTTGCGACATATTTCAGACTACTGTGCCAATCAGGGCCCCAGCAAGAAACAGATGGTGCACTCGGAGTAAGCAAATTGGCAGGTTTGTCAAAGGGCAGTTTATAAACCATAAGGGCAGAGCTAAGAGAAACCAAGGTTCTAGGAACAGCCAAACATCCCAGGGGGCAAGTAACAGCGAAGGAGTAGTTTGGCACCTGCCTGCTGGCGGAAAGGTCAAGATAAGGGAGCAGTTTGCCTGTGCCTGGAACCCAGAGGAAAAAGCTGCAGGAGAAGGTCAACCAGTGGGAGGTTGTTAGTGAGAGGAATGGACTCGGTCCCTGTCTGCCAGTGATGGGGCTTCAGGGGTACTGAGACCTCATTTTCCTCTCCTCCTTTGATATCCCATCCATACCATGCCCTGGAGAAAGCACATCATCATCTTTCCCAACACAGAGCAAAGGGAGAAGAGCGACATACAGGTGCCGTATGGGAGAACTTCTAACAGGAGTCTTCCGGTGTTGCCAATGGTTGGAACCTAGGATGACTCTATAATGCTAAGAAAATATCTTCATGGTCTCTCCTTCACATCTATTCTTATTCTGGAAATGCTGAAACTACCAATTTGAACTAAGTAGTAACAGAGTGATAGATGAAAGGGGAGAGGGATAGAGAGAGGGTGAACCAAGCAATAAAAATAGTCTAATTTTGTTTTCCTCAGCCGAGTTCACCATACCTGAGCTACAGAGGTTTCTGCCCGCTGTCATGCCAGCTGACAGAACTAAGGACAAAACAGAAAAGAATTCTTTAGTGGTAGACGGACCTCTTGATGGTGATTGGAGAGGGAGAATACCTCTTCTCATAATGGTTTGCCGAGGTCTTTTCTCTTGCCCTCCATGTCCTGTTGATTTGGTTTCCTTGGTTTATTGAGAATATGTTCTGTCCTACCACCAGCATTTTGATATTATTTTAGAATTTCCTGTTGCCATGGAATCGCTGATTACTTGTGGTTTTTTTTTTTCTATTCTAGATTATTCTGACTTTTTTCCTTGTTTTTATTTTTTTATCTCATTTTTTCCTATTCTACTTTAAGAAGAAAATAAATTTTAAACAGACTTTAAAAGATTTTTTTTTCTCAGCTTCTAAGTACTGCTTTTAACTTGGATTTTCCTGTTTTAGCTTTTATCTCCCATCTCTCTAACTCTTATGCATCCAGCTTTTTCTCTCACCGGTCCTGGCCCTTTCATGGTTTCCTTATTTATGCTGGTTTTATCTTTAATCTTTTATCCCTTACTTTCATGTTTTGTTCATAAATCTCATTGGTTTTAGTTTTTCTTTCCTTTGGGTTTTCTCTTCTTCCCTTGCTTTAGGTCTCATTTTCTATTGAGCTTTGTATTTGTTGGCTAAAGTTTTGTTTTGCTTTCTTCTGTTATAGTAGTTTTTCGCCTTTATTTGATGCTCTGATTCCCCTCAGTTTAAGTTCCTTCCTTTGCCTTTAGCAATTTATCATAGCATTCTTATTCCTCTACCATCTCTTCTAGTGCTCCCTCCTTTTGTTTCTTCATTCAGATTTGATTTTATTTTTTTGTGGTTACAAGAGGGTTAGAAGCTTGGAGACACAGGGGGAAGCTATACACTAAATGTGATGGTTCTAAAGTTTTTCTCACTTCATGTTTACTACCCATTCTGGGGCCTTTCAGTTCCATGGCAGATAACCTCCCTCAAATCCTCACACCAGAATTCTGAAGAAGAAAAAAGTTTCCCTGGCCACACTACCCCTTTCTGCTTTCTATTCTAGTGGTTGCAGTAGACAGTAGCTTTGCTGCTATTCTGACCTGTAAAGTTTGTACTGCGTAATTTTAGATCGTCTCAGTGGTGAGATGGATGTGTCATCAGGTGAGAAGTAGGCTAAACTCTTTCCACCCTTGGTTTTGTGAATGTTGTTGAGGTGCCCAGTTCATGGGACAGAGTGTTTGTCCATCCCAATTCAGGGTGTTCTGGGAAGCCAGCCATGAGTGGTATTCACACCCGTTAGCCCTGTCACAGCGAGTGCCTCTGTGATCTGTTTATTTTCTTTGTGTTTGATGGTGACTGTCTCCTCCTAAAGACCAACTCTGGAGATCTGTAGGAGCCTGATTCCATCAGCAGGAAGGAGCAGGATGGTTTCCTTTGGGTCATTTTCTCAAAATGGACTCCTTTATTTTAATGGAAAAAGCCCCTCCCCCGCTTCGGCCCATTCATACTAACTTTACAATGGAGGAAAGCCAACAACACATCATATTTCTGTTCTGGTCTAGTGACTTTGGGACCAGAATCATAGAGGGCTTTAAGATACTTCGTGTTTATTGTCATCCTGAAGGCAATCTTGTAAAGCAGTCATCCCGTTTTTCCCTGAGAGAAGGTCTCCCACTGTAGCCTAATCTAGTTTGAAACTTACTACGTAGCCCAGGCTGTCCTATAACAACTCTCTTTTATTGCTCTTCCAGGGCTGTGATTATAGGGAAGAGCTGCCACACTTAGCTCACGTCTCTTTCCTTCTAATCCTCAGTGCAGCCACAGTGAGCTCAGAAGACACAAACAAAAAAGACGGAAGACGGACTGATGCTCAGTCCTCGAATAAACACTTCCCGTCCAAATCACTACCACACATGAAACTTATCGAATCCCTAATTAATGTCACAGAATGTGCTGGTCTATAATATGGGGTCCGGAAGATAGGATCTGGGGAACATCAGATTCTGATCTGAGCTACAACACTCACAAATTTGTGACACCTGGAACAAGTCACTTCGGCTCTATTTTTCTCCATTTCCTTATCTCTAGAGCAGGCAATGAAAGGGTTCATTTTGGATGTGAGATGTTTGCTACCTTACTCATCACATTAAGTTTTTCAAAAAGCACTTTATTATGTCATATTTAAGAGCCAGTTCAGTTTTCCATCTCTATGAACTATTCTATGATTTTCACACAAGCACACATACACACACCCATGCCCCACAAGTCCCATGAATGCATATACACACACACACATAGACACGGAGCAGTATGCTACAATCTTTTACTCTCTATTTAGGGAAAGAGAAAGAAAGGATAGAAAGAAATCTTCACCACTTTTACAAGTGGCCTTGATACAGAAAAAGAGAAAAGTAGAAATCTTCTCAGCCTCTTTTTATGCTGTCCTAAGCTTGAAGAGGACTAGCTGACAGTGAGTCAGACTAGTGTCTCAGCTCATGGTCTGTAAATTCAATCTCTCCTACCTTTGTTCTTTTAGAAATTAACACACTAACTAATGACAGCAACCCAACCAATGAACCACCAACCAATGCCCACCTTGACTTTTGGGGCTTCAGACTTTTTATACTCTAAGCCAAAAGTTCCCATCAACCCATGCAGCACATAATCCCAAAAACAAGCTACAGGTGCTTAATGACTGCACCCAATAAAATTATAGCCACCTGCATCAAGCATTCCAAACCCAACTCATAAACATCTATACCACAGCTGAAGTGGGACCACAAACCTAATCCAGATGCCATTTTGCGTTTTTAAAGAAACCAAAATAACAAAAACTTTTTGCAAGTGTTCCTCTGAGCATGCACACACACACACACACACACACACACACACACACACACACACGTGCATGCACTCAGGCACACGTCCTTTTGCTTCATCCTGGTACTTCAGATGCCGTTCCCCAGGGCATCCTATATACATCTCTTCATGGTATTTCCCTTCTGTGGACTAGTACACTTGAGGCTTAGGAGCTGTGTCCTTGCCACCTTTGCATCCTTAACATCTAACAGAGTAGTTGGTAAACGGTGTGAGTTTAATAGATATTAATAAAAATGAGGTTCACAGTCCTTTCAATAACTATGACGTAAGCATATGAAGGGAAAAATTCTTTTCGTTTCATCAGCAACAGATAGACAATATCCCATGTTTTTGCCAAAACTGTTCTGCCTTTTGAGATACTAGGTGGAAAGGGGTTCTATGTGGTCAAAATTGTAGCTGGGTTAGTGGACAATTATACAAAAGATAAAGTCCCAGAATTCAAGGAGCAGGTCTTATCAGCTATGAACTACTCATTGCCTTGGATAGTGCTCAGATTCTGCAATTCCATGTGAGAATTTAATCAGTAGTCTAGAAATGGGGCGGATTCTGGAGCACTGTCCTTAGAGATTTGAATTCTTGGCTGGAGTTAGTTCTGGGCCACTTCTGTCTTGTCACCTGTCTAAGCTTTGTCCTCTGACGATCAGACTCCAAAGGTGCCCTCAGCTCTTGTCTCCATGTATTCATTACCCATTCCCCATGCTGAGTTTGATGTAAACCAACTTGAGTACGACCCTGGTTCTGCCTCATCAGAAGCTCACCTGCCTCATCTTCAGTCCTCATTTTTCTTGGCTTTTAGCAGCGTCAGACCCTATTGTCCTTGATAGTCACGGGCATCAGCTTCTCCTGGTCATACTACTGTGTACATATCTCCTCCCAAGGTTGGGTGCCACATAGCTTATGTTTTTCTCCTTGTATATTTCAACTATGCGAGAAGCTGTAGCCTCCTTCCCTCACTCTATCCCTTCCTCTCTTTTCTGGGAAATCCCAGAATAGACTTCCTTTCTGAGCTGGAGTTTGAAGTTTCAGTGACACTCAACCACTCCAGTGGATGATTTCATGTCATGATTTGACCCCTTAGTCATCTGTCAAAACTTACTGTCCGCAGAGTGGGCGTTGATCAGAAACTTCAGACTTTTCTCTGATGTCTTATTCTTGACGTCAAACTGACGTCGTTCTGGACTATCTCTTGAATCAGTCCAGACTCTTCGTAAGTACTAGTGTTATTCTCACCATATCTGACTGAAGCGACTGCATTATTCTCTGAACTGGCCTCCGGGCCTCCACTCTCCACTTTGTTAAGATGTTTTCTACAGTGGCAGCCCGGTGACTGACTTCAATGTGTTTATCTGCTTACCTGTCTCTGGCCTTAGTGGTTTCTTATTTCACTCAGGACTTAGACGAGGCTTCCTGAAAAATGCAGGAAGCACCAGGTGAGTTGCTACCCTTATGTTCCAACTTTCTCTCTAGCAGGCTTCCCAGACTCTGAACCAAATAAGTCTGCCTTTATCCCCTCAAAGATTCAAATTTCCTCCTATCACAAGCTTTTGGAATATGAACTATTTTTGCTGGAATGTGGATTTTTAAGTTTTCCTCTTAGCAGGTATTTTACGATCTGTCCATAGACTATTTTCACTGGCAAGTCTTTAAAACTCTCTATGAGAACTTTCATTTATTATTAATGCAAAACTATCATTAGTCCCTGACCACTGACCTCTTTTTTTTGTTGCTTCGTTTTACTTTGCAGACACAAAGGTCTATGAAATGTACCATGTCTCCTTGCCAGTTTCCTGAGAGGCTGTTGTATGGTGGTTACCTGCTTTGATTTAGATTTCAGTTCTAATTTCAGATTCATGTGAGCACTGCAGAGTTACTCAATAGTTCTATACTGAAGTGTTCTTATTGAAAAGTGCAAACAATGGTACTATTTATTCTTACCGAGTTCTTATGAAAACCCAATGCGTTAGCATGAATAAGGCTTTCAGAATAATGCCTAGTACATAGTAGGTCCTCAATACAAACTTTAAATTACTTTTATTTTGTCTCTGATTATAACTGGAGTTGTCAGGCTGCCTCATAGAAGAGACTCAAACTCATTTTACTTGGTGTGTTATAACACATACAGTATTTGAGGGGTATTTTTGAGGATTCAAATTTAGATTTGAAAGAATTATAGTGGACTACCAATTGTGATGGTGGATTTTATGCACTAAATTAGGAGGGATACTCTTTGTAGGCCTCATGGTGAGGCATTAAGGTTTGCTCCCTAGAGCAGCACAATCAAGTACTTAACAGAAAGTGTCTTTGAAATAAGGCTTTCTCTGTATGTCAGCCTCCATGGACACATTACTGACTTCTAGCATTAGAACTCAGGCGTAGAGGAGCCTTGTATTATTAATGCAGGCAGAGCCATCTCTCTGGTAACATGAAATTATTTCCTTGGACATAGTAGGAGGTTGGACTCCAATTTTATTTTACAAAACCAAATGTGTGGGAAAAAAAATTAACTCTGGACTGTAGCACTCCTGCCACCAATAGCTTGAAAAACATACTGGCAAAGGAGAAGTTTGCTTATTACACTTTTAAGTCCTAAAAATAATTTTTTAGTCTCTGTATTATTTGTATTTCGGAAAAATAATCTTTCTTATCCCACATCACAGATGTCTGCGTAGCTACAGACTCCACGAGCGGAATAACAAATGAATTCTCAAGATTATGATGCATCTGTTCATTAAAAAAAAAGCAAACCACTTCCCTGCAGAGAGTAGAAACAGCCAATGCTTTTGTTGAACCTCATGTAATTATATTTGGACAAATTAACTGCCCCCCCCACCCTCTACCTTGTGCTGATCAATGTAACAAGCTCTTAAAGGGAAATAAGAATCCATTCATGTCTGAAGCAGAAGGCAGACAGGCAGAAAAAGAGATAACTATTGCTTTAAAAAAAAGAACAACTATCTGTTTTGTGTAGAATATACAGGCACCTTTTAACTGTGGTAAGAATTTTGACATTTGGACCTTTTGTCCACAGATGACCGTCAGGTTTTCACAAATGGGAATGATAGGCTTAGCTACTAGCCGAAAAGGAGAATGGGAACAAAGGCACATTTTTGTCTGAAAATTTAATTTGCTGAGATTATATTTGAGACCTTAGCATTAGCATTATACAGAATTATTATCTCTCCACCCACCCAGAAAGCAAGTATCTGTTCCTGAAGACATCATGCACTTCAGAAATAGGGCCCAGAGACCCCTGAGCTTGAATGCCTCTTTCTTGAAGACTAGCTTTCATTATACCATAAGGTGCCATTTTCAAACTTCCAAAGGCAGGAGGCAAGCAACATTTCTTCCTAGCTATGATGTCTATGAACCACATCAATGACCATCACAGCATCGAGGATGCAATAGTGGCACACATACCTTGGTGGTAACCAACACTTCTCCAATTGACATTAGACTCTCTTAAAAAGAGAGAGACCATGCCTGGTACTGGAAACCTAGCTAACTTCTCAGCGCTAGTGAAGTCATGGCTATTGGAGGAGAATCTACAACCACTAACTTATTAAACCAATATAAGTCCCTAACAACCGTCTATAAACATTTGTCCTAAGTACAAAGGTAAATTTAGTCTTCACCCCTCATCAAAGGACCTTCTCTTTGCCAAGGAAACCACAACAGAAAACCATAACCAATCAAAATGGAGAGTTTTAGTATTCCACTATCCCAGATATATCCCAGCCCCAATGGATACATTTATAAAATACCCCCATACATAAAGCTCTGGGAACATTGTGGAAGAGGAGGAGGAAAGATTGTTAGAGCTAGAGAATCAGGGAGTTTTCTGTGAGATCGTGTCTCCTAGTAATGTCTGAAGTTACACTCATAAAGTCTCACCAACACTGCTGCTCAAACGCCAAATGAACAATGATGACACAAATCAGCATGCCAAAGTGGGTGGGAAAAGCTCACGAGGCCTCAACTCTACACAAAGAATTATAGGCAACTGAGAAAAGCTGGGAGCAGAGGAGTTGGTCATCCCCAGGGAAGAGCTCACCTATTGGTTGTCCAGTGACAATCAGCCTGAAAACATGAATGCAAGTCACATTATATGGACCAATCAGGTTATATTTAGGAATATATGTGTGTGTGTGTGTGTGTGTGTGTGTGTATATATATATATATATATATATATATATATATATATATATATATATATTTGTATGTATATATACAACTAATGAAAAAAGAGGCGATGAATTTGAAGGTGTGTGTGGATGGTTATATGGGAGGGTTTTGAGCGAGCAAAGGGAAAAGAGAAATGTAATTATAATCTCAAAATAAAAAAATGAAGTAGATAGTATGAGAACAAAAATCTTTATATAATCTTCACAAATCAAAGTGTGTGGCTTCGTAACTTCATTTTATTGAATCTGAATAACAACCATGACCTGTGACTTGACTTTACAGAGTACTTTTAGAGTAATTTCCTCACATTGGGGTATGTGGGCCCCCTCTCAACACAAGTCACACTTCTAAGATTGTTAGACACTTGGGGAAACATTTAAAACATTTAGGCCGACCAAGGTCCATTAAAAAGAAAAGATCTAATGTATTTGCAGGGAATTTGCAAAATGCAAAAATGTCTACAAATGCCAGAGAGGTTTCTACTATTAAAAAAATAGTGGAAGAGCTGTGGTGGCTTTCAGACGTGCTACTTCTTTCCCCTGCAACGTCTGAGGAACACATCTCTAGATAAAATTACAAATCTTCCAGTCAGATGTTCACGGCCAAGGAGAGCACTTCAGAACTGACACTACTGCCTGGACCCATCTAGATTTGAAACCTCAGCAAGAACTATGACATTGCAACCCATAGCCATCAGAAATATCAGGGGAAGAATATTTGGAGAAACATTTCACTTTCATGCTACAGTGTAGTTGATTCCTTCTAGTTCTGACAGTAGGTTTATATCCCAAGAATCTGCAATGTAACTCCTTTCCATCAGACTATTTGTGGGAAATAACCCCAAAGTTTCTATGTCACTGCATCACCATTCTTAAGCTGTTTTAATTAAGGTATAAGGGGCTTTGCTTACAAATAATATTATAGTTATCATTTCAAAAGTGGCTACATGCACGTCTTTTTTCTTTCTTGTTTTTTCCTACTTTTGTTTTCAAATCAGAATTCAAACAACGCTCAAATAGCATTATCTGATAAATTTTTTATTTTGTTTTTATTATTTAAAATACTTTTAAGATTTAAATATATTTTGATCATATTCTTCTCTCCCACAAGTCCTTCTGGATCCTCTCCCCCTTCCCACCCACTCAACTTTAAGTTCTTTCTCAAAAAAAAAAAAAAAAAAACAAAAAAAACAAAAACCCCATACAACAACAAAATACCTCAAAACAAAAAAAAAAACAAAACACTACCCAAAAGGAAAAAAACAAAAACAAAACCACCAAACTGTAACCAAATAAAAGCAACACAAAAAAAACTGTGGAGTCCATTATATGTTGGTCAACTCCTTCTGAATATGAGGCCTGCCCTGGAATGTATGATACAGGCAATGCCACTCTATTGGAGACAACTGATCTACCCTCTCCCAGCAGGTATAAATGACAATTCAGTCATTAACTTTTACCCTAACGTCTAGGTTTTCAATCATCCACTCATTCATTAACAATATAACAAAGTAAAATATAATAAGATAAAGCAGAAACTGTCAAATCAAAGTTGGACAAGACAAACCAACAGAAGGAAAAGAGTAAAAGAGAAGACAGCGATCAGAGACCCAGTTGTTCACACACTTAGGAATCCCATAGAAAACACTAAACTGGAAGCCATAATATATATATACAGAGGACCTGGTGCAGACCCATGTAGGTCTGTGCATGCTGCTTCAGTCTCTTTGAGTTCATATGAGCTTTGCTCGTGCTGATTTAGAGAGGGTCTTGTTTTCTTGGTGTCCTCCACCTCCTCTGGCTCTTACATTCTTTCTGCTTCCTCTTGTGCATGATTTCCTGAGTTCTGAGGGGACAGATTTGATGGAGAAATCCCATATAGGGCTGAGTGTCCCAAGGCCTCTCACTGTCTGTGTAACGTCTGGCTGTGGCTGTCTATATTTGTTCCCATCTGCTGTAGGAGAAGCTTCTCTGAAGATGGCTGAATAAGGCACTAATCTATGAACATAGTAGAATACCATTAGGAGTCATTTTATCACTACATTTTTTTTCCTTTTTTAGATCAGTATTATTTGGTTTTACCCTAGGTCCAATTTTTAAAAAATTGAACTTGAGACCTGCACCACAGGAGGGAATATGTTTCTTGTACTGTGAACCTGACAGAAACCTATGACTTGATAAATAATAAGTCTCAGGGAAGGACCTACTACTATTATTGTGCTAAATAGACACAACATCAAACTCTCATGTACATATTTATACACATAGATCAGTGTAACTCTCAGCCATCATCAAAGAAAATTAGTGAGCTTTTAACATGGAGACTCAGAACTCAAAGTGCAGAGAACCAGGTCAATGGAGTAGTCAGCCCTAATTGGACATCTGCATCATTCCTCTCCCTCCACAGCTCAGATAACACTGCAGAAGACATGGAAGAGAGTGTGTAAGAGTCAGAAGTTAGAGAAGACTATTTCAAATAAGTGTCTTCTGGGAAAGCAAGACTGTTGCACTCATGAACCCACAGCAGCCATGATTGCCCACACAATACCCACAGGGGATCAAGCCAATCCACATTCCAGCTTGTGTTGGGGAGGAACTCTCAAGACGCTTCCTGTAGTTGAGGAGCCATTGACAGTTGAGGGCTACTGGGGAAAGAAGATTATTTTTTCTTCAAAGATGTGGCCCCAATAGGTTGCTTATAGAGAGCCAGTGTATGGCTCTACATTCCTGTGCACATTGATTACATCAGCTGAACTCAGTGAGCTTGAAGAAAATAAGGAAATGAACAGGACATAAAATTGGAAGAGGGATGTGATGTGTTGAAGGTCAATCTAGGAGGAGACAGAGCAGTGTTTGGGGTGAATATGACAAAAATATATTGTAGTATTCATCTATGGAATTTTCCTTTGGATTTATCATTCCAAGACTTGGTCTTGGGACCACCAGTTTTCCATGCAGATGTACTCAGACATATAACACACGTCCTTAAAATGAATCTCTCTCCCTGTCTCTCTGTCGCCCTGTCCACCCCCTTCTCTGTGTTTCAAAAAATCTAGACTTTATCGTCTTTATCAGTAACCTAGTCATCTCTAAACACCTACAATCTAAAGAGCAGGATATCTCTGGGTGGGCTACTTCTGCATCATTCATTCAGGCTTAGTGACATAACAGTTGAGGTCTGACTTTACCTCTTTCTAAAAATAAGTCTTAGAGCAGGTCATCTAACCCCTTGACATCATAGTTTCCTTATCTGAAAAGTGTGAATGAATGAATGAGGATTTTAGGCTGAAATGCTTTTTGAAGTATTTGGAATCGTGTCTTGTCCCATCATGAGCTCTCAGGACATGCCAGGCCAGTTATGGGTTCCACGTTAATAGTGTGTATGTATATCTATATAACAGTATGTACTATTTCTTCTAGATGTCTTCATTGGGGGCAGTAAGAATCATCTATGGTTAGTTTAGGCAGAAAAAAATGTTATTAAAAGCTATTTCAAAAATGTTCGATAGTTCACAGAGAGCACAAAGAGAGAGTGCTTCCTGAGACCACAAAGAAACCAGGCTCTGAGGCCAGAAGTCCACATGGATGGCTTAGAATTAGTCTTAGGAATTCTCCACTTCGCCTGTCCTAAAATCACTCTTAACATCAGTGCTGTCGAGGGTGGAGAATGGATGAGGCCACTAGGACCACTCCAGCAGCTGCTGTTATAGAGCTGTTTTTTGCCACAGTGGATGCATCAGTTGTTTGCAGGTTTGACAATGGGAGATAGGCTTTGACTTCAAGGTGACAGATATGTGAAACAGAAATGCTGAGTTCTCAGTAAGTGGCAAATACACACTACATATATGAATTGAGATTTAAGAATGCTTACTACTGGCCACAGAAATTATTTTTATTTCTGTTGTTTTTAGAACTATACTCCAATCTGCTATGCCATTTATTTATTTATTTATTTATTTATTTATTTATTTATTTATTTATCTATTTATCTATTTATTTATTTATTTATACCATTGCTGCCTGAGTGACTCTCAAAGTTTTATTCAAAGCTTCCTAATTGATGTGTGCTGAGAGTCTTGGTGTGGTGGGTATTAGATGAAGGGCCAACATTGTTTTTGTTTCTCATGAAGATACTGATTCCTTGGAAAATATCTCATCATAACAGAGGAACACATTGAAAAGCATGAACCTTTGAATCAGAAAGGCTGGGACTTCTTGCTTAACATCATAGGTAGGTTTCTCACCTCGGGTATCAGATTTTCCATTTGTAAAGCAAAAATAAATTCTATATGCCTGACCCTGGAGGATGTTTGTGAGAATTGGGCATAATACAGTATATATAAATAGCACTGGGCAAAACTGAAAGCCTCTGTAACAGCTTGTTAGCTTACAGCAACACCAAAAAAAAAAAAATCAATGAGACGATATTTTTACCTGATTTTACTTGATTTTAACTGACAGAACAAAAACAAATGTAAATTATTTCGCAATTTCCTTTTCTGCATGATATTATTAACAAACATGGCGTGCTGGGAACTTTATAGATAAAAGAACTAGCTTCAAACAAGAACAATATAAAAACTAGATCAAATCGTTCAAACTATTTTTATTAAGGTCAATGACCTGCTTCTCCATGCTGCATCAAAGCATCAATCTCTTAACACAAGAAGAGAAAGGTCTATTTACTCGTGCCATTTGCTCCCGAACCTCAGAACCTATCGTCTCTCCGTTTCTTCTTTTGTCCTGAGTATAAGTGCAGCTGGAGGGAGACAGCTGCAGACAAGGGAATATCAGCTTGGATACAAGACGGAGAAAATCTTTGCCCCCAAATTGTTCCTTGGAAGCATCCATCTTCTGAACAGGATTTGAAAACTAGAGGGTGTTCCTATAAATACAAGCATTCTCAGATATATGAATTCAATTTTTGAATTTCTTCAAAACATGTTTTGTCATCCCAAAAGTCAGTGTGAAATCAGACATTTCCATTTGTTTCGTCACTGGTAATTTTACTCGGTCAGTTGCTGATGTACGCTGTGTGCGCAGCACCAGTGGTATACAGGAGGGGACATACAGACATTGTATTTTTTGTTACTCATATTGTTTACCAGGGAGTTAGGTGACATTACTCAAGTTGAGTTTATTAGCTAAGAGAAAGGGTTCATTCATCCATCGATTATTCATTCGTCAGTTACACACAAAATGTTTGCTGAGTGCCAAACGATGTGCTGTGTACTGAGCAGTAGCCACCTTCATTGCACGCATCAGGTGCCAGGTCCTGTACTCGTGTCTTTAGATGTCTGTGGTGGTTTGAATAAGAATGGCCCCCATAGGCTCATAGATTTGAATGCTTGGTCACCATGGAATAATCATGGCCTTATTTTAGCAAGTGTTTCACTGGGTAGGTTGGAGGACTTTGAGGTTTTGGAAGCCAAATCTAAGCCAGGTGGCTCTCTTTCTGCTGTCTGGGGGTCCGGATGTAGCGCTCTCAGCTACCACATCTGCCTGACTGCCACCATGCTCCCTGCCAGGAGGATAATGGACTAAACTTCTGAAACTGTAGGCAAGCCTCAGCTAAATGCTTTCCTTTATAAGAGTTGCTGTGGTCACGGTGTCTCTTCACACAACAGAGCATTGACGACGACAATGTAATGCTTCCAGTAGCCTCTGAGGTATGTATTATATTGTAGGTGAGGAAATACATTGTTATAAGGGCTAGCTAGCTTGCACAAGATGACAAAACTGGAAAAGGGTAGAGCTGCATGATGCATCTGGCTGCAGAATCCAAACTTAACCTCAGTCCAACAGAAGTCTTGCTTGTGACTCACACAGCTGATGAACCAAGCGAATAGATAGATCCATTTAAGTGCAGCAGGAGAGTTATTGCTCCCTCAGGGTCCTTGATATAGCAGCTCTACTAGTGCCACCAATTTTTATAAATTAGAAAAAGAGTAATTAGGCCTACTGAGTTGAAATCTGGGACCAGAGTGATGTTATAATAGTTATAGCCATAGGTAGGGATGCAAACAGCCACAGAAAGCAACTTATAGCCTCACAGAATGATCCCAGAAAATCCTTAGAAGATTCTGTTTTTCTGTTTTAGCCACTGCAAGATCAAATAACTTTGCCCCCACCTCTAATTCTTTTTAGGATTATTTTCATTTGTGAAAAATGGAGTATTTTCATTCTTAAAGGATATGATCAACCTCTGGAAAGGTATAGTAGAAACATTTATGAGATGAATGTACTCACACATCAAATTGATTTGTAGCATAAAAGTCACACAGACATCAATTGTATCAAATTCAGGGGAGTATAAAGGTATTGTCAGACATACAAGGCCCTTCGTAGTTTTTTTTTTTTTTTTTTTTTTTTTTTTTGGTGTGTGTGTGTGTTGGTGTACTCTTGTGAGGATAGGAGAATGAATACACAAAAAGGTAATACATAAACCACAAAAGCAAGAAGGAAGAGTGCAAATGATGAGTGGAAATATGAAGGTAACAAGAACTGGAATCACTGCTACTAGTTAATAGGAAGGGAGAGAGATGGAGAAGACAGAGTAAGGTACAGCTATTTCTAGGAAAGGCTTGGAAAATTCTTCAGCCATGGACAAGTTTGACGGAAAAAAGTGAAAGTTAGGAATATGTGTCTGGTGTACACAGGGCTCAGTGACATCTCTATATGAGCACTGCCATCCCCATTTCAATAAGGAAGCAGTCATTGGTGGGAGCCGCATCCTCTCTCTTCTACCCCGCCATGGTGGAGGTGGACAAGGACTCATTCTTTTGTAAGTTAGAAAGGAAACCCAAGGTCTTTGTGATCTTGTCAAGATTTCCCAAAATATTAACTTCGATTTTTTCTTTGCCTTAACAATAAGCAATCAACCATGAGATATGAGTTTCCCTTTGATGGATACAACAAGGAAGTAACTTATCACAAACCTTAATATGTGTCTTGCTTTTGTTGAGCTAAAGTAAAAAATATGATGGACACCCCCCAATCCCTTCCATCTTTCATTCCATCCTCTCTCCCCCACTATTTTCCTGTCCTGGAAATGGGACCTAGGGCTATAGAGAAGCCCCCTACTCAGCTGTAATCCCACTCCTATTACATTTTTATACTGCTCGATAATCCCTGTTTAACTAAAAATATTTGAAAGAAATGAATAAAGACATAGGCCAGGAAAACCCTGTGACATTTCATTCTTCCTGCTTTCTGAACCCTTACTACTATGGAGTAAGAAACTAAATATCCCCAAATCAGCAAATTCAAATATGCAAACTGAGTAAGTGTGACCATGTGTCTAGCAAGCAACAAGAACATGATAAATTGCCTGTATGTTCAGAAGATAGGAGAAAACACCCTAAGTACATAACAGTTATATGGTGATACAGATTCAAACACAGATACCTGTGTGCTCTTTTAATTTTAATATTTCCTGGGCCCCAGGAGATTTTTATTTCAAAATCAGAGCACCAATATTGAGCACTGTATTCGTGTAATACCACTGTGGCACCAGAAGAATGTGGTAACCGCTGTCTGGATACTGTCTTATACCCAAACCATTGTATTATTGCCCCTAACAAGACTCAGCAGTGGGCAGCATTGAGGAATGACTCATTGTGAAGTGGATAGCTTAAGTCTTCATTGGCAACTACAGGAGTCTGGGCTGCTGATCTTTCAGGTTTGAAGTTAGCCTCTAAAATGTATGATTCTCCCTCCCCATAGGAATTTGTTTCTCTTATTGTCTTTCATAATGTTAATGAAAGTGTTTAGTTATTAAACCTATAACAATCCTAAAATGCTGACAAAATTTATGTCATGTTGAAGTTAAGAGCACTAGATGCCGAGGCAGGAAGGTATGAGTTAAGATCTCTGGACTTGACTAGCTGTGCATGTTTGAGCAACTTAGTTTAAAGTTTCTGAGCCACTGTTACCAGTGGTTACTAGCGGCTTATTGCACGATGTTTATGCACAGACATTTTCCTGCAGAGAGGAAACATGGTAGGCTGTGTGTTTCTGAGCATGTTGGGAGCTAAGGCTCAGCAGCCTTCTCAGCTAGTTTCGGAATTGCGAGTTGGTGGAGCCTTGGTGAGGTCATTATTTTTAGCTTTGGAACAGTTAGGAAGTCTGCAGGGGATTTTCACACATTCAACAAATTAGCAAAGGTCATCAAAACAAATTCACTTACTGAATTCATTGGCTTGAAATTCTTTCAAACCAATGCTGTCATACTAAATTAAAGAGCTTCCCACTGTCTGTATTTCCGTTAAAAGGATCAAAGTGAATTGGGGTTATGATCCATTGTGACTACATTTTATTTTCTTAAATTTAGATTTATTTATTTTCATGTGCGTGGTGTGTGTGTGTATGTGTGTTTGTGTGTGTGTGTATGTGTGTTTGTGTGTGCATGTGTGTGTTTTGCCTTCATGTATGTATGTGTACCACATGAGTGCCTGGTGTTCACAGAGATCAGAAGAAGGCATCCAATCCCTCAGAACTGGTGTTACAGACCGTTGTGATTCACCATGTGTGTGCTGGGAATCAAGCTTGAAATCACCTGAAAGAGCAGCAAGTGCTCTTGACCATGGAGATATCTCTCCAGTCAAATGACTGCATTTCAAATTCTAAATGTTGATCTCAATAAAATCTGTTTCTTTTCTATCTACACTCTTCCCTCTCTGTAGTGTTGTGGTGCATTTCCTGCATGTGTAAAACTTCCTTTTTCTTTCTATTTGTTCAAGTTCAAGACCTATTTCCAGGAAATCACTCCGAACTTTTCTCATGTTGTTTGCATAACTATTTTTCTCTTGATCCAGGATCGACTTATTTTTGAAAGCTGGGTTTTGTGTAAATGTCTGAAACATGGCTCAGACATATATTTAAGCCCCCGATCACATTCATTTCCTCTCAATTGCTTATTTAAACTTATGAAGCAGCTGTAGACAGCATGACCGCGTACCCACACCATGGCTCTTGCGGAAGTATTGCAAAGCTGTGGCTGGGGAAATGGCTTAGTGGTTAAAATGATTGTGAGGGCATGAGTTAGGATCTTTGGAACCTAGAGTGAGCATGTCATTCAAACCTCTGAAAGTGCAGATTGGGTCCCCAGAGCAAGCTGAATAGCACTGCTAGCCATATCAGTAATTGAATCATTCTTGACATCGAGTTTGGTCTTGCACATGCACATGCATGTGCCCATACACATATGCAAGCATCCTTAGATATACACATGCACATGCACACACATGGAAAAAAGAAAAAAATGCAACGTCGATCTTCTAGCTTTCTATGTTGCCGTAAATAGTGTTCAGAAAGAAATCATTAAAGGCCAGATAATAACTGTTTCTCTACATCTGTGTGTGTGTGTGTGTGTGTGTGTGTGTGTGTGTGTGTTTGTGGTTCCAAGGATTGAAACTGCAGCTTCATATCTACTAGGTAAACACTCTTCCTTGAACTACATCTTCAGTCCCTGCTTTACAATACACTCGGAGTGGTGCCTTCCTGTAACTTCCCGTAAACATACAGTTTGTCGGCTTCCTCAGCAATATAATTTTGGATCTAACAGATTCTTTTTTTACTTAATTGTACTTTGTTGTTCTGCTGATGGATCATATTGATGGGTTGCATAGAAAAAACGGAGTGCAACTTAGGGCTTCTTTCTGAAAAATCTTCTGGGTAAATATCACTCATGTCTCTTCAGAAAGAGAAAGTTTCAGTCTTATGCATTGTTTGTAATTGCTTTATTACAAACACTAGATAACTAGTAATTCTGGAGTCCATTTCCCACTGCTTTCTGTCCTTATTAACAGGTCTGAGTTTTTTATTTTTCTTTTCTAGATTTCTTTTGTTTTAGTTAGGGTTAGGGTTTGTTTCAAGTTTGCACAGTGTGTGTGTGTGTGTGTGTGTGTGTGTGTGTGTGTGTGTGTGTGGTGTCTCATACTTTTTGTAGAATGAGGTGAAGATTAAAAAAATAGATTCTTTTTCTATTCCTTCATTAAATTACAGCAGCTAGATTCTACAAACCATTATTTCCTCATCTTACATTTTTTGGTTGCTTTGTGTTGGTCCAAGCATATTTTAAGCTGGAGAATACTCTCAATGTTTTGCTATATTCTCTATATATGGCATAGCATGTGCTTATTGGATCATTAAGTCCAATTCATATACAAGAGCCTCCTTTCAAAGAACTAGCCATGTAATTTTGACCACAATGTCACTGAGCGTCAGGAGATCTGACTCTACTAAAGTCTGTGTGATAGAGTTGGCCAAAACAGTCTTTTCTGTCTCCAAGATTCTAAGTGTTTGTATTTCTCAAAAATTACTATACATATTATTGCCAGACATAAATACTTCAGGACTTAAACACAGATAGGAATTTGTCCAAGTAACTTATTTATTGGAAGAGGGGTCTTGTCAAAGGAAGATTTATGAAGGTTTCTTCTGAGATAAAAGAGCTTATTGAGTCATTATAGTGACAGCCAGAAATGGATTAGGTTCTGAGATTTGTCTCCTCAGCAAGTTAGAAAACAGTGCCATCCATTTCCCATAAAACAACAAAAGGGACTCTTCCAGACACTTTGGTTTAGAATTTTAGTTGTAGGAACGATTTTATGTGAACAGTAAACATGATTAGAGGGAAGAAGCCTTTGAAACTCTAGAAATTTACATATAGTAAATGCTGATCATAGTTATTTTAAAGTAAATCAAGCAGTATGGTATGGTAGAAAAAGAAATAAATTGAAGTTAAGACCTAATTTGGCATCCAACAGTGATTATCAATTACAGTGTTTTCCATTGTATATCCCAGATTTTTCACTAACAGAAAAATTACCTGCTAGATATTTTGTGAAGGTAAAAATCCACACCGTGTCACACAGGTGTCGTATATGATCATGATTACATTGCTGGAGCACGGCTGATGGTGTGGGACTGAGATGGAGCATCAAGAAGTGTCATCTGGTGACTCAGTGGGGACACTTGCTTGCCTTTGTGGTTAACTGGTTAACTGGTTAACTGGTTACAAAGTTGTTCCTCAAAATAGCAGAAGTGCTACTATATTCTTAGAGTTCTACAAATTTGTAAATAACCCCCAAACTTAAAAATTCTTCCCAGTTGCAAACTGGTGTAGAGAGCAAGCTCTACCAAGACGTAGGCATACAAGAGCTGGAGCTTTGTTTGGTTCATTGCACATAAGATGATCTCATTAAATAATTATTGAAATAAATAAAGTGGAAACTTAAAAATAATACAAGAAGGGATTCCAGGGACTCCTATGTGGCTTGTTATCAAGTTAGCAACATCATTACAACTTTTGCAGAGAAAGAATTGGAAAAGAGTTCCCCAGAATCTTCTTCTCCAGGTTTGAGTTTGTCAGAAAGAGGCGTTTGGAATTGCTCTGGTCTAATGCTTGTGTCCCTAGAAAATTTGTATGCTGAAATCCCACTAATTGAGGTAAGTTCATTACAGAGGAAGGCCTTTGCTCAGTCATTTGTAGCTGCTAAAACCACTGAAGTTGGCTTCCCCTCCCTCCAATGCCCCTCCCTTCTGCTTGCCAGCTTTTGTAATATTTGTGCATGTTTTTAATTCCCACACTATGGGGATTCAAATACAGATCCAAATATGGAGCCCTTAATATGGTGCGTAGTTCTTTTGTTCCCTTGATAAGATCTTGAGTGACAACAAAATGCCAAATATTAGATTTCAACTTAATGTATTTATGTATACAGAGTAATAGCACTTTGGGGAAAAAATCTATAGGACTCTTAAATTATTTAGCCATTGTTAAATAACCATTGATTTACAACATTTAGAAATACTCCAGGGATCTAAGGAAGTTATGTTTTCCAAAGTATTCTATTTTTAACAATATTTTAATTTATTCTTTGAAAATGTCATGAATTTGCACAATAGATTTTTATCATATGGGCATCATTACCTCCCTCTAGTTTTCTCTAGTGCCTCTACCCTGTTTCTCTCACAATTCCCCGAGTCCTAGATATTGATGTTCGTATACACATGGGTAGGGCCATCCACTACCAGAAGCCACATTTTCAAAGGAGAGTGATTCTCCTCTCCCTCAGCAGCCTTCAACTACCAATAGATGCAACAGCCATGTCACGTCTAAAGGTCAACATTTCACAGCACTACTCTCCACCCTCTGGTACTTACGTTCTTCCCACTCCCTCTTTCATGATGCTCTATGAGCCTTGGAGAGGGGGATGATATACAGGTTCCATCTATGACTGAGCTCTCACACTTACTTATTCTCCGAACAAAGCAGCCTATTTTGCTCTCTAGAAGAAACTTGACCAAAGGATAAAGTTTCTTACTTTATATATATTATATACAGCTATATATAATATATATAGATGTATACACATGTATGTGTATACATATATGTATATACACATGTATATAGGTCTATTCACATATACAAGAACACACACATATCCGTAGTTTATCAATAACAGAGACTGATAGAGATTTAGTAGGAAGGACTTTGAGGAGACTGAAGTATTTTATGACTCAAATGTAAACACTGCAGCTATTGTTGACACACATCAGTTAAATGGATCCTGGCGTGGCCTGTCTATAGGAAAGGTAGTGACTAGTCATGGCACTGAGACTCTATGGAACAATGGTGGAAAAATCTGTCACTACAGAAACGGAGATTTGACAAAGTGCTTGAGATGTAGCTCAGACCACGTAGGGTGGTGGGGTCAACAGTTCCCCATTTAGAAGTCACTGATACTGCCATATTTTATCTTAAAGTAGTTATGTCAGGGGCCACTGAAATAACCTCTAATTCTGCAAACTTAACTGTAATGAGTTCACTGAACCTGTGGGATAATTAATCATAGTTAGGATTTACTTTATACAGACCATTTTTATTCATAACAGTGACAGGAAATATTGGGGTATCGACTGTAGCAAGGGAAGAAGACAGTGGCCAGAGAGATAAACTGCTGAGTGTCTTGGTGGCAGTGAACAGATCTCTCAACCCTTGACGCTTGATTTTTTTGGCTTTGGTATGTCATAAACATCTGGCTGTCTTAGTTAGGGTTTCTATTGCTGTGAAGAGACATCATGATCATGGAAACTCTTCTAAAGGAGAACAGGTTTAGTCCAGGATCATCAGGGTGGGAAGCATGGCACACAGGCAGATAAGGTTCTGGAGAAAGAGCTGAGAGCTTTATATCAGAATCGGCAGGCAACAGGAAGAGAGGGGGACAATGGGCCTGGCTTGAACATTTGAAACCCCAAAACCCACCCCTGTTGACACACTTCCTCCAGCAAGGCCATACCTCCTCCTCCATGTCAAGTAGCATCACTTCAATGACTAAGCATTGAAATATATGAGCCTATGGTGGTCCATCCTACTCAAACCACCACACTGGCTTACTTTTTATTTAATAGTATTGCAACTTTTGGCTTTCTACCTCTCCATCCACAGCAGTGAATGTAAGTATCAGCCTACTTACTCCCACACTCAACTCTCCATCCCTCAACCCACTGCTTTTTTTTTCTTTCTGATAAGTCTTGAATTGTTTTATGTTAGTGACTGTTTTGCATGGTGTTTGTATGATGGATTGTAGGGTACTTTAAACCAAGGTCCTTATTTTATCGAGAATAGTTCATCATGCACAATAAGGGCTTTAAGAACTTTGTGAGTAAATGAATAAAATTAAGGATCTGAATCAGTGGTTCTCAACTTTCCTGGTGCTGTTACCCTTTAATACAGTTCCTCATGTTGTGTTGACCCCAACCATAAAATTATTTTTCGTTGCTACTTCATAACTACAATTTTGCTATTGTTATGAATTGTAATGTAAATATCTGATACGCAGATGGTCTTATGCAACCCCTTGAAAGGTTCCTTTGGCACTCAAAGGGGTCTTGACCCACAGGTTGAGAACCACTGGTCTGAATTAGTACTAATATGGTTAACAATATTAAGTATCAATTAAGGTGTGTTTATGATGTTCTGTTTGACTCTCCAAACTATTAAGATAAGACTGAATTTTTAAATTTTCAAACATAAAGTTTTGGAAAAAATGTCAAAGAACGAATACTTTCTCACTACCATCTTTCTACCTTGAGGAAATAGAAGCTTCATCTATAGTCTTGTAAAGGCCATTGTTGGGAAGTTTATTTTTAGTTATGTTTTAAAATGTTTTTATGAACTGTTGGGTGAAGGTCTGCCTAGGGCATTCTGTATTATTTTCAGGTATTGGCTTTATGTGGGGGTTGTTTAATTGCTAATGATCTGCACATGGTATCAGTAGAACACCTGAGGAGTTCTGAAAGAATAAAAACACCTGCTTTGAGATACTAGTGGTTCTGCTGTGAGGATGGCACTGGCCATAATGGTGATTACCTCTGCTGAGGTCTGGCAGGGCTTCCACCTATGAAAATGCCTCCTTGTCCTGTTTGCTGACCTCCCACAGCAGAGTACTACTACAGACCATGATTGCTAAATGCAGCAAATGATGGACATTTCCCTTCTAGAATTTACAAGAACTATGGGAAAAACACTTTGCTGCATCATTTCTATCTCTGTCAAGTCATCCAGGTAGTCATTAGCACAGAGCCTCATGAAACACACAGAAGGATGCTGGAATTACACTGCTTAGCTTAGGCATGTATGGTAACCAATAGCTGTGTTCAAGCTGTCCGTGGTAGGAAGAAAAATGTGCCTTAAAAAAGGAGCCTTAAAAAAGGCTTACGAGTTAATCTAAGAGCAACTGAGTCACTGGCCTATAGATGTGACAAGGAAGTATATGGGAATTTAATTTTGAGTTCAATTATCAACAGAATGTCTTTCTACTTGACGACCCAAGATCTAATTTCTATTGATCTATCATCTCTTGAGAATGCTGTTGACAAATCTGAACAAAGGCCATTATAGCGACATAGGATTTGAGAGGCTAGAAGTACTAATGGTGAAATGGCGTGTTCTCCACACGTGTGAGGGATGAAAGAATCCGAAGAATCTGAAACTTCCACAATGAGGCAAAGAGAGACAGGAGAGGAAGTGCTGCTGCTTGGGCACTCTGCAGTCAGTCAGCTCAGGAGTGGAGGCGAAGAGGGCTTTGATTGGCTGGTGATGTACAAAATACCAGCTTTTTAGGTGAAAGCAAGTGATATAGGAGAAATGGTTAGGATTGAAAAGGGGAGCAAGATGGTGCTGACAGCTGTGTCAGCGAGCTGAGAGACGGTGATGGTAAAGCTGATGAAGCAAAGGGTGCCCTCAGCTGGTGCAGGAGCCGGAGCAGCCTGGCTCTGTGACAGAGCCAATAGCTGATTGCACTCTGCATTGAAGAGAATTCTGACTGCTATACAGTGTGAATAAATGCCCTGAGCGTTGTGCATGCTTTTTGCATATTATCTTAACGACATCACGAGAGCGTTGTCATTCTTCCACTTTATCTCTATCAGCCCTCTACGTTTTCAACCTATGGACCAACCATCTGGTCTATACGTTTTGCTGGTGTCAAATCCTTGCTCTCCGAAACCACTCTCACGAACAAGCTGATTTTACTATTAATTACACCCCTGGTATTGAGCCTGGGACTTTCAGTAAGTGGCGTGTTTTTTATGGTCTGTTCTAGATTTTTCTCCCTCTTTCCTTTTTAAAACCTCCTGGAATTAAATCTCATGTAAGCTTGTTGAGTTCTGCCAGTCCAAGCAAGGTGAGTTCTCCTCTACATGTTTAGCTTGTTACACCTTCTCACTCACCTCATCTGACTTTCTGTCAATTTTGCTGCCTTTTTGATACCCTTGTATCCCTTCACAGCTGCAGGTGGTCCTGGATTCTGAGTTAGAGGCATTCTCTTATACGTAGTTTCATCTCCTTCCCGATTCTTTTTCTGGAAGCTTAAATGGAAAACTCCAACTGTAGATAAATCTACTGTCCTACTTTCTCCAAACCTGACATCATGTAAATAAACAAGGCTAAAGGAAAATAGCAACATGCCAAGGGGTGACATTTAATGTCCTCAGGATACTTATAAGGACACATCCTTCTCAGACTGATCTGGATAAATTAGTGTTTCCTGATCAGACATCTCTGAACTTTAGACTTCAAATTCATATTTGATTACAGGCAACATAAAATTAAACTATTGAAATTTATTGGTTTGTACCTATATTTTTTCTTTATGCAGGTAATAGTTTTTTTCTCAAAGGTTGACTCATAAAAACCTCTTCTTTTTAAGATTTTAAATGTCTACAGAACTTACTCATTAAAAACACACATGAATTTGGTTTGGGTGATATGTATCTCAGAGCTGGTGGCTCGTCTCATTTCTTTCGTATCTGAATTCTCTGCACTCAGGCTTCCAGATATATTTAACATGTAGCACACCTCAATCTACCTATAGATTGCCATTTTCATAGTTTGGATTTTACATGTGGGCATGATGTCCAAGGGATTCTATCTCAGCTTTATCTTCAGATCTCGCTACTCGAGCTTATCACTTCTAGTCATATTAATGCCATCTATCCATTATTATTGTTCTCATTCAAATATCCTTAGAACAAAAGATAGATTTTTGAAAATATTTCTATGCATTAGAGACTCTTCAAAACAAAACTTTAAGTGGAGGACCATTTTATGATATAGTATCAGTTACAGAAAGTACTCCTTTTAAATTTCCTGCACCCTAAGAATGGAACTTAACTCTATTTTAACGTTAAATAATCATTAGCAAACTGAAAATACAGCATATTCACACTTGATTCTTTTCTTGTGCTACTAAGCAAAAACTTTGTCATAAGTCATCAGGCAGATAATAAGAAGAACATCATTTTGCACTTCCTGTACTGGGCGAGGGCACTTCCTACTTCGGGAAATCACATATCAGAGGATGTAATATACCTTCCCTTTAAATGAAGCACTGTTTTGCCGTATATTGCCTACATCCATTCTGTGAGGAAGAGAGAAATCTAGTCATGGCAGTAAATATGGGTGGAACTTCAAATTCAACACGTGAATATCAGATGAAGGCAGGTGACTGCTGAGAGCCCATCACCATAGCAGTTACGATGTAGGAAGGAGATTAGGGGAGGGAGCATTCAGCATCTGGACAGTGGTTAGGGCTTTGAAGCTGACAATTGGTCAGAGAGCAATTGCTAGACTCTAGCAAAGAGATTAGATACCTTAAAATGAGAATTAAATTCATCTACATTCTAAGTTGTAAAAATATGCATCATAAAGTAGAGATGGTCTTTATTTTTTTCTTTGGTTCAGTAATTTATAGAATGGGGTCTTCATCTCCCACTCAGGAAGACACCTCCATCTTAAGGTCACATCAAGGATCAGAGAATAAATTGCTTTCATCTGTTTTTGCTTCACATGAAGCAAGAACTTTAGCACATCATGAGAAGTGTTTGCAGTTCTGACTCTGAATCATCAAAAAGGATGCCACTTTCAAAATTCTCTATTGAGAAAGGTTCTTATCAAGAATGGTTATGATAAAGGCTGGAAAATATGTGTTCTTCAGAATGATTCATGGAATTCAAAATTCTCCATAAATGAGATATGACCTTCAGCTCCTTCCACTAAAACCTTTCTACTTTGTGGATATAAAATCAAGTAAAAGCAAATGGAATACTTGCTAGTTTTCTCTTTATTAAAATTAAGTCCCCCTACACTAAAGTTTTTACCCTAATACTGTTTTCTAATGTCTGGTTTCCA
Source organism: Cricetomys ansorgei (assembly GCA_026225945.1). NCBI lineage: Eukaryota > Metazoa > Chordata > Mammalia > Rodentia > Nesomyidae > Cricetomys > Cricetomys ansorgei. Next base: position 7,573,238 of record JAMJFZ010001868.1, on the reverse strand, counting down.
GCTCCAGATTTTCAGATGTGAGTATATAACCTGAGCAACCACATAAACATGGAATATAAAAAGGGACTGTCGCAGGGATCAGGGATAGACACAGGTAACCGATGATATAAGGAGGAGAGAGAGGTCAATACAGAAAGAGAATGAGGGAGGAGGGATAAAGGATCTTTGATAAAACCTCAAGGAATCATGCTATTTTATATTTACCTAAAATAATGTACACTACAATAAATGTATACACACACACACAAAACAAAAACAAAATCAAGCATCTTACATACAGTTATATCGCTTGGGCTGATTGTGCTCCCCTAAGGAGTCACAGATTATCTAACAAAAACTCCAATACCACTTATGAGAAACTTCCATTCAACTTGTTGGTCATAACAATGTAGATTATTGCTGTTGTGCTTTGTTGTCTCACAGAGGCTGAAAGTAAGTCCTTGTAGCTGAAGATACCTCATACTTCAGACACAGGACTCGACGACTGGAACTGATTCTAACCAAAGACTCCTTCCTCTGTCCTAGATTCCATAGCACCAGAAAGCGCTCTGTAGGCTGCTGAGGGAGGAAAGCATCAATGGTCCTATCCATCTGGGATACACGTAAACTATAAGTATGATCAACATAGAAAAATATCCTTAAAGGGCAGCAGTGGCACTGATATTTTGATAGTAACCAATAGCCGTTTATTTGGACAACACTATCAATAGAAGTGCTAAATTTGAAGGTGAAAAATCTTTCAGGGCCCCACCCAGAGAAAAAAACTATAGACTACTGCTGTTTGCTGAGTAGAAGGATGAATTAGCATCTTCCAGGGAATGTGCCCACTCATTAGTTCTCCAAAACAAAGTGGTCAGCCCAGAAATCATATACACACAAGCCTCACTAAACTCTAAACACTAAAGATTCAGTCAGTTGTATTTATATATTGATGTATTCATATACATGCAACAATCACAATAAAAAGTGGCTATCAATGGGAGGGAGTTAAGGGGGAACATAGGAGGTATTAGAGAGAGGGGACAAGAGAGGGGTTGGAGTGAGGAGGGGGAAAGTGATGCAATTATATTTTAATTAAACATCTTTTAATGAAGAGTGCTGACAGCATGCTATAATTTTGAGCATCCTCTCTCTATGAGAAGTAAGCCACAGATGTCATATACCCAATGTGCTTCGATTCTGAGCTGATCAGATTTCACTGTTTGGGAGCTATTTAGGTCACTAGAAAATGACTTTTCTGTCTCAGTTAATAGAAAACTTAAATTCTCTTGAGTCAAATACAGAGCAACCAGTGTGACATGGGCTTGCGGCTAATTATGTCAAGCACAGTGGGTGGCAGACAGGCTGGTGATGTGGAGTCAGGAGCACAGGTGAGGCGTACCACCAGCTCACTCTGAGGAAAGGTTTCATTCCTTCCTGCAGTTGTGGGCTGTGAACCATTAACATCAGCATCATCTTGAAGGTGTTCAAAATCCAGCTTCCTGGATCCTACGAAGCCCCACTGAGGTGGGTCTGGGTCTTAGTCATCTTCATGTTTATGTGCGATCCCCGACACAATCTGCCAGGAGCTAACAGACAAGTTTTCATTTCCTGCTCTGGGAGTTATAAGTTAACAGCAGGCAAGCCATGCTCTGTTCAGTGGATGGTTTTTTTTTTTTCTTTCCCAGGAGTTGTAGGTCAACATAATGTAAGAAGTAGAGATACAATCGATTTGGAATCAATGAAATTATGTTGTGAGAGCTCAGTGAGCAATCTCCCTTCCTAAACAATCCAGCAGAATGAGTACAGTTAGCCACGACAGGATGAAAACTGATGGGACTGTTCTGTGTTTGAAACAAATAGATTATGCTTAATTTCAGTTTGATGCGCTGTTCCTGCGAAGCCTATTGTGATACGTGTTTTCAAGTGTAAAGATTTGCTTGCTCCTTTTCCATTTTTTTCTTATATGATAGAGAATGTCACTGTAGTGGCCAATGTTCACACTTCTCTCTCCAGAGTAATTTCCCATTAGAGAGCATCATTATCTAAATCGAATGTCTCGTTTATCCAATTTATACTAATATGTATTGTACGTAGATATTTAAAATAAAGTAGCACCCCTAACAATGTGTATGTGTATGTGTGTAGACATGTGTGTACGTGCACATCTATGTACATGTGTATGTGTGTGTGTGTGTGTAGACATGTATGTACGTGCACATGTATGTGGGTACATGTGTATGTGTGTGTGTGTGTGTAGACATGTATGTACGTGCACATGTATGTGTGTAGACATGTATGTACGTGCACATGTATGTGTGTAGACATGTATGTACGTGCACATGTATGTGGGTATGTACATGTGTGGGTGTGTGTGTGTAGACTGTCTCTGGTGTCAATCCTTAGGCACTGTCCACATATATTTTTAGGACATCTTACTGGCCCAGGGATAATCAAGTAAGCCAGGCTGGCTAGCCAGCGAACCCCAGGGATCTGCCTGTTTCCAGATCCTTAGCAGTGGGTTTATAAGCACTACACTATTGCACTGGACACTTTTTAAAGTGAGTTCTTGACATTGAACTTGGGTCCTCATGCTTGCAATGCCAGCACTTTACTTACAGAGCTATATCCCAGCAGCTTGACATCTTACTACATGTACTGACTATTTGTTTGAAGCACAGAGTCCATTACACATCGTAGTTCACCTGTCAATCTGTTTCAAATCATGTACTTTAGAAGAAAGAGACAGTGAAGGCTTTTATTGTGCTAGGATGCTAGTTGCAGATGGCCAACACTTCTAATACTAAAAGAAAATTTCTGATACTAAAGAAAAGAAACTTCCAGAAACAGAAATACGTCAAATAAATATCTTAACCAATCTATACAGAAACTTTCCCATGTATAGAAAATAAATTGTGTAGAAAGTTGGCTTGAATACTTGTGAGGGCAGCTTTTAAGTCAAATTGGTGACAATTAATTTTTAGAAATTCAACTCTGTTTCTCTACTGACTTTAGTTTTAACTTAGAAAAGACTGGATACTTTGGATGGAGGGGAGGAGGGGAGGAGTCTGGAGAAGGAGATATGGAGATGGAGGAAGAGAAGAAGGGAGGGGAGGGAGGGAGGGAGGGAGAGACAGAAAGAGGGAGAGAGGGAGGGAGGGAGAGAGAGAGACAGAGAGGGAGGAAGGGAGGGAGGGAGAGGGAAAGAGGGGGGAGGGGGAGGGAGAGAGAGAGAGAAAGAAAACTTTTTTATAGTTTCTAAGAAGGAAGCTGGAAAAAAGAATAAATTAATTCAGAAAAATTTCCCATCCTCTCTACATCTACCTCCTCTGTTCATCAAAAGAAGCTACAGGCACTAAAATTCATTAACATTTCTATGAACATAAATTTGAAATATTCATTTTCATTAAGTAGTCTACTGAATATGACAAAATCAAATTTATCTAAAGAGATATCCGGGGCTGCTAATTTCCTTGACAATGGGGACATAAAGCAAGGGAATCCATGAATCATTCATGAAGTTCAATTTACTTCTCTTAGCTTTTGGTGTTTAACAACCATGAATAGAAAGCACACAGTGCATCATAGATGCTATTTTTAAATTAGTTTAGATCAAAATTAATTATTTGGTAGGAGGAGATAAAGTAAGAATGGTTGTAAGGCTTTTGCTATTAAGCATCACATATTTCATATTTTTCTTGTATTTGTGTGTTTGTGGATTCATAGCGTTTTTCCTATGTTCAACTTTGCTTTATACATCAGAACCATTTCAACACTAATATTATTTAGGCAGATGGATAAAGTAATTTATTGGTGAAATAATAAAATTGAATGAATTCCAGGAGCTCTAGTTTGGGGGTTGAAAGAGACCCTGAAGTTTATAAAATGAAACTGGTCTCCTACTGAGGAATCTTTTCTGCATTATTGATGATAGGTAGCCATTTCAAATTAGTTGACATTCTCCATGGGAAAAGGAGTTTTCTTCTTAGGTAGGACCTGATTTCATGAATAGCCATTACTATTTGTTTGAAATGACTTTTCCTAAAATATAAGTAACCTTGTTGAAATCCCTGAACACTGCCTGAGCCATATGGAGGTGGTAGTGGTCATAAACTTCTGACAAGCTAGTTGAGTCCAGTTAAATGCATCCATACTGGGATTCCAACTTTGTTTTACACGTGAACTTGACTGGGTCATGTGGTGGCTAAGATATATGGCCAGAGAGTTTTCTGGCCGTTCTTATAAGGTTGTTTACTTATATTGATGGAATTAGGAAGGCAGGTTGCCTTTCTAATGTGGTAGGACTTCTTCCAACTACCTAAAGGTTTGAATAGAAGAAAAAAAAACTGACTCTTCTCTGAGTGAGAGAATTTCTCCTGCCTGCCTTCAAACTGGGACATCAACTATGTTTCTGCCTTTGGACTTGACTAGAAACACTGGTGTTGGAGAAGTTTATTTCTTGTTATGTGTATAATAATTGCTTTGTACATTGTTGGGGGAAGGGCTTCCTAAGTCTTGTTAGTATTATCTGCAGGTATTGGCTTTATGTAAAGAGGTATTGCTTCCTCATGATCGGCACTTGCCCACTACTCTCTGGCAGAGCCATTGTGGAAAGGCAAAGGCGCTGTGAAGGAATTCTTGTAGTCCTTATCCTATAGTCTCAGGCAACAATGAGAAAACACTTCCCTTAGACCTTGAGCTCTCCCATTGTAAAGGTGACTTAGCTCAGCTGCTAAAGGATTGTGGGATGAGGCTAAGTTACAGTCTTCATTTTACAAATAGGCCTTTGGATGAGGGGGCAGAGTTTTTGTATCAATAGAACACCTGAGGAGCTTCTATGTCAATAAAAAACCCTGAGATCAGACTATCGGGGTTCCACTGTCCAGTATGGTGCTTGCCATAACAAGTGGTTCCCTCTGCTGAGGTCTTTATATCCTTGTGTTCCTTGCTGAGGACGCAGTAGCCAGCTGCAACACACTGAGTCTACCTGGGTCTCTGGTCAGTTGGCTTTGGAGCTGAACCACACCATTAGCTCTGTTGGTTCTTAGGTATTTGTCTCAGGATAGGAACTGCCATTAGCTCTCCAGATACTGGCTCATACTGCAGGTCTTGCCAGCCTCCATAACTGCATGGTCCAATCCTTATAATCTCTATATCTCTGTGTCTGTCTTGGCACCTCTCTTTCTCGATTGGCATTGTTTTCCTGGAGAACCTCGATTTATTATGCAACCTTGAAAATATGTTTTGTCTCCTGTATCATAGTACTTAAAATATTCAGAAATGGCTGTAAATTTTCTTCTCAGGTCCTTTGGTTCCTCACCCTGAATTATTAACTTAATATGACTTTCAAATTTAGGTACCATTCTTATATTTTTATAGATTTAATTGGGTCTGTTTTCTGGACACCGTGATTATTCTGATTTTATTTTCAGGTGTTATTATATCACATTGCATAAACAAAACTTAGCACTTCAATTCTGCAAACTTCATATTTTCTTAGAACATTTTACAGTAGGTTAAATTGGTGGCTTTTAATATGTGATTCCGTGATGAGAAAACAATTTTATTTTATAAAATTTATTTTACAACCAAACATGGCTATTGCTTGGAATCCTGTATACATGTTGTTATTGAAAACCATTTAAATAAAATGGTAGTATTTTATGACTAATAGATTGAGCAGATGGTCCATTAAATTTAGTACATAAAGATTATGCTCTTATTATATAACCCATAAGAAAATAACCAGGTATCATTGAACTTCACTGCTGCTTGATGACTTCTGGGAGTTTGTGTAGGTGATGTGTAGACAGTTTGTGGCTTATGAGGAGATGAAATCATAGTATTTCATGATGAGTATATTATGCTTTCTTCTGTCTTACTCTTGCATGACACATTTATAGTCATTTTTGAGGTTGTCAAGACACAAATATGAAATTGTACAAAGGAAGGAATGATGGATTGTAGGTACAAAGCTATGCTTTAGATTTTATCTGAGAAGTTAAGACTATTCTTACTTTTGAAAATTAAAACAACTCAACAGATTTTACTCGGTTTACTTATAACATACATAACCCCCACAGATTTCTTACTGGAAATTAGTCCTGGTTTTAATGAATGGGTAGTAAACCGTGCAAGGAGGTCTTCCATCTTTATAATCAGCTGGGTGAATAATCAGTAAACTTGGAAACTAAGAACTACTACTATGTGCTGCATTCATATCTTAGTCCTTCAGGGATATGGAGATGCTAAAACCAGTAAAACAAACAAAGCACCTTATAAACAGCAGGGATTAATATCTCAAAGTTTTGACAGTTCTGTACTAGGGGAGGTCCAAAATGAAGGCACTGCTAGATTGTGGTGTCTGATGAGGGTTCTCAATTTAATAGATGGTAATTTATGATGTGTTCTAATATAGCAAGTGGAAGGAACAAAGCAACTCTCTGGGAAATACCTCCATTAAAGAGAGCTCCTGTCATTATCCCAACTTCATTATTGTATCATTAGGATGAGTAGGTCCCAATATGAATTTAGGAGACACAAACATTTAGAACATAGCAACAACAACAAGACTAGAACATTTTGAAAGAACTGGGGCTTCTTTGAAATGAAACATTCCATCCAAGAGGGAGACTTTTAAGATTCAGAAAGAAAACAAAACTTACAAGGCTTAGGAAGTAACTTAAGTTCACAAGTCTAAGGAAAGTTTGAAGCTAGCAAGACTCACAAGGACCCTTCCCAAGTTTACATAAGCAGCAACAAATGCTGAGATGTGGCACTGACCAGTTGTGCTACCTGCAAATGGTCACGCGGAGAGCTCCAGAGATGCTAGTTACAACTTGTGAGTCATCACTCATGCTGGGTGGGCTTTTCAGTGATGTCTTTGAGTCACCAATGATTCTGTAATTTATTTTTCCCTCACACATAAGTAACCTCTATAAGTAACCTCAATAAACTCACAGAATCCTTACAGTGGACTTGCCTAGACTTGTTTCTTTGGTCTGTCATTGGTGGCCTATACAGGGTGAATAGATACTTGTCCACATCGTTCCAGGAAAAGTTAGATAATACCCCTCCCCAGGGTATAAAAGCAGTAAGCAGTAGCCAGTGAGAAGGGGGCTCTTAAGTCAGCAGAGCCGCCCACAAGTTGCATAGGGAGCTCTAGTGATTCAATGTTCATGATCTCTTACCCATTCCGGGCTTTTCATTGATTAGCTCCCTTTGACTCACAGTAACCCACAATGCTTATTAGTTCAACAAACAAGTCTAGGGTGGACTTGTTTCTTTGGTCTGCCACAGGTACCCATTGTGAGGAGGACAGGCATTTGTTTGTGTCTCCCTATCAGAAACATAAGCATTCCTCAGGATGGTGAAGAGTTAGAAGGGCTATGTGTGGGTGAGCACACAAATTTCGGACTTGAAATTGCCTCTATTTATTTGAATATAGCAAGAGGTGACACTGAGTGCTGAAAGTGAGAGGGAGAGATTGAAATTTTTCCTTAATCTTGCTGCACAAAGTGGCAACAGGCATCCAAATAATTCTCCATGACTTTTAGCCTAAGATCTATCTGTGTCTCCACAAGACTTGTGGCTATCCAACTTTCATATGATGGCTTTATTGATTTCAAATTCCAAATCCTTTTTATTCTAAATTCTTGGATTGATTTTTCTATATGCCATTGCTTCATTTTATGGCATCCTGAGGCTATAAAGCTATTACTCCGCTCCAAGTTCAAGTAAATTTTCATTTTAACAAGACTTTACGGCCTTTCCAATTTTAGTTGATTAGATGGCATTAAAAAGTAAGCAAGATGCCTTTAATTTGTCTCAAAGGACATAACCCAGGAAAACATTTCCCCAGCCTTAATGGGATGCACATGGAAACTAGTAAATTCTGTAATGTAGGCAATGTTTCCACTAGATTGGTCACAGAAGACTTTGATTGGCTCAATCTTATATTGAGCAGTGTCTACTTTATCATTCTTATATTCTCACTGACAGTAGATCCATGGAAGCTCGGCTGTAGTTAATACATTGCCCAACTCAGGGTGAGCTGTTTCATAAAATGACATATTTATTTATGGAGAGTTAAAAAATGAAGAAATAACCAGTTTATTTTGTATTTAGGTAGAAAAAAGCAAAGCAAGCAGAATCCTGTAAGTACATATAGACTCCTATATTTTTCTTACATTTTTCTGCATCACACAATACTTTTATTCTCGAGATTGTAAATTTCATTACATTGTTTAATCAAGTGTTAAGATGAAACAAATCTTAAACACACTGTTGAGCTATGCAACACAGAGACTTCTGGGTGAGGAAGTGCATGTGTCTTCAGTGGAATCAAGGCTTGCTTGGTTTGGTGAATCTATAAGATACCTTCCCTTTCAGCTGTAATTATTTAGCACTTGAACTTGGAGCCAAATTCTGCTTCTGCTTCTAGGGTCAATTTGGACCTTTAAGCAGAGACAAACCTGTCTTTGCTTAATATGGGATTTCTGGCCTTGCTGAGAACAACTGCAACACTAGCTGTGGAAACCCTGCTCCTGTTTTTCCACCTGTTGATTGCAGAGGACTGTGGTAGAGTAGATCTGGGATTGGAGAAGTAACTGGGCTTGACTCCCATCCTCCCAAATTCTTGCCTTTGGTTATCTTAGTTCTCGGAATCCCAGATATTGTGTCTCAGATGTCACAACGCTTTCCTTTATCACAGGTCACATGACACTGTGCTGTTAGTTTAACATGTAGAAGGCAATGTTCCTAGTTCTTGTTTGATTTTTAATTTCTACGATTTCCCTGCCTCTTTAGACCCTTTTAAGGCAATATTTAATTTCTGCTTTATTTATTGTTTTGGTCATTATATGGTATGATGAATGGGTTGAAGGTAACATACTTTCTAGGATAAATAAATAAAATTTCCATTTTAAGAGAAATGCCAATCTACAAAGAAGGAAAACTCACTATGCATTGTAAAAATATATGAATTTGGGGGGATATGCTGATAATTCTTAATACAGAACCAATTCAACTACTTTGCAAAATTCATTTCTCCTTAACTGAATGATAAAAACTAAGGATCTTAGAATTTTTAGAGAGTTCCATATCACAAAGCTTCCCAAAAGAAACCAAAGTTTAGAAAAATCACAGTCAGTGGACAAATAGTCAAAGGTGAATGGTGACCTGCGTCTGTCACAAGCCTATCAGTTATTCTCTTTTTACTCTGGGTTCAGAGGTATCGGTTCATTTGCTGAACAAAAATTCTTAATTTATATTTGATTTATATATATATATATATATAATCTATCATCATCTATTAATAAATGATCATGATCATGTTTCCAATTTGGTAATTTTGGCATTTAAAGCAATCCAACATTAACACTTTAATAAATAATACCTTCTAATTTTTACCATGTTCTTAATGATCTTTGAAATTGAAATATTAGTTGAGAAAGTCTGAACTTTCTTATTCATTCCACTGGTAGTAGGGTGATGACTGTGCCTAAATTTAGTGCACTCTCTATAGGAGCAGTTTTATTTCTATATAATAAGACTAGAAAATTGATGCAATTGCTTAATACCACAGTAGAGAAACACACTCATTCTCTAATAATACTGTAAGGTCAGTTGGAAATTTTTCATCCCTTTGTGACATTCAGCTCTAGAAAGTATTTAGATGCTCAAAAGATACTCTGCTGGTTTTTCACATTTAAAAAGGTGATAGAATTAACTCTTGCATCTTTTTGTAACTCTCCAAACCAATAAACTGTCTCTCTCTAGTGTTCACAAAGAATGGGCTCAAATGTCTGTAGGTTGATGGCTGAGAAACATTGGCGCAAAGATGGCTTGTTAGATGGGATCTTAGTGATTAAGACGTTTACGTTATTAAGAAAACAATCAATGAAAAACAGCCTTACAGTACAGACCGAAATCAGCCCACAGACACGAAAAACAGTAACCCTTGGACCTAAAGCACAAGCCTATTGAGGTGTCACTTATTGTTAAATATTTTTCACTGGTAAAAAACATTGTTTCCACAGTACTTTACCACAGTGTCTCTCTAAAAGACCATTTACAGTCCTCCAGGTTAACAGATGAGGAAATGTTTTCCTCACCTAATGAAGCTTGGATACTAGAAGGTTATTACAGAAGACGAAGAGAGCATGAGTTTATAAATTTATGAATTAAAATAAGTGGACTTTTCTTAATTGTCCAAAAAGATAATGTCACTGAAATGACCCTTGAGCCACCAGTACGAGGGAAAATGCCACCGATTGTGAACCTCTTGAAAAGGTGATGGCTAAAAATATCCCAGTGCCAATTAATTCAGAGAAAGGTTGTCTTAAATGGGGTCAAGTAAACATCCCTCTTTCTCATCCCCTTTGCAAGTGACTCACAACTTTCGATCTCCAGGGTGCAGTTTTGCTCATCCAGAGGGTATCTTCGAAGATCCATCATGCATGCCGCAGTGGTTGTGATCCTATCAGGGTGAGAGTCGAGAAAGACGTAAGTGGGGGCATTTCATGGACACACAGAGACCAAACAACAAACAAGTGGAAATTAAAATTTTTAAGTGGTGAAATTTTATTTCTAAGCTTCCTAGATCCAAATCATGTTTACCAGATGGCAGAAAATTTAGAAGCTCCTAAGAGATTCTGTAAACAATTACACATCAGTAGAATAGATAAGACAGATAGATGGAGAGACAGAAATGGATAAATTTCTGGAGTGCTGCATTTCAAGAAGAAAATGGAAAGTTAGAACATCCCAATGACTTAGAGGTTAATCTGTAACTAAAAACTTTAACACAAAGGAACCTAGACCATATGACTCCATGGGAAAGTTTCCCAAGCATTCATAGAGAAATTGCTACCAATTCGTCTCAATCTCTTCCAAAAGTTAACAGAACACACATTCCAAAACTCACTTTATGAGGTGTGTACCCCTTGATTCCTAAACCATGCAATGACAATAGAAGAAAAGAAAGCGTTGGGACGGTATTCCTCATGAATATTTATATAAAACCCCCCAGTGCTACAACACTGAATTTAATGGTCTATTAAAAGTTTCAGATATAATTATTCATATAATGTACAAATATTTTCAAATAGTCAACCAGCAGAACAAAACTAAGAAATAGCATAAAGTCAGTGAAAGAGAGGCCAAAGACAGGATTAACTAACATGTTACGCCAAGTAACAAAAGAAAACCCATGTGATCATTTCAACAGATGCAGAAAAATAAAAATCTCTACTTCTAAGGTCTGGAACAAAGCAAAGATGTGCAATCTTCTTCCTTCTACTGAACACAGGTGAACAGTCACAGCCAGAACAATGAGGCAAGGAAATAAAAAGAAATCAGAAGAGACTCAGAAGAGAATAAGTAACATTAGCTGTGTGTAGATGATCAAATCATATTGATAGAAAATTGTAAAGAGTCCACCCAAAAAAACTGTTGGTACTAGTTTATGGATCATGTCAACCTACAGGATACAAAGTGAATATGGAAAGTCAGTACTATGATTTGTATAGTAACCAGTACAGAAATCTCTGAAAAGGAAAGTAAGAAGACAATTCCATTTCCCCGAAAATCAACAAGATACTTAGGATTTGATTTAGTTAAAGAGAAGAAGGTCCTGTACACTGAAAACTGAAAAAACCTCATGAAGGAAAGTTGAAAAGACAAATGTATGGGAAGACACTCCATGCTCCTTTGTCATAATTAGTGTTCTCCAAATGTCTGTGTGATACAAAGTATTTTCTCAGACCAATGGTAATATCTACCAAAATGCCAATGATATCTTTATGCCAATTTTATTGCAGTAAAATATGCATGTCTTTAAACTTACCCTTTTAAACTGATAATTTTTTAAAAAATCCATTGTCATACAATACATTCTAACTGCAGTTTCTCTTCCCTCAACTCCTTCCAGCACCCCCACCCTGTCCCTTTAACTCACCCAGATCCACTCCTCCTCTGTTTCCCTTCAGATAAGAGCAGACCTCTAAGGGATATTAACCAAACACGGTATAGCAAGATACAGTAAGATTTGGCTCAGGTCCTCATATTAATGAGGCAACTCAGTAGGAGGAAAAGGGTGCCAAGAGCAGGCAAAGGGTCAGAAGGCCCCCTGGTCCCACTGTTAGTAGTCCCATACAAACACCAAGCTAACAAACATAACATATATGCAGAGGACCTAGCACAGATTCACGTATGCTACATGATTGCCTCTGTAGTCTCTGTGACCCCCACCCCCACCCCTTTCCTCCTCTTCTTCCTCCGGGTTTGCCGAGCTCCTTCTAATGTTTGGCTGTGGGTTTCTGCTTCTGCTCCCATTAGCTGCGGGAGGAAGGCTTCCTGATGAAGTTTGAGTTAGGCACCAGCCAATCATTCATATGAAACCACAAAAGGCCACCAAATAACCAAAGAGAGCAAGAACAACATTTTGTACAAACAGTGGACAACCATTCATTTATATCTCCCCCCCCCCTTTTTAAATAGTAGCCTCCCAAGTGTTATATGCTACCTCATTGTAATTTTGATTTGTATTTCCCTTAGAATTATTGATCATCTCTGCACATGCCTGTTGATTCTAATTTTTTATTAAGGTCCTTTGTACAATTTACACTACAGTTACTTATATTTCAGTTGGGGTTGTTCTTTCTATAGTTTGGGTGTTGTCTGGGATTTTGGTTTCATGGCTACAGAGTTATTACCAAGCCCAGTGCCATGATTTCCCCTCGCTTCCTGCTGATCCTTCATCTTTTGTGTTTGCCTTTCACTGATTTTTGGTTGATTTTATTTGTGTTGTAAGGTAGACTCCAAATACGATGGAATATTTTTCAATATGGATGTACAGTATTTAAAGCGTGATTTGTTGAAGAGACCATCTTCTTCCTTCTGTATTATCAGCACCTTTAGTGCTGTCAGCCAGGTGACTATAGATGTCTTAATATCTAGGTTCTTTGCTCTTCTCATGTATGTCCAATGATACCATCCGATTTTTGTTTATTATAAAAGTGTATTATGTTTGATGTCAAGAAATATGGTCCTTCCCTTTGAGCTCAGCATCTATTGAATATGAAATGCACTCTGAGTTTTTCATATCTAGTCTTTGTTACAGTGAGTTCAATTCCTTTTATACCTAAGTTTGAGAGTATTCATCAAAATGTACTGAACTTTTCCAAGTAAGTTTTCCTGTATTTTTTGTGATTTTGATTGGGATGTGTAAGCCAAAAATAAACCCTCTTCTCTCTAGGTTGCTTTATAATTTGTGGTAATTATCTTTATCACAGGAATAAAAAGTAAACCTGGGCAAATTACTACATATGAAAATTTCTACGCAAATAGAAAACCAGCTAATTGTTTTAGGGAGGGAAGGTCTCTTCCATAGTAGTCTAACCACAAAGTTTTTATATCTGTTCATAAAAAGCCATGCCTACAATGAATCTTTACTATGATCCACTCATTTGTATGGAAATGACATAATTTACTTTCTTGATCTTCCTTTGATGGGTATTTATGTTGTTTTCTATTATTCAGTTTTGTAGATGAAGATATCCTGGATATACTATACGACTATATTCAACACACACAGGTACACTATATATAGTACAATAGGACTATATATATATGTATATATATATATATGTGTGTGTGTGTGTGTGTGTGTGTGTGTGTGTGTGTGTGTGTGTCTTAATATATAATTAGTTATTATAATATAAAACATCAACATGTATACCAACTTTGTGTGTTTGTATTTACATTTATGCAAATATAACACAAGTATGTCTCACTTATCATCAGGGCACGTTCTGAGAAGCTCATTATTTGTGATGCATGGACATTATAGAGCATGGCTACACAAAGCAGGGTGTTTTAGGTTTATCACTTGGGCTAGGCCCTTGGTGTAGTTGGGAGAGTGAGAAACACAAAATATACAAAACTTCCAGGAATATAACATTACATTTTGTTTTACAGAAAACTTAAATTTATTAGTTAAAGGAGAACCTTCTAAAATGATGATGGATAATATTATAAACGCATAAACAAAAAGCATGGCCATTAAATGACCGTACTTTAATGGCCTTCAGCAGAGTAGGCTTGTTTGTACCTGTATTTCCATAAACAAGTGTAAAATTCACTGTGATGGTGGGTGTAATGTGAACACAGTGTTACCACCAGACAATAGAAGGTTTCTGTTTCATTTTATTAGAGGACCACCATAACATGTGGAAGGCATTACTGATCAAAGCTTTTCTGTGGCACATAATTTTTACAAACTGTACATACATATGAAATATATTTCCTCTGAGAAACCTTAAGCAAAATGAAATATTATAGGCAATCTCGATTTATAATGTACAAATAAAAATGAAAACTATATTTTATTTACATAAAATCACTTTCTCAGCACAAATGTATCTATATTAATGAACATATACATCAGAGTGTATATTAAGGATGGCAAACTGAGTTATTGTAGAACCACAAGTGTTTTCTAAAAGATATTATAAACCCTAGTCTTTTGCTAATTCTCCTTGGCTCTACTTAGGAAGGTGAACATTCATCTGGACAGTCCTTTGGAACCTTCTTAACTAGAACACAAGCCAATTTAATTTAGATTTACTTAAAGTTAGAGAAGAGCACAATGTGGCTTTAAAATTTAATTACATTTTCAGAGAGTAAATATCTTATATTAGTTTTATTCCAGGATTTACCACATAAGGGATTTTATTATATCCCAGCATTCTTCCTGCTTCCTTGAGCATATAGGTCATTCAGTTTATCGTTCTCAATATAGCACAACGTAGCATTGTGTCTTTAGTTCTCTGGCAAAGCAGTTTTACAACACAATTCTTGTAGACTAAATATTGTTTCAATACCTTAAGTAAAGTAGCACAATAAGTACTAAAAATTACTCTGTCTATTCTTTGAAATCTGCTTAGGAATTAAAAATCATGAAGATGTGAACATGCCCTGGGAATGGAAATTACCAGTGTGGCTCTTCTCATATTCCGTGACTCAGAGATGATGCTTCTTATCAGGAAGGATTTTGTCCCACCAGGAACATTTGGAAAGGTCTTCAGACATTTTTAAATATTATGTTGGGACTGGAGTTTGATAATATTATTGAGTTTAATGGAAGCCAGTGTTGCAGTGAGCATCCTGTAGTGAGTGACAAGACAGCCTTCAAAAAACCCAGCTGTCACCTGTTCAAAAAATACCATTGTTGTTGAGGTTAAAAACCTCTGTAATAGAGTGATTTTGAGCATTTTTTTCTCTCATTTAACAAAATGAAATCTGATAGGAAACCTCAGTCTATACATTAAAAATGAAAGCCATAGTTTGTTAGCATTAAATCATCTTGTCAGCTTAAATGTTATATGTTTTAAAAAGAGAACACACATTTGAAGTCAAGGACAATATATGATGAGAATTTTGGTCCTAAATTTCCCTTAGTACCAATTTATTTTTGTTGTATTTTTATTTTTTGAAATTATAATATGATTGCATTATTTCCCTTTCCTTTCCCTCTCTCCAAATCCTCTTATATACCCATCTTTTCTCTTTCAAATCAATGGCTTCTGGTTTTCATTAATTGTTGCTACACGTATGTGTGTGTGTATATATATATTCATATATGATACTAAATACATAAATACAACCTTCTCAGTTTGTATAATGTTACTTGTATGCATGTTTTCAGGGCTGATGATGAATACTTGAGGTTTAGCAATGACTTACCACATATACTGTTTCTGTTATTATTAATTCATTCATTAATACTCCTCACAAGACATATTGTACTAAGGCTAGACCAGGACTCTGTGTACTTTGTATTCTTATTGCTTGAGGCTATTGGCTTAGTCTCCTCACATTTCCCATTATGATAGGGAAGAGAAGTGATTACTAAATTCAGCAAGGGAATCAACTCATGAACCTGTAGGAGGTGTAACTGCTGGAGTTGCCTGATACAGAACCACCTCGATTTTGGGATGTCTAGATTCTAAATCTCCCAGAAAGATTTTGTGATTCCCAACTTGGACTAGGTGTAGAACCTCTCAAATCATTTAGTAGTGGTTGGAGGAAAGCTTCAAAAATACTAACATACTCATCAGGGTCCTTGAGAAGAGAGAATTCTGCGACTGAATTTGTGACAAGCTCACACATTTCGGCTATAGTCTGGAGAAATGTATACAGCAGACAGTTGGAATTTGGTGTTAAGAGTCTGGCATTTCTAGATGTCATAATACTTACGGTTAAGTGAGTTGAGCATATGAGCAATTGTTCAGCAGAAATCCCCAAGACCATCAACAAGAGAGATGTCCCAAGGCAGAACTATTTGGCTCTTCTGTCTTCGAGTGAGAAGCACCAATGTACATCTCTAAGAATTATTGTTCCCCATGTTTCCATTTGTCCTCTTTGATTAATATGATGGCCAGCAGCAGTGAGCCACCACTACAAACAATTCACATACTTCTGGGAATGTACTCACTTTGGTTGAAGCAAGATGATCATCTGAACATTTCATGGAATTAAAGGTATCAAAGATCACAAAGCTGAATTGATTAAGGGATTCGAAGTTTAATTGTTTCTTTTTAAAATTCTGTTTCTAATGTTCCACACTGAAGGTGTTCATCCCCTGTGTGTGGAAATACTATTATTGGCAGATAGTGAATCAAAGCACAATAGGGAAGAACCGGCTACAGGCAAAAGCATTAACTAAGTGTTCTTTTAAAGACAAATTTCCCAGAGGTAGCTTCATGGTAGCAGAGCATTCATCTGTTCTTTCAAAGACATTTAAGACAGCTTACATTATAATCTAATTAATTGACATTTTGAAGGTTAGGTTAGAAACTGCAATGGGCTGTTATAACTGGGGTCCCAGGAGCAGGAATGATGCTGCTGTAGTTTCTGTTCATTAAGGTTTATGCTGCACAGCCATCGACCTTAGGTACCACTGGAACTGCAAATCATCTCTAATGTCTGAGGCTGGCATGGTTCTCAATGCTGACAAAACTCTATCTAGGGAACATTGGCCTCTACATAGCTTAAAATCCAGGTACACATGACTGAGGAGGTTTGTGAGGAGCAGTGATAAGATTACTATCTTTCCTATCTAGTGAAGTGTTTGCAGAACGGCCTATGGCTTGTTTGGCCTCTCAGACACATCATTGCTACTTATTAGGTGTATCACCCAAAGAAACTGATGTGAAAAGACCATGGGCTACCCTATGTCATGACTAAAGCAAACGGCATTTTTTTTTTTTCAGAATATGTGCTTTCACATTGCCCACTCTGACTGAGTTCTAGAGAGGCTAGTCTGTGTAGCAAACACTTTGGAATCTGAAGCTGAAATCCTACAGGCATGAGGCACGGCTAATAAGGAAATGAAAGAGATGGCCTGTGTGAGATTCAAGAGCAAAATACAAAGATGGGAAGCAAGTGTTACAATGGTAAAAACAAAATCAATATGAACAGCTGTATCTAATACCCGATTTTAAGATTTTTGTCTTACTGTGATGATACATTTTTCTCTGTTCACCTAAATCAAGCCCAAAGAACACCAAATATGGACCTTGGGACACAGGATCACACACACACGAAAGCCTGAATGAATGCTTTATTCTTGTCTTGGGACTGAATTTATTATTGTGACAGAAGTTATGGAACTGTGTCTTGTCACTCTTGTGTACTAAGAATTGTTCTTGACTAAGCCAACTCATTGAGAGCAGACCTTTCTTGGTTTTGTGCTGGAGACAGAGAAACCACACAAGTCCTTTGGAAAGCTCCAGCAACCTAGAGGAAGACGTTAAACTCACACAGATAGAAGACTGTAGTTTAACCCACTATTACCACCTAGACCTATGGGGCCATAGGTCGCATCGTATGGCTAAAATAGTATGTGACAGGCACTGTTCTCCACATTGTAGACTGCTTTTTATTGCTACCATGACAAATAGCCACACAGTGGCTTAAAACAATATAAATTTACTTTTACAGTTCTAGAGCCAGCCATCATGAATCCAGGGCTGGTGAGCTGGCTCGACTGTTTAGAGTTCTCACTGTGCAAGCCTGGCCGTTTGTGTTTCATTCCTGAACTTATGGTAGAAGAGACAGCCAGTACCCCAAAGTTGTCCTCTGACCTCCAGCATGCACTGTGGCTCTGTTTTGTCCGTGTATGTACAGAGGCACAGACAAAGAGAGAGAGAGAGAGAGAGAGAGACAGAGAGAGACAGAGAGAGACAGAGAGAAAGAGAAAGAGGGGGGAATATACTTTTAGAACTTTTAAAAGAAATTCTGCAATCAAAATAATGACTGTTCAATATGGAGGCTGGGAGCGAGGATCAGTTTCCTCCTCCTTTCTGTCTGTTAGCATCCCTTGGCTCATGAAGCCTTTCTTCCATCTTCAAAGCACATTCCTTCTGACTCCACTTCTCTTCTCCTGCCTCCTCAATCTCTGATACTCTGCTTCACCCTTTAAGGATCCTTACGCTTCATTGGGTCTATCTGTAAAGTCTCCTTCACTGTATCAGGCAATATACTCTCTGGCCCAGAGAATTAGGACATGGCACTCCAGGGAAAGGTGGTGTTCTGCCTTCCGTGAGTGAATTACTTAGTTCCCTGCTGATGTTGGTCCTACAGTCCGGTTGTCATCTCTCCAATATCAAAGCTAAGGGACACTGAACCTGATGGGATGTAGAAATGCTCCAAGTTCAGCATCTGTAAGTGGCAACATGGAGCTTCAGATCCAGACAAGCTGGACTCAAGACCAGTGACTTCTCCAGATGTATTACTTAGGCCAGTTGAGTCTAAGAAGAGACTATTTGGTCCAGTAAAGTTTCTACCATAGCAGGGAAACAAGCATAAAATTTGAAGCTTATCATAATTTTAATATTCATTTAGTCATCAGTAATTTGGGACATTTTCTATCTGACTAATGATGATTATAAAAAGGTAAAAGAACCTACCAGAAATCAGTAATATGCTAAGTATGGGTATATCAGTTAAAAATATCCAGTGGCACATTCATGCTGCCCTGATTTTTATTTTTTTTATCATTTAATATGATCAGTGGTAATATATGGTGGGGTTTTAGAGCATGGAAGCAGTAAGAAGGGGACTAGCTACCTATTCTGAATAGGACACGCAAGGCTCCTTTATTGAGATCTCAACTAGACCCAGTCAAGCTCCACTCTAAACCAATACTATACAGAGGTGACTGTAGTATTCACCAAATGAGAAGAGTGTTAGACTTTTGATGATTTTTCTACAATAGGCTAAAATTTGGTAGTTGTTCATGGGTCATGGGACAGTTTCCTTCCTGCACACAAGCCTTCTGGTCCTGCTTGGTGGGCTATAAGTGGCCAACTCCTTTAGGCAACTGGTGATTTGTAGCTGGCATTATCATCTTGCATCCTGAACTGTGACAAGACTGGAGGATCAGTGCTGGAACTGATGGGAAGTACAAGGGCAGAGTGGAACACATACACATTTGCTTCTGCAGGCAATAGACCAAGCTAATATTGTATTATAATTTTGGACAACCATTTCTGAAATGATTGACAGCTATGTGCAGAGCTGAGTATAGTATGACTCAAAGATTGAGGGGACAAAGGAGACAGAAAATATGAAGGGAGAGGTGACAAGCCTTTCATCTCGTGAGTGCGTGCGTGTGTGTGTGTGTGTGTGTGTGTGTGCATGAGCGTACATTTGTGTGGGCATACTTGTGAGTGCTCGGTGGGCACACATGTGTTTGAAATATATGCAAATGTAGGCATGTGTTTATGAAATCTAGAAGTCAACCTAAGGTGTTATTTCCCAGATACTGTTTACCTTTCTTTTGAGAGAAGGTCTTTTATTTGGCCTGGGGCTTACCCAGCAGGGCAAGATGATTGACTGCTAGCTAGCCAGCAACCTCCAGAGACCCACTTATCTCTGCTTCCCTAATGCTGGGGCCATAAGCACATACCATCATGCCAAGCTTTTTCACATAAATTCTGGGGACCAAACTCAGGTTGACATGCTTGCAGAGTAAGCACGCTAGTGGCTGAGCTATCTCCCTACCTCCTCTTATCCCATTTTTATTATCCATCAGATATCTATGGGCTTTTTGCTTTTGTTTTTAGCAAACTCAGCTTGCAAGGTTTCTGCAAAATAACTTCAACAACTGTTATCAAAATCCAAGTATTTCCTCTAGCAAGCCACTAGGAAGCTGACAAATACATTTCTTAGGTGAGTTACTTTCATATTTAATGATTTTTAACTCAACTAAGAACAAACGAAGTTGGAGGACTTGCCTAGGCTTTTCTTCAGAAATAAATCTTTCTTGGCTTTGTCATTTGACTCTTCATCTTCAGCCCCAACAGATTTTGATGGTTTAGAGAGAAGGTGTGGAAACATTCTGGTGGGTGGTCTAATGATTTAGGACAAAGAACACGAGCTCTCGGCGGGGATCAAGCTAAGGGCCTGCCGATTGCTTACTTGCTTTTTTGTCTAGAAATGGTCCCTTCCTGTCTTACAAGGTCTCAAATAACAAAGAACAGCTCCTTGTCTCTTTAGGTGATAATTTCCTAGTTTTATTCTTAGCTTGTCTATTCTTTCATTTCTTTTTATATTAAAAATTTTTATATACAATATACAATATATTTTGATCATATCTTCTCCTCCTCCAACTCCTAATTTCTTTCTATTTCCTTACCCATCAAACTTCATGCTTCCTGTCTCTCTAAAAAAATCATAAAACAAAAAACAAAAGTCAAAACAAACAAAAATTAACAAAACCAACAAGGTAATAAATAAAACAAAACAGAACAAAAAGATCCCATGAAGTCCCTTGTGTTGGCCAGCTACTTCTAAGCATGGGGCCCACTATGTCCTATTTCCCCTCCTTTTTTGATGATTTTGCCCCCTTCTACTGTATTCTATATCCCCTTCCTTGTGATGTCCTCTCCTCCACACTGTCTCTAACTAGCTACCTATCCCCTGTGATTATTCTGATTGAATCACATGTATGCAAAGCTTAAAATACAACATCTACATTTAAGAGAAAACATGCAGTGTTTGCCTATTTGGGACTGTATTATTTTACTAAGAATGATTGTTTCTAGCTGCAAATATTTATCAGAATATTTCATTTTACTTAGCAGCTGAATAATATGTCATTGGGTAAATGTACCACATTTTCATTATCTATTTACCAGTTGGTAGATATTTTGGATATTTCTAATTCCTGATTGTTGTAAAAAGAGCAGCAATGAACATGAAGAAGAAAGTAACTTTGTAGTAAGATGTCATTCTTTAGATAGATTTCCAAGAGTGGTATAACTGGATTTTGTGATACACCAATTTTCAGCATTTTGAGAAACCTCCACACTGATGTCCACAGTGGCTGTACCAGTTTGTACCCTGAGGTCCATGATGAGAGATATGTTTCTTGGATGCAGCAAAAAGATGGATATTACTTTATATTCCAATGTTTAGTCTGTGTCTTTTTATTGGTGAATCAAAACCATCAATAGTATTAAGAGTTATTAATGAGCACTCCTTATTGACATGTTACTTTGTTGTGGTGCTGTAGATTTTTCCCAAGTCTTTTGATTTATGGTTCTGAGATGGTTTATTCTTTGTGTCCTTTTTAGTGGAGCTAACTTCTCTTCACACTGAAGTTTTCCTTTTTGTGTCCTCTGTAGAGCTATATAGTGGGCAGAAATTGCTTATGTTTCTATTCTGAACTGTTTTTCTTTCTCTGTGGATTGTGGTTGGTGGTTTTTCTATGTATAGTAGTCTGGGATGGCATCTGTGTTCTCTCTTTGTAGAATATCCATCAAGTTGCTTTGGCTCAGAGTCTCCAATGAAACATCAGGTGTTATTTTAACAGTCCTTCTGTTATATGTTACTTAATCTTTTTCTTGAAGAGATTGTATTATCATTTTTTTGTTGTTCCATACATTTAGTGTTTGGATTATTATGCATTGTGGGGAGTTTATTTTCTGGTCCTGCCTATTTAGTGCTGTGTATGCCTCTCACACTCTTTTCTTTCAATTGGGGGATTTTTCTTCTATAATTAAAATAAAATATTTCTGTGCCTTTGACCTGGGTTTTTTTTTTCTCATTCATTTATCCCTATTATTAATATATTTGGCCTTTTTGTAGTGTCCCAGATTTTCTGGATGTTTTGTGCCTGGAATTTTTAAATAACGTTTTCATTAATAATTTGAGTTTCATACAATGTTTCTGAAAAACACATTCTTCCCATTCCTTTCTGATCCTCCTCCTTACACCTGTGCCTTCAAAAAACAAAAAACAAAAAACAAAACTTCAAACCAAACCAAAATAAAAACAAATAAAAGAAAATTAAGTCCAGCTAGAGGGGCAGGAGCACGCATCATGGGCATCACCATGATTCCTGGAGACAGCAGGATGCCCTGATGATGGAACTTCACCTGCCATAGTAGCCTGAGACCAAGCATAGTGAAGTTCAGCCTTAATTTGGGCCCCACTGCTCAAGCCTACAGGCACCTGGACACCGAACAAGAACCCCAATATCCTGTAGTCACCAGGACCTCCCGCAGGCACCATGGCCTCCCGCAGGCACCCAGACATCTTGCAGGCAGCAGGACCTCCTGCAGGCACCAGAGCATCCCACAGGTGCTTGGACTTCCTTCAGACACCAGGATATACCACAGGTACCAGAGCAACCCACAGGTGCCCAGATATCCCACAGGTACCAGGATATCCCCCAGGCTCCAGGGCATCCTTATGATTCCAAGGCATTACACAGATTGTGCCTGGATTTTTTAATTTGATATTCTCTTTGACTGAGTTGGTAGTGTATTACTTCCACTTTGTCTTCAAGACCTGAATGCTTGTCTTCCATGTCTCTAATCTGTTGGTGAGGCTTGCCTCTCAAGATTTCGTTTGGCATCGTCAGCTTTTCAATTACAGTTTTATTTCAGTTGGGTTTTCTTTAGTGCTTCTCTTTGTTGGATTCTACTTTCATGTTTGAATTATTTTCATTATTTTATTCAACCATTTTTGTTTTCAAAGTCTTTTAAAGGCAGTTATTCATGTCCTCTTTAAGATCTTTGAACACATCCATAATTGGTATTTTGAAGTCCTTTTCTTGTGTTTAAGCTAAATTCCTTTTCTCAAGGCATATCACAATAGGGTTGTTGGTTTCTGAAGAAGACGTTGTCTTGGTTGTAATATGTGTGTGTGATTTTGCTCTGTGACCAAGGCATATAGAGTTATAATGTTTGGAGTGGTGCCTGGTGTAGACATTTTGTCTTGATTTTGTTGGGTGAGTGTGCTGTTCTTTAGTTGCTGTGACCCTGTCTGGATAATAGACATCTATGGTGGTTGTAGGATCTCTGATTCCCAACCAAGTATGGTGGCTATGAGGTACCTGGTAGAGAGTGGTTCTGTGAGTCCTCAAGGAGTAACAAAGAATAGAGATGGGATAGAAGGAATGGCTGAAAGGGGTGGCAGGTAAGAGCTAAGAGCAACTTGGATCCTAGTTCCATGATTAGAGGCAGAGTTTCAAGAGGATAAAGGCAGGCTGGGAAGAGGGGCAGCGGTGGGTAGGCAGCATGGTGTTTAAGAGTAAATCTGGAGCTACCAGAATGAAGGTTTTAAAGGAGCTAGTTTCTATTTTTAGATGATAAATTAACCAATTACAGCTGTACATGTTTGCAGGGTACAAAGTGATGCTGTGATGTATGAATTCAGTGTGGAATAATCAAATCAAGCTAATTAACATATCTGTTGCCCCAAGAACTTAATATGTATATATGTGTGTGTGTATGTATATGTGTGTGTATATACACACATACACATATATACATACACATATATATTGCACTTGGAATTTTTTTCTTACCATTCTTGAAAAAGCACAACATAGAATTATTTACTATTGCCAAGAGAACAAAACAATGCTATATTTCATATTGAACTATAAAATGTCATTCATCCAAGACAGTCTTGAGCCAAAGCAACAAAATGAGAAGTACAATAGTTCTTGATTTCAGACTGTGCTACAAGGTAAAGGTAATAAATTAGAGTCCTACCACTGACTAGTACAAGAGAATAAGCATTCCAGAACTGATGCCTCATATGTGGAGTCAACTGACTCTTAACAGGACTAAACAGACACTCTTCAAAGGACAACCCTTCAACAACGGTGCTGGGAAGACTAGCTAGCCAGAAGCAGAATAATGAAATTGAACCTTTATTTCAAACCATTAGTTTTTAACTCCTTGATCCCAGACTCTGTTTGTCTCCTTCTGTTTTGGAGACTTTGTGTTGAATGCTAATGGTTCTCCCCTCTGTGCAATCCCAGGCAGTCATCTTCAGATAATTATGTATATTCCAAATGTTGCTTAAATGGGATCATTATTATTCAATTCTGTTGGGCCAGAGTGATTCATGGACCATTTTTCAAATGTGAAAAGCAGTTCACAAATCAGTGTGGGGGTGGGGTGTACAGAGAAATACTAATATAGCAATAGTGATTAAACAGGCTCATGCCAAGGGCACAGTGCCAGTTCTGGTCATGTGCTACCATGGTCATCTGGTCAAATTCCTGAATCATATTATAATCGTGTAACTGTGGACTCTATGTTGGTTTTCTATAGTGTTTAGTATTACCTTTGTAGCCACTTTGCTAAACTATGCATTACTAGGACTAGTAAGTAAGATTAGTATTTAATGATATGAAAGCTTTGTTGCTTGGTAGATTTTCCCCCTCCTAATCTCCTGGCATCTTCCCTCTTACCAAGTTCCCACTCCATTTTTATGTCTCTTTGCTCTGTTCTTGTTAAATACAAATTTTCATAATGGGCATATTATGGGAACTATAAAATAAAAAAAATTAGTTTTTCTTATTAGCTTTTATAAAGCCAATGTTAAGTGGGCTAATTCTGGAGGGGTCAGATATATCATTAAATACTGTTTAAAATTAAAGATAATATTTATTTCTATAATAAAGAAATTATAAACTAAACAAATGAAATACTATTTTCCAGCCAACAAACTAATGTATGACAATAATGGATGTTTATATCCTCATGGGGGATTCAGATGGGCTACAATGCTGAGGAGAAAATAAATGGTTACTTTTGTTATGGAAAGCATTTGACAAAAGTTTTGATCCAGTTGTTATGTCTTGACCCGGACACTCTACCAGCAGATACTTGTTCATCAGCATACACAGAACCAAACTGAGAAGAACTATTCTCTCTCCTTTTAAAACTGTTTCTGTGTGCACAAATATGGCAAGTGAGTGCAGTTGTCCATGGAGGTCAGAAAACAGTGTTGGCCCCCTTGAAACTGAAGTTACAGGTGATTGTTACTCAGCCTAAGGTGGGGGCTGGGAAACACATTCTTATCCTCTGAAGAAGCAGCAAGTCCTCTTTAACTTCCGAGCTCCCTCTCCAGCCCCTAAAGGTATTCATCATACAATAACAACAACTGGTAAGCACATGCTATAGGACTAAGATAAATGGTTACACAACTCTTGTGTGTATACAAAGAGTTACTTTATGATAGTTAAAATGAATAGCTTTAGATGTATCAACATAGGAATCTTACATAGTATGTGGAAAACAAACAAGCAAGATCCCAGACATCCGAAAGGTTGTTTACAGAAAGCAACTTTTATGCAACATTTGGTAAAAGTAAACCATTAGCATGTATGCCTTGAGAAATCACAGGTAATAAATAAAACATACTGAAATATTACACTGGGGAGGAGGGGAGAGCAGGGAGAAGAGATAGAGACAAATGAAGATGGAGATGCAGTGATCTCTGAGGTCTTCCTCCCTCTCTCTCTTCTTCCCTTTCCCCTTCACCCATCGCCTTTTCCTCCCTTCCCCTAGCTTGCCTTTCCCTTTCTTTTCATTGTCTTTGTTTCTCTGCTTTTTCTTCACTTTGATTTTCTTCCTAAGCATTGTCCCTTCAAACAAAACTGAAGCAAATAGAGGTTTGTGCTAATACGTTTTAATCTCTTTATTACACCCAAATTTGATATCCTCATATTAACATATGATGAAAAATCCTTAAATAACCCCTACTTACATCCTCATGTCCAATGTCATTTTGAACTGGGCAGGGTTGCCTGCCTGTACCCTATTCCAGAATAGCCATAATTAATACAGAGCAAATTTTATCTCTCTCTTACTTGGATTTACACTAATTGTCATTTAATTACGATAGTGATTCTAATTTTCCGAAAAGTATCCCATCAGTCAAAAAAGTCTATTCCCTTAACTGGGTCCTGGTGTTTGGAATGAATATGACTTCCCTCCCGTTTCTCATCACAGTTTGCAATTATACATGTCTTTGTTCCACTGTTTGTTTTCTGGTGCGACTGCTGCTCGAGTAGATGGCAAATGACCTCATAATGATTCATTTACCAAGGTCTGCCCCGTGTCTGCTTCAGAACTGATGTGTAGGCTTAATAGAATTAACAGGAACTTAAGGAAATACTGAAATCATGGTTTCTCAGAAGACTGGTGTGCTGTCTGCCTTAAAAAAAATTATACCAATGTTTTTAGAAAAACAAATTTATGGTAAAGATGCGTATTTGTCACTCTGATTAAATTTTTTTACTAAAAATCATTTTGAATACATTGGTTAAATAAACAATCACAGATCATTGACATTTGGATAATTTCCAAGACCAAGAATTTGCTTGAGCCATGCTTACATTAATGTCATCATCAGATCTCCAACCAAATGCTGTAAATTTAGATAAGATACGGCATTCGGGAAAATTAGCCAAAACACTTGTGAATATAGTAAACTGTCCAAATAATACACATACGGCATTCGGGAAAATTAGCCAAAACACTTGTGAATATAGTAAACTGTCCAAGTAATACACATTTATATTTTACTATATTTAATAGCATAGTTAAATACTTGAACATGCTTTGTTGTCTGTCAATGAAATACCAACACAATTGTGATAAACGAAGGATTTGAAAATAATTAGAACTTATGACTTATGTAAATTGAAAGTATTTCTAAAAGGAGGAAGCATGGATAATGCCTGCCTCTTAAGTCCTTTCCTGAAGTGTACTCTCAAATTTTCTACAAATAAATTAATTCCTTTTGTAAAGAAACAAAAATGCTGCATTTACTACCTTAGCTAAACGCACGGGTGCAAGGGGCCCTGGTGGGCACTTTACACGCCTGCATCTCTATCTGTGGGCCGTTGTTAGTGGGTCATAAGGCAAACTGTAGAGTTGGGGGGGAAGCCGAGACCAGGCTGTGCTTTTGTGCTAGGTCTGCTCTGCCTAAGGCCTGGATCTAGTTTTAGAGTCCACCCCCCAGCCCCCACCCCTGCCTTGTCATTTGACTTTCTAACTTGTCCATTCATAAGGAGAATTGTGCAAGATTTTGAAATGAGTTGAAAACAATTCTAGTACCTGTCCAGTGGCCAGGGTTAAGTGGTCTGTTGCTGCTTTTGAGCTGATCTGCTGTCCTGCTTGCTGCAGAAAAAGATGGTAAGCAAGCTTACCTTTAAACCTCCAGTTACAGTTATTCATTACCCTGTGAGACCTACCTGGCTTTGCCACTTTGCCTTTATTTATCCATCGTTTTTAGTGTGCTATGTCTTTTTTTTTTTAAATAAAAATCTACATCTTGGACACCCTGAACTGGATGAAACATCTTACTTATTTTCTTACTAACTAATGAGATAACTAAAATCTTTGTCCCAAATTATTCAACAATGCAGATGCCTTAGCAGTTTGAGGTACCCTACCATTGTATCTTATGGAGTTACCTAACAGATCCTGGTAAGACACATTGTCAGAATGTGTATCTCATCCTACCATGGAAGGGGAAGGGGATCATGAAGTCCCATCCCTATCTGAGTAGCTATCAGCAATTGATGGCTGCTAGGGGACAAAGTGTCGGTTTTCTTCAGGGATGTGGCTCTGCTCCAGTGGATGGGGGGTGGTCTTACATCTATGCACAAACAGGAGTATTAAGTGAACTCAGTGGGTTAAAGAATACATAAAGTTGGGAAGGAAAAGTAGCAGGGGAGGACAGGAAAGAATTGGAGGTGAAGGAATGGGGATGGATTTGATCAGAACACATTGTATCCATATACACAGTTCTCAATAATTTTTTAAAAAACTGTATCTTATGGGTCACTTGAAACAAGATATGTTTTTTATTGCTTCCTCAAAGAAATCCAAAAAGTGATAGATTAAACATTGTTGGTACAATCACTCTTCTACCAACTTTTTGTTTTGATTTTGTTTCTGGTTTGCTTACAGCCACTAAAATATTTATTGGTGTCAGTGCAGATTGGGAATTTGGTTTCATGGTCTGACCATTTAATGACTTGTGTAAATAGATTAATGGATCACAGGGACAGAATTCTATACTCTGCTGAGTGAGGCAGCAGAGACTGTTAGACTTCTTTGTTTTGTCTAGTTTTCTGTTTTGCATGCAAAACGATTATGCCCTGTGGAATGGAAAGTGGCCATTTGACATCTGGGCAATGAATTTTCTTGTTTCTGTGGTTACTCTTGACCTGTGGCAAAGCGTAGATCTGAATTTATAAGCCCTTTAGTGCTTTCACATCTGTAGTTCAGAAAAGCCTTTGCCTCCTTTTATATGAGAGTATTAAAAAATTAGATCATAAAGCCTCTTGGAAGAAAGGAACTTGGGCTTGATTAATTTATACAGATAAATTAGAAATCACATATTTCTAAGTTCTCCAAAAAAATGAAAAAATTCTAGAAATTTTTTAGTTCTCTCTCAACTTAAAAATCATTTCTTATAGAAGCTAACATAGGTACTTTAAAGGTCCAGTTCACTTGAGATAAATCTTTAATTAATTAATGAGTATAATTAAAAATCAGTCTAACATGAAACATCTGTATAATTTTTTATCAGTATAATTTAATGTGAAATATGTTGTTAAGCCTCGTTTCCGTTAACTTATACATATTTATGGAACAAATATGCTAGCTTTAATATAATATATTTAAGATTATAAAATATATAGTAATTTTCAAATAAATTTGATCATTATTTTTGATACCTTTATCAGCACTTATTTTTGTATCAGCTGAGAATGTTTCTCATGATATTGAAATTAAAATCTGAAGTAATATTAAACTGAGTTAATTAGTAGACAATCATGGGGCATCTAAATAATTTTTAAGTAAAATAAAAAACTTAAACATTAGCTTAGTCATATTTATCTTTAGATGTCAACTTGACAAATATAGGGAGAACCTCAACTGAAGAATTTCCTCCATTGAAGTGGCCTGTCCATATGTGTGGTGTATTTTCTTGATTGCTAGTTGATGTAAGAAGGCTCTGTCCACTGTGGGTGGTACCAGCCCTAGACAGGTAGGTCAAGGATGTATAAGAAAGGTTGCTGAAGTAAAACCTGGAAGCAAGCAGTAAGCTTTCCTTTCAGTCTCCTGCCTGGGTTTCTGCCTTTGGTTTGCTTTGATGATGGATGATAGTATGTAAGCTTAAGTAAACTGCCCCAAGCTACATTTTGTATTTTGTTAGAATTTTATCACAGCAACAGAGAAGCAAATAAGATATGATCTATATGGTATCCTAGTTTGTATGTGGTATGTGAATGTGTCTGTATGAATGTATGTGTGTGTGTGTATATATATATATATATACACACACATATACATTATATATATACATATACTATATATATATATATATTTCTTGTTTTTATGCTTTGTAATGATTGTGCATTTGGGGCATGTTAATGTGTCTGTTTTTATTTTATGTTTTTAAGAAATACACGAAATGAATATAGTCACTTGTAGAAGACTTGTATCATATGTGCTCTTTTGCTCTATTGGTTATTTGAGATGCTCACATATAATAATGTTTTCCATATAGTATCTCTTCATTTTATTTCTGAAATATAAATTGCTTGTTCTGGTTAGTAGGATCACTGAAACTATTTTAGGAGCAATACTGTAAAGAAAAATAACTGTATGTATGTGTCTTTCTTATACAAGAAACAAAGTTTTGTCCAGAGCTGTGGTCCACATAATACTCTCTTGACACGTTTACACTCCTCAGATATATATATATATATATATATATATATATATACACACACACACACACACACACACACACACACACACACACACACACAATTGTATAGATACATGTGTATACATATATATGTATATATGTATATACATACAGATCTATCTTGTAAATTAAAACTAAAACTGTTTTGCTCTGCAGGTACTGATATAAGTGAGGAATGATGAATCCATTGCCTGTGAGCATCCTCATGTAATTATGAAAACAGTACTGACCCCTGAAGAAACAGCGGCATCAAATGACTTGCATGTGCTTCTAGAAGGTAAAAGGTCAAGCCAGGCTCAGCAGCACAGGCCTGTATTCCTCAGCTACTTCAGAGGCTGAGGCAGGTGGATCCTGAGTTAAAGGCTTAGATTACACAGTGAGTTCAAATTCAGCCTGAGCAACTTGGTAAAAGTGTTTCAAACAGGCAAACAAAAAATAGAAAGAGTGGAGGAGCATAGGACTATGGTAGAAAAGCCAGGAAAGTCTGAGCATGATGACAAAATAGGGGGAAATATGATCAGAAGTAGCAAACTTGGAAGTGAACTTTATTTGCCTTGATTTATAAATCCAGACTCTGACAATAAGATATAAAAGTCACTAAAATTTGTAAAGTTGGCTTCATCTTCATGTTTGTGCTCACTGGATTTCCAGATTAATTCTTCCTATATGAATAATTGATTTTTGATTCTTATGTGATTATCAGATGATAATGATTGTGTCTATTTTATTTTTACATTTAATTCACTTTTATTTATGGGTATGTGGATGTGTCTGCATGAATCTTGCCATGTGCTCATTGCCTACTGAGGGCAGAGTAGGGCATTGAATTCCCTGAAGCGGGAGTTTTGGGCAACTGTGAGCTGTCCAAAGTTGGTTCTGGGAATCCAACTTTGGAAGAACATCAAATGCTCTTAATTGCTGAGACCCCATTGCAGACTCCAAGACTCTGTCTTTCGTCAGAATAATTTTATGTTCTGTTTTTTGTTTTGATTTTATCATGTCTTTGATTATTGAAAAAAAAAAAAAAAGAAGCAAAATCTGACTCTCATGACCCTAGTTTAGAATACAGTTAGAGATTATTTTGGTTTAGGGGAATTACAGAAGCAGATTTTCCTCTTGAGCTTGTCCCTTTCTATCCATGAGTAGTTGTCTAGGTTTACAATAATAAACATATATTTTCTCCTATTGGCCTTAAGTCCAATTAAAAAGCTGTTGGTTACCCCCAACATGAAGGTATCACTATGGTACCAGTGTGGTTATCGTGCAGGTTCAGTCGTTGTTGTGGTTCATAGGCATTATAGCTTTGTAGAACTACCAATTGCTCCTCTACCTTGGCATAACACCTTCTAATACTATGAAAACCAGTCTTTTTTATAGTATGCTACTGTGTGGGCTTACCAAGCAGAAAAGAATGTATAATCATAAGCAAAAACCTTTCCAGACCTCAGCAGAGGGCACCACCATCATGGCCAATGCCATACTTGACAGTGGAAATCTGAGCTCAGGTGTATTTATTGATTTAGAACTCCTCAGGTGCAGATCATAAGCAATCAAATACTCCCCACAGAAATCCAACACCTGCAGATAATACAAAATGCCAAGGCCTAGGGAGCCCCTGACCCAACAGTGCACAAAACAATTATTTTATACATAACTAAAAATAAACTTCCACAACCTTTCCCCTTTTCTGTATAAGACAAAATATTGCTTTATCTCTATAATGCAATTTAACACTACACCAGCAAAACCATTTACAGGAGGAACATTCATGAGGGTTGCTAATGCACAGGACCAAATGAAACCAAACATCTATCAAGCTTTTCACAATGTCTTTGGTCAGCAGAAAAACTTATCAATGTCCAGTTATCTAGAATTCACTCACGATCTTCTGGGGTCCCCCAAAGGGCTCAGATCACTTCTCTGGCTCTGTCTTCTGCAGCACACACAGTTTGTCCTCCAGGCTCCGGCTGCCTTCACTCCATTGCTGCTGCTGTACTTGGTGGTCGACCCGTGGAACAGGCATCTTCAGAACACTGGGGTCTTCTGCTGCAACTGGGCTGCACTTTCACCAATAGCCTCTCCTGGTTTCTTTTTACGGTGCCAAGACACAACTTCTTCTCACGACCCCTTCAATCTTGAACTTTACTAGTATGGAGGCTGCACTCTCACCAGTAGCCTCTCTTGGTCTCTCATAGTGTCAAATCTCAGCTTCTCTCCAAAGACCCCTTCATAACTTCAAAACCAGCAACACCTAGATGATTCTTACACTACCAAATTTGGCCACCAGCACGAGATACAAGCTCGGCTAGTTCTGGAAGACAGTTTCTTCTGTGTGCTGACCCTGAGGAAACACTTTCTAGATTTTAAGATAGCATGTGGTTTGCAGGAAAAACAACTGGTCACCTTGTCTGGAGGAAGGGGTCCCCCATGTGGTGGAGTTCTCAACACCACAGCAGATGTGTCTTGGCAGGGTCGCCTCACCTCCCCAGTGTCTGGACAGGTTTGCAGAAAACTAAGCCAAACCAAACAAAACAGATTAAGTGAGGTTTGGAGTTTCTTTTTCTTTCTTCCTTGTCTCCGAGTTGGATGTAGCTGGCATGATAACTTTCCCTTCTTTACTTTCTGCCTGCCATTTGTAGTAGTACCTTGCTGTGATGGCTTAGCAAGGAGACAAGGTGGAATTTTTACACATGGAAGCCCTGCCAGACCTCAGCAGAGGGAGCCCACCCTCATGACAAGTGCCATCCTTGACAGTGGAAACCCGAGCGTTTGAGCTCAGGTGTTCTTATTGATTCAGAATTCCTCACAGGCAGGTCATAAGCAATCAACCATCCCTCACAGAAATCCAACACCTGAAGACAATACAAAATACCTATGCCTAGCTAGCTCCTCACCCAACAGTGCACAAAACTATTATTTTATACATAATTAAAAATAAACTTCCATAACAAGTCCTAAGGGAAGAGTTTTTCAGGTAAGTTCCAGCTTGATTTCCCCAGTCCTGTGTCCAAAGTATGTGGTGTTTCCTTCAGTAAAAGGGCCTCAACTTAAATTCTGGGAGGCAACCAAGGGAATGTCAATAGCATATATTGTTTGGGGAGGAATCCTCTTGCCAGCCATTGAAGAGAATGTTTCTTGTATTGGAGTTCTTTTTAGATAGTCTGTTTCTGGGGAAAAGTGTTGTCACCTTAAATGACATAATTTCATTTAAAATATGTATCTATGTATTCATGTAAATGCATGTATTATATGTTATTTTAAGTAAACATACAAAGAGTCCCTAAGAAATCTATGTGTTTTGAATTTGTGTAAAGTACTTTTAGTTTTCCCAGAGTCTTTGAAAACCACAAAGTAATAGAGTACTACTGTGCACTGAGCTTTGTCAAGTCAGAACATAGGTTTTCCCTGCCCTCAATTAAATTTGTGTATATAAACTATTAATATAAGTGTTTCAGAGAGAATATTATTGTTTGAGTATTTGAACTTTCTAAAGCTGGGTTAAAATTTAACTGCCATGGAAGCAATATTAAACAGTGAGATTATTGGGCAACTAGACCATGTGAGGGCTGTAACCGCTGGAGAGATCAATTCTGTTTTCATGGGGACTGGCATACATAAAGGGATATCTCGGTCATTGCATGTTATTTCCATTTAAATTCCTTACATGCATATATTTAAGAAACTTCTATAGTAGGTTTCCATATGCTTTGCAGAAGGCCTTTAGTGAGATTTATCCCTTATTCCCTCCTTTACTTGACCTCTCTTCCCTCCCCATTTAATCCTCCTATTCCAGTTTCCCCTTTATCCTTTTATAACACTATGTCATATTTTCACTTCCTTGGGAGGTCTTTTCTTTCCTGCAGGTGTCTTGTTAACTATCCTACATCTGTGGGTATTCTAAATGAAACACATGGGCCCTAGGGGAAAAGCCTATTACTATTATTTTGCTGAATGTACACAGGAATAAAATAACTCTTAATGAAGCATTCTATTCCCAGAAACCAGAGAATTGCTGAACTCGAATTAGAGAAGCTTCTTCTTTCAGTAAATGGGAACTAACACAGAGACCCACAACTAGACAATGTGCAGAGAGTGAGAGACTTTGGAGCATCCAGTTCTGAATGGGATGTCTTCATCAAGTCTCTCCCCACAAGGCACAGGGATCTATGCAGAAAAGAAGATAGGAAGTTTGTAAGAGTCAGAGGTGGTGGATGATGCCAAGGAAACAGTATCTTCCAGCTTCAACAGGGCTGATAAACATATGGACTCATAAAGATTGTTATAGCATACATGAGATCCTCACAATGCCAAGCCAGACAAAATCCTAGCAGGGAGAAGGGAAGTAGATATAAAATCTCACTCCACAACCAGGAAGCTATTTGCATTTTATACCTATAGGCAGAGGGAAAAAAAAAAACTGTTTTCTCCAATGGAATGACTTTGGGTATATCAATCACATTCAGGAAAGGCCCATGGTCAGGAGTATTTGGCCAACACAAAATGGACTCTGCTTTTTAATGTATTTTGTTGTTGTTGTTGTTTGTGTTGTTCTGTTTTGTTGAGGTTTCTTTCTCCTTCTTCCCTTCCCTCTTTATTTCTCCTCTTTCTTTCTTTCTTTCTTTCTTTCTTTCTTTCTTTCTTTCTTTCTTTCTCTCTCTCTCTCTCTCTCTCTCTCTCTCTCTCTTCTTTCTTTCTTTCTTTCTTTCTTTCTTTCTTTCTTTCTTTCTTTCTTTCTTTCTTTCTTTCTTTCTTTCTCTTAAGAGAAAGAACATGAAGTTGAGTGAGTAGTGGAACCAGTATCTCTGAGAAGTTGGGGAAATGGAAAATATAAACAAAATATATTGTATGAAAATGAAAATTATTAAGATAGTTAAAAATGACGTGGGCATGATCAGCATCTTACATCCTCCTTCTTTCTCTTCTTTCACATTTCACCTTCTGCTATGTATGAAACTAAAAAATTACCTTTTTTAGATTCTGGCCTTGGTTCTTCCTTGATCTTCCAGACTCTAGATCCAAGAACCAGCACATTTTTGTTCCTTAAATTTTCTGAGCCTGAGGTACTCAGTGACTGTGGTATGAATGAACTGAAACAGTCGGCCTGGCAGGAGACGTGTGGACATTTGCCAATGCCCCATTGTCAATAAGATATTCCAAACTCAAGGGCATTGGACAAATTCTTACAAAACAGCTCCTGTAGTTTTCCTATATTGGTCACTGTCCTGAAGTTATTAAATGACACTGTACAACATTGCCAGATCAATTTCTAGTAATTATTTATAGGAGTCAAACAGTTTAAAAGTAAAGTGATTTTTTCACTTTCTGTCTCATTTGTTTCCTTCAAGCATCTTCAATACAATAAATTTCAGTTGTGTCCTTCCATATACTGTGGGATCAGGGAACGGTCTTCCAGCATCCCACCGTATCTGTTGAACGGATATCACATTTGCAAGATGAGCTTACTCCTTAGACTGTGTAAGTGGATGTGTCCCATCTCCTAAGGCTTCTAACATGTTTGCTACCACTAAAAAAGATTTATTATTTTTTATTTTATGTATATTAGAGTTTTGCCTGCATCTTTGACAGTATAATGCATGTGTGTACTTGGTGCCCACACAGGCCAGAAGACAGCTTTCATCCCCTGAAACTGAAGTTACAGACAGTTTTGATCTGCCCTGTGGGTACTGGGAATCCTAAGGATCCTCTTCAAGGGCAGTCAGTGCTTTTAACCATGGAGCCATCTCTCCAGTACCAATCTTTGCTTTCATTCTTTTTACTTCTGCATGATACAATAGTGAACACAGTTTATTTTAAGGTGATACAAAAGTCCTATGCTAGAAATGGTTGAAAATCTTGTATGTTCTGTTCCTTTCTTCCTGTGATTTGAGAAAGGATATGAAGTGTCATGAGAAGGAGGTAACAAAATCCCTTATTTCCTGGGAAACATGAAATGTGAGATCTCAGTGCTATAAGTCATCCTGGTCTAGTGTGAAAGGCTTCTGCAGACTCCCTTACACCACTAAGGTAACAGAGACACGAGGTCTAAACCTTTCTCTGCTTATCATGACTATTAGCTGGACTGTAGAACTTAAGTGACTAATGACCAACTGATGCCTGGTGCTGTTCTTGTCAAGCAGTGCAACCCCCCTTCATAGTATTTTAAAAAATCTGTTAAAACAATATGAACGTCAATAACTAGACCAGTGGGTTCAAATAAATTAATTAATTAAAAATAAAAAAAAGAAGTCGTTTCTGAAGCACAGATACTGTACAATTCAAACTTGTGTTCTCTCCTCAGTGGCCAGTTCTCGCCTTTGCTCAAGTACTCTCTTTCTACACTTTAGTGTACCTCATCCTTTCATTTAAATTGACAAACTATTTTCATTGTCTCAATCTTTATGAAGAAGAAATAAGGCGATAAACTCTTCTGTAATATACTTGGCTCTTCTTATTTCAACATTTTGTTTTGATTTTCATTTTCTATGCATGGGTGTTTTGCTTGCATGGATATCTGTGCCCCCCACACATGCCTGATGCCCTAGGAGACCCGAAGAGAGTACCAGACACTTTGGAACTAGAGTGACTGTTGGGTTTGAGTTGCCCTGTGGGTGATGGGAACCAAACCCTGGTCCCTTGGAACAGAAGCCAGTGGTATTAACTATTGAGCTATCTCACCAGCCCCATTACTCACTGACTATTCCTCTTTAATTATGACAGTTGGCTTTATTGTTTGGTAAGCCAAATTCCTAAAAATTACACACATGTTGTCTGATCAGATGCCTAATTTGCCTTAGTGAGAAAGGTTCAAATACCAAATAAGAAAAGTATTATTCAGTGTTGTAGTTTAATCTTCTGGGAATGCTGGTCAAGAACTGAGGACAAGAGGCACAGCTGCTCATATCGCTGGATCTGTTAAACTCCAGGACATGTCTCCAACCCCTGAACAATCTTGATTTGTGATTAGCACCACTCCAGGTTCTGCTGTAACTGAGATTCAACGAGATTGCTGTGTGTTAACTGATCTTATTTCAAGGAGATAACACACTTTTTTTTTTTTGGAGTGAGCTCATTTGAAATAATAGGTTTAAAATGGCAACAAAAATTGGCAGTAATAAAGGCTCTTGAAAATGTGCCATTTCTGTAGTTTTTGCTCAGACAGCATGGGGAATTGAAAGGGTCTCTGTGGACTGATGGTTTCTGTTTCACATCATCAAAGATGATAATGGATCCTGAGGGAAGAGTCAACGAATTCCTCTGCTGCCATCATGCAAGTCTCCCTGGCTCAGAAGGAATAAAAGAACGTCATCTGGAAAAACAATGTGTGATGCTGGTCTCTATCTGATATTTATCAATCATTTTTCTTCACAAAAGCAGTTCACTCATAAATACGCATAAATTAAATGAAAGCATGCAATGCTCAGAAGTTGAGTATAACGTTAATGTGGTTAGAATGTGACCTCTATGCAGACTGCTGCGTTCATCGCAAGGCTCCATCAACCGTTGACCTCGGACAAATGGCCTTTGTCATTGTGGTTAAGTTTCATTCCACGGTGCAAAAGTGTTAGTATTAGCTTGAATAATAGCTACAGAGCTGAGAAAATATTGCTCTGGAAGGCAAGGACTCAATAAATGTTTGCTAGTATAGATCTCAATTAAATTATTTACCTCTAGGAACTTTTGAAACACTATTACAGTCGCGGACCTAACACGTTGAAGTGCTTGCAAGACCTTAGGGGAGAAGAACACACACAAAATCTTTGTCTCTGAGGTGTTAACAATAATGTGAATGAGAAAGTAGGAAGCGCGAGGATAGATGAGCAACTGGAGAATACATCAACTATTAATTGCTGTACTGTACAACTACTTACACTTCCCAAAATTCATGGCATAAAGCGACATCTCAAAGATTATACAGGCCAGGAACATTGGCTTGATGTATTTTGATGCATCTTTCTCAAGGCTTTCCATCAGATTATAATCATGCTGTTGGCTAACACTATAATTTTAACTGCAAGCTTGATTGAGGAGGGGTTTGGGCTCCTGAATTCACTCTCATGGGATTTTACGGGCATAGGTCTTCACATCCTAATCAATCGAGGATGTCAGTGTCTTTACTGTGACTTCTTAGTCTGTCAAAAGAATCCTGCCCAAGAAATACTTCTCAGCAAGCTTTCATCAGAAACAGCAA
Organism: Cricetomys ansorgei; assembly: GCA_026225945.1. Lineage (NCBI taxonomy): Eukaryota > Metazoa > Chordata > Mammalia > Rodentia > Nesomyidae > Cricetomys > Cricetomys ansorgei. The sequence goes on along the minus strand of JAMJFZ010001868.1, from coordinate 7,534,963 downwards.
GAAATAACCTGTTAATGCATCTTTTAAAAACACAATTTCAGTTTTTCCCCTTTTTTCTATCCTTTTGAAGTGAGTCACTAAATCCAGCTGGACTAAATGCCTTGCTGCTATGGCAGCGTCCACATGGAGTAACGTGCAAACTCCTAGAGACCATGAGCTAGGTTTAGTAAAGCTCGTAGATCAAACTGAAACACTTAAAGGAAAGAAGTTATGCAGTGATTCAAGTATCAGAGACCGGAGATCACTGAGGCACGGAGAGGGGGCAGAGATTAGACAGGGAAGGTTTTTGACACAGAGCCTGCATGCTTCGGTTTCTAAAGAAGAAGTATACATTTTCTGGAAATCCAGAAAGGTGTCCTAAGGTAATGAAATGTGCATCGGAGCACAAATAAGGGTTTGACAGAATTAAGGTCATAGGAGAAATTTACCTTGATGTTATGGCAGCTTCCACACAGAGTGCCGCGCAAACTGCCTGGAGATCATTATCTAGTGACAGCACAGCTCAGAGACCAAACTGAGACACTGAAATTGCCCCAAGGATGAAGTTACTTTAACACACAGCGAGAAGAAACGGAAAAGACACGTAGCCATCTACGTTATGAGAACCTTACTCGCGAATTCCCAGACACATTCATTCTCTCTCTTGCTCTTCCTCCCTCCCTCCATCTTTTTCTCCGTCACTCTTTTCATTTTATTTTTCACTCTCTTTTTATAATTGTTCATTGATTATGGGATTGTAATGAGGAAAACTAAACTTAAAACGAGCGTCTCACAGAAGACATTTAGGCAATAATACAAGGGGAAAGGAGTAAGAACAATTCTGTCTGACCATACTGGGGTGATGGAAGTGAGTCCTTCAGCAACCACAGAGTTCATTATCTTTCTTGAGTAGAGCATATTAGGCCTGAATGGAAGTCCTCCATTTTTGCTTATGGGTGGTCAGATTTGGAGACAGTTATCAGCAATAATCAAGACTTTGGCGTTCCTTTTCCTTTTTGTTTGTAAGTAGCACTCTTGATTGCTCAATCAGGCATTTTTATTTGGTTTTTCTTTGTAAAGCTACACATGGATTAATTTTTTTACATAGAGTTCACTTTATGATTTCTAGATTTTTTTTCATTATCTCTACTTCATTATTCTGTGAGTTTTGTCTTTATTGCACAATCTAGTGGCTAATTTACTCTGTAAACTACTTATTTCATATCCACTTTTTATTATATATATGTATATATATATTAGTCATATTTATTTATTTATTTATTATTTAGTTTGGCTTTTTGAGACAGTGTTTCTATGTTCTAACTCTGACTGTCCTGGAACTCACTCTGTAGACCAGGCTGGCCTCGAACTCACAGAGATCTGCCTGCCTCTGCCTCCTGAGTGCTGGGATTAAAGGTGTGTGCCATCACCACACAGCTTCATGTTCACTTTTTAAAATAACTGCAGTTGGAGACAACATATACATGATTGGGAACTTGGACTAGGTTGGTATGGATGGAACATGGGGTCTTGCCAAGGGAAGATTGGAGAGGGAGACAAACAGTCAGAGAAAACTTTGAAAGAAATATGAACTTTACCTTAAAGTCAAAGGTGTCTCCCTGGAAAGTATGGTAAAATAACTTTAGTGGGAAAGAACTGAAATGAAAAGAAATGGGAATGAATTCACAACGAACAGTTCTCATAAGAAACTGCACACACATTCGGGGTAGTCGAAAGGTGTCCTTATAGTGTCATTTATGTAGGTTTCAGGGATGAATTAGCATGTTGACTAGTCTGTGAGGGAAGGGAATGACTTTGGCTGGAGATGAAACCATATAGGTAGAAAGAAAGATACAATAAAAGGGCTCCTCTTGTGACACCCATTGGTATATTTAAGAGATAAAAGAAAAAAAAGATTATATTCCATGTATAGGACAAATGATTTGCATATGTTTAATAAATTGCATTTTTACTTTTTTCAGTAATTAATAATGGCTTATGATCATAGTTAATTTGTAGTTCAGTTCAAGCACAAAGTTAAGTCATGATATTCTAATTAATTTCTGATTAAAACTTTTGATGTACTTCTTTTTCTCTGGTATTGAATATCAATGTAAAGTGACTGACTGAGGTAAAGAAAAAGTTTAGGTGATGAATGGGTGGAAATGGTTTAAAAAAAATCACATTTTAACTATGTAACAACTTCATAGTATAGGTGCTATTTTAAAGATTAAGAAAAGTGTCCCATAATCTGAAGAGTCAACACAAGTCCCATAGAAACCTCAATGAATGATACTCTTCACTGAAACAGAAAAAAATTTAAATGGAAGCACAAAAGACCTTGACTATCCAAACCAATCCTAAGTAAAAACATCCACACTGGACAGATTATCATAACTGATTCCAGATTATACCATAGAGCCATGGAGCAAGAACAGAACAGTATGAGTGAGAACGTATTGAAGCAAATCAAAGGACAAACACAGAGACTGTGAAATAATCTCCGCAAACACAGTCAGCAGATTGTTTGGCAAAACATCCATTGGGTAGAAGACTGTCGGCCGCGGTGTTGGGAAAATGGGACAGCCCATATAGAAGAATGAAATTAGATACTGATCACCCACCTCATACAAAGATCATTTCAAAAAGAATCAAGAATTTAACATAAGACCTGACATCCTAAAACTGTTGGAGAAAAATACTTTGAGATACAGGCATAGGTGAGGATTTTTTGAAAACAACTTACGACAGCTCAGGAAATAAAAGATTGACAAATGAGATTTAATGAAGTCAAAGAGCATAGTCATAGCAAAATAAGCAGTAGAATGATGAGGCATTTTACAAAATGAGTGAAATTATTGCTAGCTATACAACTGATTTAGGATTAACTCGGAATATTTAAAGAACTTAAAAAAAAGCAACAACAACAAATGAAGAACCAAAAGCACTCGAATGTCACAATATGCTTAGCTATCAGGGGAATGCCATTTAAAGTTGCATTGAAATTCCAAGTCAGAATGACTGTCAAGAAAACAAACTCCTGGAAACCCCAGTGAAGACGGGAAAGGAAATCCTTGTATAGTATTGGTGGGGATGTAAATCAGTTCAGTCATTATGGGTAGTACTTTGCAGCTTCTTCAAGAAACTAAAAGTAAATCTACCATATGTCACAGCTCTGAGAAGCTCCTGGGTTTGTACGTGAAGGGCTCCATGTCACCACAGTTCAGGGAAACTTGCACATCTATCCGTTTTGTAGTATTATTTCTAACAACAAACACAAGGATTCAGACCAAGTGTCCCTCAGCAGATGGGCAGATAAAGAAACTTGTTCATCTTGCTCTGCCGTGCCCTGTTTGAGCAATTACCCTGGGGACTGTTTTTATTTCCTGGGGAGAAGTGGGGGGATATTTGTGGGTGGTGATGGGGGTAGATCTGGAGAGGAGGGAAATGGGAGGAGCTAGGGGTGTAGAGGGAGGGGAGGAGGGGGGTTGGGATGTATTGTATAAGTTGCATGAGACAAATGTAAAAAAAAAGAAACTATAGTATATGCACACTAGAGTTTTATTCAGCTATAAAAGAATATCAAAATTATGTCCTGTGTGGGAAAGTGAATACAGAGGGAAATCATCATGGTAAGCGAAATAAGCCAGACAAGAAAGACAAGTATCTCAGACTTTCTCTCACTGGAAGATGCTAGATTTTATATAAAACATCAAATTAATGACACATATGAGGTACATGCACACACATTCATATGTCACGTGCACATAAATATATGACATGAAAGTAAGAAGCAAGATTGTCTGGGGAAAGAAAGAATGGTGGAAAGAAGGGTAGGGTTGAGAAAGAGTGTGTGGTGTAAACGATGTGCAAATAAAGAATATGCTTGTCTGAGATGTCTTTATGGAATCCGTCACTATGTAAAATGAATATGTATGAAAAGATGAGGAAAGCGAGGATAAGGACAGCTCATGAACTGACCAGCGTGGCCAAGTGAGGAAATGCTAGAGCAGGGATTTGAAGTTAGGAATTTTACCATAGAAACTTGGTCCTTAGCTGTGGAATGAGTACTCATTTCCTGTGCTTGTCCCTGGGGACAGGAGTGAAATAAAAAAAAAATGGTAAGAGAAATGCTAAGAAAACACTGGTTTATGGGTAGACAGTAAATGCTTAGATACAGTCTAAAAGAATAAGCTAGTAGACACTGTAAATAAGTTATGGAGCAACCCATTGTGTGCTCTGTACAAAAACATAGCAATTGATTAAAAAAACATTTGGGTGGGTGCCCAGTCAGTAACCAAAAGGCTATTTAAGAAATAAAATTCCTACTACATTTATCTTAGGAAACTATTCAGAGTAAACACGAGACTCTCATGGGAATGAAATTTGGAGGCAATCAGAGCTTCACTGTGCGTAAAAAGTGGGAAACAACTGTTCTTATGCAAGTCAAGGGTCCCATTTGACAGCCACAGAGAACAGTAGTTTTCTATAAAAACTTCGTGTTCTTTCATTCTCAATTTTTCTCTGTGCTGTTGGTTTCTGTTGTTTTAACTTTTTTAAATTAAGCCTCTAAGTTCAGAACTAATTTGCTCTTCAGTTAGTTCCCTTGTGTTAGAAACCACAAGAAGATATGGGAAGCAAGAGTCACTATTTAACATGCTGTTCTTGATCTTATCTCACAGCGAGGCCGAGCCTCCAAAGTCTGAGGCACATTGTCCAGTGTTTCAGTTGGCTACTGCTTAAAAAAGTAATATTATTCCCTACTTTCTGACAGTACATGTTTATAACTCATGAGCCCCCTTGTGTTACAAGCTATATTACAGTTTGATTTTGCTATTGGCAACATCCTTGTCTGAGAATATCTTTTTTAAATTAAGAAATTCTTTTGTGCTCAAACAGTTGAACCTTTGGGACTGGAGAGACTCAGTGGTTGTGAGGAGTGTCTGCTCTTTCAGGGAACTTGGGTTCAGTTCCCAGCACACCTTCTTCTGACCTCTGCAGGCACCTAACATACATATGGTGCACATACATCCATGCAGGCGAAAACCCCACAAATAAAAAGGAAATGAACTTAATAAAAAAATAACACCAAGAAAAGCTATGGCTTTACCCTATGAACCAGCAACAGTTGATATTGAAATATACAAACGCATTGTGACAGTTAACAAAAGCACAGAATCGATTTAAAAGTCAGTATGAAATTATATCTCGCATCCTGCTTCTCATGTCAGGATCATGGGATGCGATTTGGCCATCAGGATAATATCTCTGTCTCAACACCCTTGATTTATCAGTTAATCTACAGAGAACTTTTTTTTTTTTTCAGGTAAGGTGGCTCATTCACAGGTTTTGGAGATCAGACACAGATATCTTGGGGAAGTTAAATGCCTTTCCAACCAACACGACACTGGCTTTCTTCTCTGGACTCAGTAAGTTTCTGTTTTCCTGTGGTGCTAGGGTGCTGGGAATGAGCTCAGGGCCCTGCACATGCAAGGCAAGAACTCCACTGAACTACTATATTCTCCATGGTTCTTGTTCCCCCTCTCTCATATTATTTTTATGAAAAAATTTAGAGTAATTGCAGTCATCATGTACTTAACTCTTAAGTACATTGGCATAAATTCTCAACCAAGGATAGTTTACAGCATAAGAAATGGCAACATCATTGTAATAGTTAAAACATATTTTTGATGTATTGACTTTGTTTGGACTTTCATCTCTTCTAGAGATGATAGGTAGATAGATAGATGATTGATAGATAAGATAGATAGATAGATAGATAGATAGATAGATAGATAGATAGATGATTGATAGATAGATAGATGATTGATAGATGATAAATAGATAGATAGATGATAGATAGATAGATAGATAGATTGATAGATAGATAGATAGATAGATGATTGATAGATAGATGATAGATAGATAGATAGATGATTGATAGATGATTGATAGATAGATAGATAGATGATTGATAGATAAGATAAATAGATAGATAGATATATAGATAGATGATTGATAGATAGATGATTGATAGATAGATGATAGATAGATAGATAGATAGATGATTGATAGATAAGATAGATAGATGATAGATGATAGATAGATAGATAGATAGATGATTGATAGATAGATAGATGATAGATGATAGATAGATAGATAGATAGATGATTGATAGATAGATAGATGATAGATAGATGATAGATGGATAGATAGATGATTGATAGATACAGAGACCTGAGTGAAGAAAATGATATTTGGTGGGTAGTAGGTAGAAAGGAAGAAGAAAATTAGTTTTTGGGATGTTTCATCTCTTACAAAGTTTTCCTAGTCATATCTGAAATGTCTGTGATAATTCTTTGTTGTTATTTTTAGACAAATAAAGATAACTGAATCAAGGACCAGACATCATGTTTCATTGCCATGACGATTCTTTAGTTTGGGTTTTCTGTAGTATCACACGTGTTTTCATGAGGTTGGTCTAGTTGAAGAGTTTAGGTTAGCTATATTATATACATTGTGTGTATATTTGAGATTAGGTCAGGTTCAGGTTTCAGACTTTGGACAACAACACTGCTTAAAAGTGTTTATGCACCTCCTGTTGCTTCAAATAAAGAGACACGCAGTACTGATTTGCATCATTACCTTTGATGAAGTAAGATTACTTGGCTGAGGAAAAGTTGACTCTTTTCTTAGACCGTATGACAGCTAATACATTTCGCCCCTGTGTAGCTTCTGCTCTCGAAGTCCTTCTACAGTGGATGCTGCTTACTGGCACATTCTAAACTTGGTTCCAAGCTCTCTCTGAGTAAATGGGAAACTGTGATTCATCTGAGACGGTCATTCTTCTAGGCAGGCTGATAGGAGGCACTGTTGACATTGGTGTGATCTCTTTTTCTTTCTCTTTCTACTCAATTGAATGCAAATAAGGTCCAAAATGCATAAAGGAGTATAAGGAGACAGACAGTGTCTTCATCAATTCCTGAACCTATTATGTATTGCCACCTATCTTCAGAGTTCATAGAGTGAGAAAAGAAAGCCAATCAGCACTTCTGGTCCAAAACCTTTGTTTAAACTTAGTTCAAGTTTCCAAGTCTTACAGGCCAAATGTATTTTGGCTGATTATTCTGTTATTTTTAGATTCAGCAGTTTGACGACCTTCTTTGTGTTTCATGTAGGAAGAGCTGGGCAGCGTGGCACAGCAGTCTAGAACAGTTCTATTACTGATTCTTAGTCACTCCCTTGGCTGAGATTCTGAATCCCAATCTACACATTCTAAAATGCTCTTTGATAGTCTGTGCCTCACAGTGAACACCACTCATGATTCGTCTAATGTCCCCTCCACAGTAACTACCAGATTTACAATATTGCCTAAGTAATTCCCCCGCAAAGAGTAAATCTCACCCTTTCCTACAGAAGCTTGGTATTCATCCTTAATGGTTGGTTTGATTAAAACTTTCAAATGTTCCACAAACTGCCTTTTCATCAATTTCAGAACAAAAATTAATTTCCTGTCTCATCTCTAATATCTTCTCCCTGTCTTTTTTGAATGGTTTTTGTTTTTTTCTTTCTCTTCATTTTATCCTGTTAACATTCCAAGGCTTTGCCATGCAGATAGAAATCCAAAGCAAACAAACAAACAAAAAACCATGCCAACAGTAGTGACAGATCTTTGCCACTGAGCATGCTTCTTGTTCTAGCCCTTGGAGTTTCTTCTCTCTGAAGAGTGTCTACCCTTTTCTCCTCACTCATACCGCACGATCTCTGTCCTCTGAATACAGGTGCCACAGACTTTCATATTATCAAACTCAGGACTGTCTTCTTGGTACTTAATTATTAAACGTATTTCTGAAACTATTTTTGATTTGATCATAACATTTCGCTTGTTTCCTTATAAAAGAACAAGTTAATAATAAATCTAAAAGTGTATCAAGGATGTCTACAAATTTTTAATGAAATGAATGTCTAAGAATTGCAGTGTTGTTTCCTTATTATGTGGTTCAATTGCTAGTTAGTGTGTTTATATTTATGTCAGAAATGATCCACATTCCAGTCAAAAATCATCCAGTGTTCCACCAGCATTATTAGGGATGTCAGTCTTTGACAATACTGAACTTGATGCCCAGATCTCAGGCTTACCTGCCTTTCACAGTTACCAGAGAAGGTTTTATTTTTATTTCAAACTGGTGTTATAACAACTCACTAAGTATATTTGTGATCATTCAAATAGTAGACTTAAAAAGATAAGAGATATGTAAACAGCAGTTAGAATGTATTATATTCACACATGCACATTCACTCATATGCACATATACACACATGTATGTGAGTGTGTGCTCGGTAGGACATATGAGGGTTTCATTAGCTTTCAGAAAGGAAGCAGACCATGTTGGTGTGGATGGGAGAACATTGGAACATTCTAAGGTAGAGAGATGGGCTAGATTACTGACTTGGACACTGGCACGTGTGTTGTGAGAGAAGGTTCTAATACATCATGGAATTCCTAAACCCACTTGAGGCAGGCTGATAGTAAGTGGAGCAATGAATTACAGTAAAAATATGAGTGCTGATTAGAATTTATACGCGAAGTGGGAGGGGGTCAAGGGATCTTTCCTGTTAGTGGCTTTTCATGCTACAGAAAGACATTTGAATTTGCAACTGCTTATAACAAAAAAGGCTAAGCAAGTATTTTGTCAAACAATATTTACTTTAATATGTATAATTCACTTTGCTGTGGCTTATGTTCTATTTTTAAAATGCTGTCACTGCCTAATAAATTGATTTTATTCATTGGTATGGTTTAGATATTGGATATTCCAAAAATGCTTTGTCTCTAGTCTTTAGTGATTGGGGGAGAGGGGTATTTCAGAGGTGGCACCTAGGGGAAGGAAGTTGGGTCACTGGATGTGCCTTTGAAGAGGTTGTGGAGAGCCTAGCCCCTTCAGGCTCTTGCTTTTGCTTCTTGGGTGTCACTGGGTAAGTAGGCCTCCTGTGGCAAATCACGAGATGATAGACATGCTGTGCTACCAGAGGCACAACGCAACAGGAGCAGGTAATCATGGACCAAATATTCTGAAGCAAAACAAAATAAACCTTGTCTCTTATATACTTGATTTTCTGAGGGTTTTTGTTTGTTTGTTTGTTTGTTACTATAACAGAAAGCTGACTAAATTGAGCAATTCTCTCATCAACTGCTGTAGTTTTAATTTATACGGTGTCCACTAAACTAATGAATTTGGACTTAATTTGGAAAAATTTTAAGCACCTTCAAAAATGACCTGATAAATCCTCAACATAAAATGTCAATAGAGTGAACAATCAATACATTCATCCATCTATCTGTCTATCTATCTGTCTATCTATCTATCTATCTATCTAACTATCTATCTATCTATCCATCCATCCATATATGCATTTTGGAGAAAGAAAGTAGAATAAATAAAATAAAGTTTACGTTATCTCACGCTTTTATTTGGTTTCCCAAGTACCTCAGGACACAGGATACAGATATGGGCAGATAGCACCCAGCACCCTGGCTGCAGGAATCCAAGAACAGCTGGTGCTTGCTGACCCCTACAGACTGTCCTCGATAAGCTGTAAGACAGTTCATCTAAGTCACGAATTATCACCATAGCTCCCGTTTCCATAGAAACAGGGCAACCGATGAGGCTCTTGGCTATAGAATCTATGATGAGATATCTAGTAGCCAGATGGTCTGGCAACTGAGATTGTCATGCCTTTGTGAGCATTTATCATGAATTGGCATCACAGGAGAAAAGGGATTCTTTCCAGTGAGAATGGAGTAGGGATGGAGATGTGAAATCAGCAGGCGTCTGTTGATAATTGGTACCAAGGGGCAGGTGAAAGGCCACAAGCTGGTCTGGGTGCTCCACCCACTCCAACAATTCTCAGTTTACTTTCCTTGTTGCTGTTTCTATTGCCTTGTTGTCCTCTGAGCACAGCACTGTGAAATCAGCCCTTTGCGCATCCCCACAGTGTCTAAGAACAAATGGAATGGCAAAAACTTTCAAATTCCTCTCCAAATAAATGAATTTCATATATTTAGCCTCCAAGTGGAAAATGCTAGCTGTCACCAGTCAAGAGAGAGAATCGTGTGCATTTTTATTCTCTGGCATGTGTATCAGTGATTTTTGTACTTTATGAAAATCAGTGCTACTGGCCAAATACCTACTGAACAATCCCATCTGAACAAAGGCCACATTCTACATTAAAATAGTAGTACAACTTAGGTAATTAAATGCTTCCTAGGTGCTAAGTACTTAACATATTGAGAACACCTATGAGGTCTGTGCTCATGTCCTTATTTTACAAGTAAAAGGATTGGGAGTACTGAGTTCTTTAGCTGAGTTAAGGTCACAGCTAATAATTTGTGGATAGAACTCAGAACCGGTGGCTTAGCTGTTCAACATTTTTCTAGTTGTTTGTCCCGAATATAAGGCGTTAAGATGCAGGGGATTTCAGTTGGGCTTTTAAACTTTTTCCATCATAGATCCCTTTTATACTGAATTTAACCTATGGGTATCTGTTCAGAAAGATCTATAGGTACAAAATGTTGAAGAAAAGATTACAATTAAAAATGATTTATTGAAATGTAGTTAACAAAATTTTAATATTATAGCATATTGTATTATATTATATTATATTATATTATATTATATTAATTATGTTATCGAGGTAATATCTAGAGACTCTGTTGGTGGACATGACTCAGACAGAATGTCTAACTGCAAGAGTACAAATGAATGTATCCCCACACAGCAAAGAATTATTCAGCTGAACATAGCAATGGTGCATAAGTTCAGAATCCTAATGTACAAATTTGGATTTTGGATTTAATACTAATCATAACATGAGTGATCTTAGAAAAGATTTAGCTTCTGAATCTTGGTTTCTTGATCTACAAAATGAAAGGAAGATTGTCATCATGAGGCATTTTTATGGTCAAATAAAATAACGTGAGGGAATCCAATCAAGAGGAATGCCTTGTACATGTTGTTTGTGTTTGATGGTCCTAGGATGGATTATTTCAGGAGCAATTTCTGAGGACTTAGTGAGATCTACAAATGCAGACTGCAGGCATCTAACCCTTACTTTTTAAGAGTATTTTTAGTCTTTGTCTGGTTTGCATACTGAACTTCTATGATAAATATTATGAAAAAATGTTTGTCATGCAATTAATGGGTCGTATAATTTTTATTTCAAGTTCGTAATGACAGCCTGTCATAAGAAACCCTTTATATATTGCCATTTAATCACTTCCTCATGCCCATTATCACAGGGATCATGCTAGCTAGCATTTTTTTATTTTTAATTTTGGTTAAAGGTTGATGGAGCACAGCAAGCTGAGAAGAAAAATTACTCAGTTTACGTATATTTCTCACATATTGGTGATTGTCTTTTCCATACTAGCATTGGAATGCATTGAATGAAAGTGCCAAGACATTCCTATTTCAAAACCACCTTTGCTCCTCCTAGTGCTGACAAGGAGAGGAAGTACCGCTTTCTCAGCTTCATGCATATGGTAATCAGGTTGCTTTCCTTTGAACTAGATAATTGTAAGAATCACACACTATCTAAAGCCTGTCCATGTATATTTATGTTCTCTAGCATAGTTACACGTGGGATCAGCAGACATACTACTGGTTCTGTTGGTTTAAATTAAATTCCTTAATCAATCCCCTGAGAAGTGTTATCTGGAAGCTAACTGCCGAATACGCATGAATCTTTCATGTGCCTCGTTCTAGAACAGCTTCTGGGAGGCCTGCGAATGGAAATTTTGTGTAACAAAAATGAACTGCTGCCATCAGACCTGCATCTTGGTAACCCAGTAACACAGGCATGGCACACAGAACAGGTTCAGTAGAGCTTTCCTGAGGATAATCTCCAGCACTTGCCTTCCTTAAGTGGAGCAGACGCTAATGTCTACTCTTGGCTTCCATGTGCCAAGACTTTATCTTTATTTCCTTCCCAGAATAGCCATGTGTAGTTAAAACTGTCACCATCATCTACTTTGCTAACCTAGGAAGCCCTAAAGAAATGGAGTAATTTGCCCAAGGTCAATTAGCATTAAAGTAGCCCAGTGAGAACAAGAACTACCACTATTTCATTTCTGAATTTTCCCCAAAGGCCCAGGTGTTCAATGCTTGATCCTCACAGTAATACTGTTGGGAAGGGGTAAGTGGGTTCATAAAGAGGCGAGGCCTAGCAGAAAGTCTTTGGGTCATTACCAGCGTGACTGTGAAGAAGACTGTGGGACCTTGTGCCTTTCTTATTTTCCCTTGCTGGTTGGTTATATCAGTTCCCACTTGTGTGTTCTTTCAGTGATGTGCTGCAACAGATGCAAGGTACTGGGCCATCCAGCCGTGTACTGGAACCTTTAATCCTGTAAATTAAAACAAAGATCTTCCCTCCCCTCCCCTCCCCTCCCCTCCCCTCCCTTCCTTCTTCTTCTCTCTCTCTCATCTCTCTCTTTCCCTCCCTCCCTCCTTCCCTCCTTGCTCCTCCTCCTCCTCCTTGGTTTCTTCTTCTTTGTCTACTTCACTGTCTTTTTCCCTCTCTACACCCCTCTGATACCCTCTGAGTGTATGCGTATGTGCATAGTGGGGGCATGGGTAAGCTAGAGCAGATCCTGGGTGCTTTCTTTTGTGGCTCTCCATCTTACTCCCCCACGACAGATTAGAGTAGACTGGGAGCTCACTGTTTGGGCTGGGGTGGCTTATCAGTGAGCCCTTGGGATCTACCTGTCTTCACACTGCTCTATGTATTCAAAGCTTGAGTTGGGGCATGAGCAGCTAGGCTTGGGTTTTGATGTGGCTATTTGGGATATAAACTCAGGTTCTCATGCTTGCTGAGCAAGAGCTCTTATGGAAGGAGCCACCTCCCCAGTCTTTATTTCAAGCATATGACTGAGAACTGGAAACATAGGAATCCAGATCTTTTTGATTCCCGAATTTATGGTCTTATATACTGCTACAAATTGTCTAGCTCAATTTAACCCTTGACGTCCTTTTTGCCCCAGCAATGCAGTGGCTATTTTAAGACTTACATTTGCAGATGGACTGAGGCGAGGTAAGCTACAAAGACAAAGACCACTCTGGAATATTTGCTTCTTGGTCACGCTCTCACAAAGTTCAGTGGATTCAGATATACAGAACAAACTCTTTTATCTTGTAGTTCTTGGAGTATCCATATTGGTGGTACTTGGGCTTTTCAAAGTCTTTATTTGGACATCAACTATTTGAAAATAATCTAGAGTTTGACTTTTTTCCATAACTAAACAGCAGTTTCTTTTAGCTGAACAAAAATGGCCCCTTGGATATCAGCTAAATCCAAAGAGAAAGGTCCTCCGAATCCTGCTCTGGATACAGTGGGCAAGGGCTTGGAGCTTGAGAACCCACAGCCTTGAAAGTGATTGTGGGTGGGGCCTGGGCTTTCTTTCATTTCCTCAACTAGTGGGAGTTCCCTTATTACCTTTAAAATGTCCTGCAGAGGACTGCCTGTTCATTTGAGACTGATTTTACTCCTCCATTTTAAAACAGTGGTGTAGGCAATAATCTTCTCCATACATTGAAGTTAAATTTGGGGTGCTGTGATGTGCACAGAGAGAAGATATCCCATTAAGCTAGCAAGGGGGGGTTGAATTGGACCACCTGCCATATTTAACAGTGGATAGGCAGCTGTAGAAAATAACCCTTATCTATGCACAGAGGGCTTAATAGTCCCTAACAGAATCCAGCAAATTGTCTCTAATAATTACACAATCCCAGAGGGAGGGCGATGATAATGGGCTCAGTGTCTGTAGATGGCTATTTTACTAAGGTAATTTAATTACTAATTGTGATACTATCGTTAATTGATTTCTTAACAATATGCCAGCAACTTTGTTAAACATTTCATATGCACAACTGTTTATAATCTACACAAATCCCTGCAAAAATCCCTGCATTGTTTTTTCATATCTATATAATTTTACTATTTATTAATGAGATTGCTTCCCTCCTTTTTTGTAGAAAGAATTAAATCTTGACTAGGCATTTAATTGTGCAGGATATAGAACATCTTCAATATCTCTCAGAATTGAGCACTGTTTTTATAATTGTCAATGCTAAGAATAGGTTGCCACATAAATAAGCACATAAATGGCAGAAGCTTGTTCAAGGCCATTTAGAAACTACTTGAAAATCAGTCCCACCCCAAGCCAAAGTTCACTTAACAATTTTCAGCAACTCAAACATCAATTTTTAAAAGCAAACACTTTAAGCCAAAAACATACTAATTTGATACTTATAATATTATTTTTAATCTTTGTATCACAGATTGAAAAAAAATTGGGCTGGGGCTACTTTGGTATTACTAAGTAAACTGACAAAAAGCAGATTTTAGATTTAAGCCAAGAATTAGGTTTCTAGCTCTTAGTTGCTCAATAGAAACACAATAAAGAGAGCTAGATACAAGGATGGATGGGACTTTCCATCCGCCTCGCCTGGATGAAAAATATATCTATGTGCTGGGGAGAGCATGGCAAGTCAAAACCCTTGATGCCAAGCCTGATGAGCCGAGTTCAATCCCCAGGACCCATGAGATGGAAGACAGAACCACTTTCTACAAGTTGTCCTCTGACCTCATATGAATACCACGGCACAATTGCCCATGCGTACACAACTCTCAAATAAGTAAGTGTAATAAGAAACAAAACAGAATCCTTTATGTATACATGCAAATATTTAAATGTATATAAATGTGGCTATCTGTGTGCATATAGAATCGTCAATGTGTGTTGTGTTTGGGGATGTGTGTGTAATATATATATATATTACACACACATATATTTAGAGGAAAAAAATGGCCTCAGTGATACTGTGTTTGTATAACTTAAAATAGCCTTTGTCTTTATGAGAGGAGGCATCATTTCAACAGTAATATACTAATAACCAACAGTTATTCCATACTTAGGTGAGATGCCTTAATGTGTTTTCTTTTTTTCTTTTTATTTATTATTATTATTATTTTTCGAGACAGAGTTTCTCTATTTTAACTCTGGCTGACCTGGAGCTCAGTCTGCAGATGAGGCTGGCCTCTAACTCACAGAGATCCTCCTGCCAGAGGCATGAGCCACCACACCCGGCTTAATCTGTTTTCTTATACAATAGTTTTCAGTTGTTTATTTTCCATGCCTTGTCTTTTTTCTTGGCGACAAGTCTCCAGCAGGGCAAGGACTGTAGTCTGTTTACTTCTTTAATCCCACAGCTCAGTGCAGCTATCAGGTTCATGCAACAACCAGCAACTCAGGAAGATCAGTGCTGGAGTCAAATTTTTAACTGCTACATTGTTCTACTTCTCACAGGAGAAATCTTCCCCCAAGTGTATTACATTGTGATTTTAGGGCCTGGCTGACTCCTTGGTGTGGGAGTGAATCCTACTCACCTTATATTATGCACAGAAGACGGGTAGAAAATAACCTAGCCAGAGAAATGTTGCCTGACTCTAAGCTTAGGAACAAAGCTGAGTATCCATGGCCCTTGCATCATCCTGCCAATTTCTTATTTAGCATGTTCGTTGAAACATGAATAAATATAGCAGCTTAGGATGCCCCAGATGACTAGAAGCTGCCTGGGAGGGTTTCACTCTGCAAGGCTTCTGCATAACATGATGGATAAAAGTGTTCAAGAATACTGCACATAAATAATAGATGTATATATAAAAAAGAAAGTTCTAAAAGCTTTTAAAGCCAACACATCATGAGTTCTCTTGCTCTTTTTTTTTTCCCTAGGATGCTGAAAGTAGGTAGGTCATCTAAATGATAGGTATGCCATTTATGGATAATTGCTGAATGAGCTAGAGTACGCTGTACTAATGATTCATATAATCTTGTTATGTGTAGTCATTGGTGTCCTCCTTGTGGTCTCTTTATTGCCTATAAGCAGTATCATAAAATTAGACTGAAATGAAGTCAGAAGTTTGGAATTAAATTGTACAGTGAAATATTTGATAAGGGACTATTTATATTAGTAAACCTTGGAAACAAGCTCATTATTCTAGAAAATATGAATAGTTAAAACTTGAACTATTTGGAAAAAACATTATAGGATATGGTAAGACAGTATTCACTGTGACAACTATGTCTCCAAATTCTTAAAACAGAACATACAGAGGAATATGCAAGCACTTGATACTTGTAGTGAGTCAACTTTATGACACCTTTCCTCTATAGTACACAGTCGTTTCAAGTGAAATGTAACAAAAAGAAAAACCAATATAGTAATAGTGAAAAAGAAACCTGAGTTACAGAATACTTCCAATTTTGGGTATTTTATGTATTAGGTAAAATAACTTGTAAAGGTAAAAATTACAACACAAAATGGAAATAATAAATTAATAGTTCTAAATGGCATACATTAAGGGAAAATGAAAACAAAAATGAACTCAATCCTGAATATGCAGTGTTTTGTAGAATCATTTACACTTGAGTTCTAGAGTTACAGTAACTCCAGCTCTACCCTTTGTTTTGCTACCACATCTCCCTTTCTTGTTGATTTTAATCTAACATCGACGGCAGGAGTGTGTAATGCAGGAGTCAAGTGTATGTGTTGTATCCAAAGAAGACCTGAGTGATTCCAGTCCTTAGCCTCACTTTCCAGAGGAAAAGATCTAGTTCTCAGTGACTGAACCAAGAGGGAGCCCTTGTAAATAAGTCCCATGTAGGCTGCAGTATTGATGAATGTTTCAAAAGTGAAAAAGTATACTCCCAAAATACACTCCTCGGCAGCTTTTGCTATGCATTACATTAGTGGGACAACGTCTTCGCTATTTAGAATTCATATGGAGAAAACCATTTGGGGGAAGTCAAGGCTTGTCACCTCATTGGCACACTCGGAGAGCCCAGAGCAGTCTCAGGTTTGCTCAGGATATTTTAAGCGTTTTCAATTTTTCTGCCATGCCCTTCCCTGTATCGCCTTTGTCTCGTTTTGCAGCTCCACTTAGAATATGTCTTAGAAAGAAGATATGAAAGTGTGCACAGTGTATCCTGGAGTTCTCAAAGATGTCTTTCACCAAAAAGGCTGATATGGTTCACTGGTTTCTAGAGATTTTGCCATTTTAAATATTTGAAACTAAATGTTCCTCCTGGGCAGAGGTTGATTAAGCCAGGGAAAGAGACACTCCATGTTGGGTAGTAGCCAACAGGGCAATCGGAAACTCTTTTTGGAGCAACAGGAATGCCAAATTAGGTAGGTTAATTACGTCAGCTCACTCATTAAAGTATGATTTGGTTCTGTAAAGAGCCAGATTTGGAAATATGGCTACTGTACTTAGAATCTCCTATATTTGATGCTTTTTACATTTTATAGCCATTTATCCATAATCTATGCTTATTCATGTGGGCCCAACTTAAGAAATAGGTTTGTCAAAAAATAAAATAGAGATATAGTGTATATATATATACACTATATCTCTATCTATATCTATCTATCTATCTATATAAATGTATATATATATATATATACATGCATATATATATAGCAAGGGAAAAAGCTACTTTTATATGTACAATGCCTTGCATAGAAGTGAGTTCTCTTTACTGTGACAGGGAGGGGTGGAGAGCTAATGAATGTCCAAATAAAAGTGCTGAAACCTGCTGAGATCAAACAGTTTATTCTGGGCTGAATTTTCTTAAGTTTTTTTCTGTGCTATAGAATAAACACACAATTTGATGTTCATACAGAGTGTAGAGAGACCAAGATTATGGTCAGATAGTTACCTTGGACTACACAGGTGAAGTGGGTTAGTGCCTTTAACAATCTTGCCTATACTGAAAGGTTATTTTTGAAGACAGGAGGACTGAATGTTCTAAGTTCCCACTGTTGTCATGGAAACCTTTCAGCTAGCTGAATAGGTTAGCAGGATTTTATGTTCCCCATTTTGACAAATACAAGAAGACATGATCCCAGCTTTGCATTACTAATCAGAAGCTTCTGTTTTCCAGGCTTCTAGCTCTTGATTAGTCACATTTTCTTAATGTTTTGTTTTTGCCCACCCCCACCCCCCAACATCAATCAACAGACAAGTTGTCTTTCAGAAATCATTTCCACTTTAGAAGCAGAGCCAAAATCATGACTGGGCTGACCTTGTTGTGTGGGGACTCATACTGCTTGCAGTTCTGAAAGGCTCCTGTAGATTAATTTAGTCTCCTGCTGAAGCTCTTCTGATTTGTACTGATTTTCAGTGGTTTCCTGGAGGTAAACTCACTTGCTAATAGGCAGGAATTATTCCTCATTTTAGCAACAACAGACTACCAACATAGACTTCTAAAGCAAAGGTGAAACTCAGGAAAAAGGCACCCGAGGTGGAAACTAAAACAGGCATGACACATGGGTAAATTCCGATCCAATGGGTATGACGTTCCCCTCTCCCTGGTGTCTGATAACCCTGCATACTTCATCACTAGATAGCAGTAGTTTGTGGATCCAAGGGCAACCCGGAAAGGCCCCAGGGGCACCGGGGACATAGGGGTGACCATTTTGGGTAGACTAGCTAAGGCTGGACTCTCCAGGATTGCTAAGTAAGGCTCCTCTACCTTGGAGAGCCTGGTTATGTGTGGGAAAGGAGGAGACATGACATTGTAATAAAGCAACAAAGAAAGTGGGCTCTTCTGGCTGTGGGTTGGGGAGGTTGTATCTGTACTGAAGTTTCATTCTCAGAAGAATGGGAATATCAGTCCCATTCTTTTGTACTGAGGGGTGGAGTGAATTCCTATACCTTGCTCATCAGCCCCCATGGATATGGGATGCGTGCCATAGGCATATTGGACAGGACAATGCCTCAGAGGAGACAGAATAAAATAGAAAACAATGAGGAGACACAAAGCAAAAGCATGGAGGGAGGAGGTGCACCTGGCCACAGGCAGTGACATTTTTAGTTGTGTCAATCACTGGACACTGCCAGCATGACCACTCCAGCCCCAAACTCCACCAGACCTGTCTCTATCTGCCTGCAACTAATTGAAATGATTTTTACAGAACTCATTTGACTAACAGTGATTTCTGTCATCTATTTATGTTGTAGTGGAATTCTGCTTTCTGTTAAATGCTCCATTGTCTGGCACTAGTGCGATCAAGCTTGCCTAAGAACTGTCAACTTAATAGAGAAGTGCATCATGAAACCACTTTCTTAATGGAGCAAAAAGGGTTTGGGATCCAGGGGTTTCAACTTTCAATTGCAGAGTTATATACAATTGGGAATTAGATAATATATTGAAATGCACTACATTCTGTATATTCTTCTCGTAAGCAGAGAGTAACAATTTGGTTGGTACAAATGGATGGGAAAGCAACTAACTCAAGTGTCATTGAATAGGTCTTGAATGATTTCAGTGACTCAGGAAGCCATCAAAATAAAAGGTAGCCCATGTTTTAATTCTAAACGTGCTGGCCAAACAAGAAGACAGGCATGGATATAAAGCAGCTTGGAACCTTATGACTCTCCTGACGATATCTGTGTAATGGTAAGCAATAGTTTACATAATATATATTGTAAATTAATTAATCTACTGTACATTATGAAATATACTTCGTAGGAATATTTCTTCCTTCTTCCACGTGATGATGGTGGTGTTCACGATGATGACGATGAAAACAAGTTTCAATTGTTAAATAATTCGTTTTACATTTAATTTCTCTGTTTTTCATAGTGATCTTCTTGTTTAGAATACACATTCTACTGATGAACCTGAGACAGTAGGATTCCTGCTAGTTCAAGGCATCCCTGGGCTACATAATGAGTTCCAGAGCAACTTGGACTATAATGTGATGTCTTATTTAAGTAAACAAACAAACAAACAAGCAGATAAAAAAATTAAATAAATAAATAAATAAATGAAAAAGAATGAAGAGGGGCAGACATTCTAGAAATGTCAGCTACTTAATATAAGACAAAACAATGACTATATAAGTGACTGATTATCTTTAGATTTGGAAATCTTAGCGAATACTGAAAAAGTAGGACTCTTCGCTCTTTGGTACAAATAAAGTATATTTAAATCAGAATACAATACATGAATATTATAAACTGATTTTTTTTAAGTTGTAAGAAAATTACAATAGCCCCTGTTCCCCCTTCCACCTCTTGGTTTAGTGCTTCAGGAAAAATAAACTAGAATTGCTCTGCACTTTGCTTCTGGGCTTGCTTTCATCTTTCTAAGCATCATGCTCTCTTTAGTGTAGACCCTCAGCTGGTTTTGACAAGTGAGTGCCCAGTGGTGCAGACAAATGTGGAGTCGCTTTACTATCCCATCTGGGGCCAGCATATACTACAGCAACTTTCTAAGACAATATGCAAGTGGCAGCCAATATTTTAATCATCTTTCACATTTGTTAGGAGACTTACAGCACAGTGTTATGGAGTTCAATCATTTGCCTTCTGAAATTTGATCCTTGTTCAGCTGAGAAGCCAGGGGCATTTTGCACCCCTGTACTTTGGGTAAGATTTGTTTCCCTTCAGAATCTCACTTTCTCCAGGATGCTGTCATTCTGTTTTGCAGTATGAAACGGCTTTTTAAAGTTTGTAACCTGGGAGATGATAGGACTCTTTCAACCTGGAAACTCTTTTCCTCCTATCAGTTAAAATTATTTATGAGATCCTCCACATTTTTCAAACAGTGCCTCCTGTAGTCCAGGGTGGTTCTTGTTCTCTGTGTTGCTCAGGCTGGGCTTGGATTCCGGATTCTTCTGTCCTCACATTCCAATTGCTGGGATTCTTTTTCATTATTCATGATTTGCAACATATTTCAATATTTTTGGAGGGTTGGAAGGCATCTAAGTTGAGAGTATTAGAGAAATATGAAAGTTTATCAAATGCATGAAAAGATAGATTTCATTTCCTTACCCATAAGGAAACGCAAATCCAAACTACACTGAGAATATACCACATCCAACTCAGTGTGGCACTAAGAAAACAAACAGTAACAAACACTGGTCTGGATGTGGGGGAAAAAAATCCTTGCAGTTGTAAATGACTGCAGCCACTTTGAAAATCAGTATAGAGGTTCTTCCAAAACCTACAAATAGCACTTTCATATGATCTAGGCATTCCGCTCCCAGTTACATACTCAAATTATTAAATTCTGTTTACTAGAGGTACTTGAATACATAGGATCATCCGAGCACTATTCACAACAGACATTGTATGGAATGAGTCCATTGACAGAATGGATAAAGTGTGTGTGTGTGTGTGTGTGTGTGTGTGTGTGTGTGTGTGTGTGTGTAATGAACTTCTAACTCATTGATAAAAAGATGAAACTTCCAATTATAGGAAAATAACACAACTGAAGATAGTCATGTTAAGTGAAACAGGCTAGACTCAAAAGAATTAATATAGCATCCCAGCAGTAAAGTTAGGGGGAAAACATAAGTAACTGACATAAAAGGGGAAGTACTAGGAATCTGGAAGGTAATGGAGAAAGAGGAGAAGGAAGAAAGAACAATAAAGGGAGCGATGAAAATACATTTTATATGTATGGAAATGTCTTAATGAAACAACTTACTGTGCACAATCAAAATGCAGGGAAAAAAAATGTGCTATGTCTCTCACCAGAAGAGGGAGTAAGAGGTCTTGGTTGTCAGGGAAGCCCAGTGCTGCTATGAGCTTTCAGGTCTAGGTTTTTCTCTGTCAGTGTCTTGGTACATGATATTGTACCAAGACAAATTATTTAGCCTTTTGTTAACTTTCCTTGCTCCTTTTCATGAATTGATACCAATACCGCTGTAGGATGCTGAGCAGGCTAGATAACATAGTAAACAAACAAACAAACAAAACCAAAAAAATGCCTCACAAGGTTGAGAGGTCTGAGTCACAGTCGATGAAAATTTAGAAGATGCAGATGTATCAGTCTGTACGAACACCACTACATGAACTCTATGAACCCACCTTAAGGATCTTACTATGGGGAAAGTTGTTTCTTGCTTCAGAGACCGGGGTTGACTTAGCTTATGATTATTACTGGTTTTTTTTTTTTCCTTCTCTCCTCATTTTCCAAGTTAACGGATGTAAACTGGGAGGACCACCCACAAACAGTAAGGGTAGAAGTGCAGCATTTTCTCTGGACTGGGGAAATCTGTTCACACGAGGGGCAGGCAGACTTGTCTGTAAGTGAAAATAATAGACAGAGACATTCTGGGGTTGTTAAATGTGCCTGTCTAGAAGATAGATGCCTATTTCTGTGTGATCAATTCAGTCGTGGGGACTAGAATTGATCACACTCATGGCAGCAATAAAATTCCCCTTCAAGGCTGCAGTCTTGAAACAACCGAGCGGGTGTGACTGGAATAGACTTATTTGTTAAATCTCTAACGCAGCAGGCAGAATGTTGAATAAGGGGTATGGAAACTGAGAGACTTTATTAATAGCTTTTGTGTAACTTGTTAGAATAGAAATTTACTAGAGTGAAAATAACCCTGGGCTTAGAGGCAAGAGATCAGATCGAGATTTTACAGTGCACTGGAGTCTCATCCATTTCCAATGCAACAAGATGCTTTCCAGGAAGAGAAATTGAATTCCTTTTGGTCACACGTGTATTGGATGTAATTATCACAGTTCTTATGTGGAAACCTCATATTATTTTGTACACATAGGTGGAACATGCAGATGATAATTCAGTAGAATAGGGCATTGACTAGAAACTGAACCCTAAAATTTAAAACTTCATTCGTATTGTCTACATATTCGTTGTCACTTTAAAAATTTTCTACGAGATTTGTAATAACTATTAACTTATTATTTTCTACATAGTAGGCCATGCCACCATGTTTGTTCTCATCGTATGGCAATTTTATAGCAAGAAATCCATAGCTTTTGGAGGAATGTGGAAATAAAACAGGATTAAGGAAATACTACATTTATATTTCAAATGTAGCAGATAAAAAAGATACATAAATCTGGAAATCCAATACACAGCATGATAAAAAAAATAAAACCACATAGAACATAAGCAGATGCTAGTTTCTTTTCTTGATATTAAAGGCAAAAGTAACTGGGAAACTATGTGAGATGATGAGTACATTATTTCCTATCTTACTTAGGGTTTCTAATCAAGTGGTAGAACATTATGACCAAAGAACTTGGGGAAAAAAGGGATTTATTTTATGTACACTTCTATATCACAGTCTATAATCAAAGTCAGGAAGGGAACTTGAGGCAGGAAGCTAGAGCAGTAACTGAAGCAGAAGCCATGGAAGAGTGCTGCTTTGTAGTAGTAAGCAGTTGCCCGGTGGCTCAGCAAGGAAGACAAGGAGGCATTTTCATAGGTGTAAGCCCTGCCAGACCTCAGCAGAGGGACCCACTATCATGGCCAGCGCCGTCCTCGATCAACAGTACAACCCCAAGCCTCTCAGCTCAGGTGTTTTTATTCTTTCAGAACTCCTCAGGTGTTCTACTGATAACACATGCAGACCATTAGCAATTAAACATCCCCACAGAAATCCAACACCTGCAAACAATACAGATCACCCTAGGCATCTCCTCACCCTACAGTGCATAAAAAAATTTCAAACATAAGGATAAACTTCCCCAACACTGCTTATTGGCTTGCTGTCTGTGATTTGTTCTGCCTGCTTTCTTACGGCACCCAGGACCATCAGCGCAGGAGTGGCACCACCCACAGTGAGCTGGGCCCTCTCCTATCAATTATCAGTCAAGAAAATGCTTGACAGACTTCCTATAAGCCAGCCTTATGGAGGCATTTTCTCAACTGGGATTATTTTTTAGCAAATGATTATAGTTTGTGCCAAGTTGACAGAAAACAAACAAACAAACTAACAAAAAACTAGCCAGTACAACAGTTGGCGTCATCAGTGTACCCTAAATCTATGTAATAAAATTTATTTTTAACAATGTGTAATAGTAAAGATATAACCTAAACCTGTTTTTTGATTCTAAAGGCCTGTTTATTTTGTTTTATGTGTGTGAGTGCTTTACCCGATGCATGTAAGTGCCCTGCATGTGCGCCAATGCCCAAGGAGGTGGGAGGAGGGAGCTAAACTCTCTGGAACTGGAGTCATGGATGATAGTATTCCAGCCCTGTGAGTGCTGGAAATTGAACCAGTGTCCTCTGCAATAATAGTAAATGCTCTCATCTGTCGACCCAACTCTTTAAGCTTATTTTGACGACCTAGAGATCTGTGGCTTCTCATATCTTATAGAAAATTTCTAGGAGTACATGAAACTGGCATCCCAGCTGAGAGCCTACCCTACTCTGAATTCAGATTAAAAATTCTAATTACATGCATAAAAATTCTAATTACGTGCATACATGCATATAATTACATATATATGTATATATATACATATATATGTAATTTCATGCAATTTTATGAATTGGCCAGGTTATATTTAAGGATATCTATGTATACATATATACATGCAATAACAATTAGTGAAAAAAGTGGCCACAAACTTGAAGGCGAATAGGGAGAGGTATATGGAAAGGCTTGGAGGGAGGGAATGGAAGGGAAAAATGTTGTAACTATATTACAATCTCAAAAACATAGTTAAATTTGAAAATGAAAAAATTCTAATTGGTTTTGGAAAGTTGAACATCCGTCTGTTTCCTGATGGCTTCATGTATGTTAACTTTAACTTTAGATACATGTAACTCTATAGTTAAGGATATGGTACCATATATTCTAGGAAAATGAGTTCTACTGGAAGAGGGTATAAATATTAGAATAGAAAGGCAGCACTCTTGAGATACCATTTTTCATCTCACTCCATTTCATCCATTGAAATACAAATACCCACTGTGCTCCAGGTTTCAAGTTTCAAAAGCCTCTTCAGAAACCTCACAGAAGCATCACTCAATCCGCTCTTATTCTTTCACCCAGAATTTTAATTGATCATCTTGTTGATGGAAGGAGCAGCACTAGTGTGAGATGGGAGACTAAGGAAACCAAAGCTTGCCTCTTGTGGTCTCTGTAATCACGGAGCCACAGAACCTACCAACTTTTGAACAAACTGCTGCTATCACTTAAAAGGTGTTGAGGACCATGTCCAGAGTTTTCTCTTTTTCCTTCATTAGGTTGAACTTTCCTAGGGTCCAAAGAATGAAGTTTTGCTTGATGATTTTTACAACTCTTAGCTTTTCTTGATTTGTAGAAATCTGCTTAATTAGTCACTCTTTGCTACTGTCTAAACTCTATTTCAAACTGAAGACACACTCACCATCCTGTTCTTCTTTTTCTTGTAGTCTCTATGCTGTTGGCTTTGAGAGCCTGGCAATGTGTGTCTGCTTGTGAGACTTCAAGTCCCTGTCTCATCTATGTTTTTCAAAAAGCAATTGTTCTGTCTCTTTTTATTAAAATATTTTTATATAATATATTTTGACCAAGTTTTTCTCTATCCCCCAACTCTGCCCAGATCCTCCCCACCACCCTATCTACCCAACTTCATGTTTTCTCTCTCTCTCTCAAAACACAAGAAAAACAAACAAAAACAAAAATCAAATCAAACAAAGAACCAGCAGGACAAAAAATGCCAAAGCAAAAAGAAAGAATAGAAACAAAAACGTGGAATCCTGTTTCCATTTCCCCATCTCAGTGCTAGGATTCTATTTTCCTAGGACTTCTGCAGGCCCTTTGCATGCTGCCGCAGTCTTCATGACTGCATAAGTGTATGAGTCCTGCTGAGTCTGGAAGTCACAGTTACTTTGGAATCATCCACCACTGCTTGTCTTTCAATCCTTGTGCCTTCTCTTCTGCACAGATACCTGAGCCTTGAGGGTTTGATGAAGTCAGCTGCTCCAAAGTCTCTCAGTCTGTGCATAGTGTTGAGATGTGGATCTCTGTGTTATTGTCTGCTGCAAGAAGAAACTTCTCTGATGAGTGCTGAGTGTGGCACTGATCTATGGGTATCAGAGAATTATTAAGAGTCCATTTTTGTTCTGTTCCTTTAGCAGAATAATGGTTTTGGTTTTCTTCCAGGACCATGACTCATCTATTCTTAGGTTCTTAGTCACTTTGGCAGGCTCAGTTCCATCTCGTGTTGGGCCTTGAATCTAATGGAAAGGTAGTTGGTTACTTCCATGACATTTGTGCCACTATCGCAGCAGTATATCTTGGAGGCAGGTAGGTCTCTGGTTTAGATTTTGGTGTTTGTATTGGAGTGATATTAATGATTATCTTTCTTCTACCATAGCATGCAGAGCATGAATGCTAGTCAGTAAGGGCGAAGCTTGTAGTTGGGCAACAGCTCGACTTCTCTGTGTTTGATGACATAAATAAGAGTTGTCTTAATTAACAGATTCTTACCATCAAGGTGTGGAGAACAACAAATAGCCTTGGCAATAGCTTGTGATGTTTTTAGGGTGTACCTGGGACCCTATTGTCCAATGGCTCAACAAGATGTAAACTGTTCCTGAACTTAGAAGTTTTGCTTAGTGGCATAAGATGTCTATTGGGGTCTTCTCTCACCCATTATATGCTGACTCCATGTTTAAATTTCCTTCATATATGTATGTATTAAGAAACTTCTTCATATACATATATGTATATACGTATTAGGAAATTTCTTCAGTAGTAGATTACCATATGGCTTTTCATAAGGTCTTTAGTGTGAGTTGTCCCTCCCCTATTCCCTCCTTTACTCTGCCCTGCCAGCCCCTTCCCTATAGAATCATCTTATTCCAGTTTCCTGTTATCTGTTTATAATACTATATTCTATTCCACCATTCTTAGGAGATCCTCTCCTCCACTCTAGCCCCTTACTAGCCACCTAACTTCTGCAGTTAGTCAGATTATAGCACACATATTGAAAGCTTAAAAACTAACATCCATATTTAAGAGAAAACACACAATACTTATCTTTTTGGGTCTGAATTACCTTACTCAGGATGACTTTTTCCCTAGATCTATCCACTTACCTGAAAATCTCATTCTTTCTTTCTTTCTTTCTTTCTTTCTTTCTTTCTTTCTTTCTTTCTTTCTTTCTTTCTTTCTTTCTTTCTTTCTTTCTTTTCTTTCTTTATTTTGAGACAGGGTTTCTCTGTTGTAACTCTGGCTGTTCTGGAACTCACTCTGTAGACCAGGGTGGTCTTGAATCCATAGAAATCCACCTGTCTCTGCCTCCTGAGTGCTGGGATTAAAGGCATGTACTACCACTGTCCAGCATTTTTCTTTGTAGCTTTTTTAACTGTGTTTCTTGAGCAATTATATCACCTGTGATTTCAGTGGAAAAGGGGCAGGACTCTCTGAGTTCCAAGTGAGAGAATCTCATGAGAGCATTACAAAGCACTGGGATAAAAATGGCAGTAGTTTTGTCAGGAAATTCTCAGCAATATAAGATGTCTGTTTCCCAAAATCTGAAGACTCACTGATGCTCCCACCCAGAAAAGTAGTTAAGAAAAATTGGTCTCTGAATCTAGGAGAAAGTTGGGTAGACAGGGTCATTTTCAGAAAACCTGCTTTATTTTGTTGAAAGACATGCTGGTATTTAACAATGAGCAGGGAGAAGTGTGGAAAAACAAATATGGTCCTCACTCTATCCCTGTTTTATTTTATTTTTTATTTTTGTCTTCTGCCACTACATGATCAAAACCAAATAAACATATAAGTCCTCTGCCTGGGGCAGGAGGCAAATGGAAGGAAAGGCAGAACAGATCTGGAGGAGAAACGGCAGTTATCGGAAACAACACGTGATTTACTCTGAAAGCCACGGCTCCCTTGTGTATGAAGCAAGGATCTTGCAATATTTGCTTTGTAGAGCTTGACGAGACTGACATAAAACACTAGATAAGGGATATGTGAAATGATCTCTGTTATAAAGCAGGTCCTGAGTGCGCAGTAGCTATCACTATTCTCCCTCCTCTCCCATATACACAGAGGCGACTTGTTTACGTACAAATGGGCAAACCTATGGGATGAGTCAAAACCATTTTAGCAGATACTTAGATCTGTGAAATCTTAGCTTGTTCCTTCCAGGCCGAGGGTCCTTGAACAGCCTGCTCAAACAAGGTTTCTTCTACTCTTTCACAGGATCCTGTCATCTCCATTTTACTCTTATGTTTACATTTACTCAGCTCAGGCCCACACAAGCTCTTCCTTGAGTTATTATGCCAAACTTCCCAACTAGATGAATGAACTTCAGATTTCTCACTGCTTTGCCTATCACTGGCATGCCCAATTGTTTTTAAATTTGGCCTCAGACTAAATTTTGTGCTCTTGTAGAAACATGTATATCAGTAGGAGTCCATGTTTCTTCAGGCTCATGTACCCTCCTCCTTTGCTGCGCTGTGCCTTTCCATGCTTTCATTGCATCACTTCCTCAGAAACAATCGAGTCACTGTGGTACCTTGACATATCACCCATTTCTGAAGGGTTCTCAGAATATGGTCCCAGGTCCATTGCAACAAACTTAACTGTAACTCTTAGAGAGAAAAATCTTCATATTTCACCTGAAATTTACTTGATTGACCACTTTGAGGTTGAAGCCTAGCATTCTGTTTTAACAAGCCATTCTGGTAATTTTTGTGCACATCTAAGTTTGGGACCCAGCATCATGCCTCAGAAAGTCATGATGGTACTCCTTTCTGAGAAATGCATTCTACTTCACCTTCAAGATCTACCTCAATCACCACACACTCCAGGATTGGCTTCCTCATTCCTTCTTCTTTCAGGAGCAGGATAGCAAATACCGGATGATTTCTAAGTGTTGTGATAGCGTAACTTTGTATCCCCTAAGTCTAATCATTTATTCAGATGGTATATGTTTGGAAAAAAATGAGAGCTCAAATTTTTATGAAAACATTGGGAATGTAGTATTGCAGAAACCTCTATTCAGAGGGCTAATGCATTTATTAGGGAAAGGAAACTCGGTGTTATCAGCTAATATAGGCTGACGATTCAAACTTCATTTTATTGGTTTTGTTTTATGGTTGAAGAAGCTGAAGCTCAGAGGGTTCTGCAACTTGCTCAGGATTGTAGTATTGCTTGCAGCAGACTGAGAACTGGAAATCGTGTTTGTCTGACCTCACAGATCAGATTCTGAAGCATTATCTTACCTTTGAAATACCAAAATACAGAGAAGCCATTGTCTCTATGTTCCCACGTGGCTCCCTTTTTACTTTGAGCAAAGGAGAGTGAAAGGAAACACTATTTTCTTGCAAGTGACAAAGTCTATTTCTAATCTATAACAGAGAAGTGATTAAGGACTTTGATATGGTCTAGCCTTACTTTTCCTCTAGTGCCAGGATAGACCAGTTAATTCTAAATGACTGCTTGTAAAATTTGCCACAAATAGTACATATTATTTATAATGTGTTTTCGTATATATTGATAAAGTTTCAAGGTTATCCTTAAACACAATGCCCATCTGAGATGCTTATATCATAATGTATTTTTGTGAAGAGAAAGAAGCTGCCACTAGAGAAGATGGTGCAAATATTAGAGTTTGCTGAAGTGGGAAAATCATCTATGCATACATCATTTATACATGACATCAGGAAGAAAACTCCATGCTCTAAGGCTTCACAGCCACACAACACAAGTGATGAATGTGTTCTGTGGTGAGGCAGACAGGGCCAGGAATCCAGGGAAAGTGCCTATTTTATTTCTCTATAAACTCAGGTATATTCCGACAGAATACTCTTGTGTGTAGCATGGTGAGACTCTGTGTTCTTGATTGGTGACAACCAAGACACAATTAGAAGAGAATGTAATCTATCTTCTCTATAAAGTAATCACTTTAAACTCTCAATAGTTCTGTTTTTTTTTAAAACAAGGTGCCCCCACCATCAGTGCAATACCCGTATTTTTGTTTTTAAACGTTAGCTCATTTGCTATTCCAATTTCAATAAAATAAAGCATGTTATTCATTTTGTACAATCACATTAACGATAAGTACCAGCATATTCAAGAAAGTATACAATTACCAGTCCATTAGCCATTGTACTAAGGAAATTTTATTATGGCATTTCTTTGAAAAACATGACCATTATGGCCTTTTACTTATGTACTGGAAGATTGGATTCTAAAAATTAAAAATTGTATCCAGCACAGTTCTCCTTATTGTTTTTTTTCTTCATGTGCCTCACAGAAACTACCTTAATGATTCATTTTTACATTTTGATTTAATCAGCTTAATTTAATTCATGGACAAAATCCAAATGTACTGGGGCCAATCAAGTGAGGATTTTACTGTCATAAAGAAGAGGAATAGTTGAGATATTACATAACATTATTCCTTAAAGCACTTGAATAAGCCAGCTCACTGGAGAAGTGTAATTTGTAAATAAGTCTAAGGAAAGAACATTAGAGGATGAGAGACTCCGTCACAATGAATGCATAATATCAAAGGAATGGATGGAAAATACAACCATCATAGTTACTCTTTAGAGGTTTTAATAAAAAGACAATGACATACTTTCAAAGTTATTTTGGAAATATTCCTTTAAATTTATAATTTATTTTATTTTGTTTATGAATTTTTGCCTGCATGCATGTATGTGCAGAACATGAATGCCTAGTGCCCATGAAGGTCAGAACAGGGCAATGGATCCCCTGGAGTTAGAGTTATAAGCAGTTATGAGCAACTGTGTTGGTACTGGGAATCAATCCTGGGTTCTCTAGAAGAGCAGTCAGTGTGCTTATCCGCTGAGCCATCTTTCTAGTCCCCTAAAGTTACTTTGGTAACCCCAAGGTTACCATTCTAAGGTTCTTCTATTGGTATCCAATTTCTTTTAAACCTAAAACTCGATTTCTTTCTGTTTTACCAAGAACTAATGAATTCACAGTAAGTTTCTCTGTAGACATAAACAGCTATTAATCTTTCCTTCCTTGTTTAATGCCTCATGTCAACCTAGAGAAAAACCACTCAGCCCTTCCTCAGTAATTTTTTTCTTTTGAGACATGGTTTTTCTGCATATCCCTTACTGTCTTGAAACTTACTCTGTGGACCAGGCTGGCCTCAAACTCAGAGATCCACCTTCCTACACCTCCTTACTGCTGGAATTAAAGCATGCGCCACCATGTCCAGCTTTTTCCTTCTCAATATCTTGCTACATATAAATCTTTTCATTCAAGAGCTCTTGAATGGAAGGCACATAGCTCTTTTCCCAATCACCATCCAGTTCCCAGAGGCGAGGCCTTGAGCAAAGTATTCAACTCTTTGTGGATGACTTTGGTGATGTGTAAAACGAGGGTAAGGAGTGTTTCTACTTCTTATGGAAGATGTGAGGATTATCTGGCTATCACGTCTGTATGAAAAGCAAAGAGTACAATGCCTAGAACGTGCTAAGTACAATAAGAATGCTTGCTGTTTTTGGTTTTGAGTTTCTACAACTAAATGTCAAAAATCTTTTTATCTTATTAACGAAAAGTAATATGTAGATGTGGCAAGGAGTTTTAAAAACAGCACTATGTACAGTTATAGTCAAGTCAAGCATTAGCTTAGGTGTTCTTCAGAATGTTTGCATGGGCCTCTGTCTGTTCTAAACAAAAAATGACCACAATAAAGGAGACAATTCTCATTCTCTTAAGTACAGATATGAAGTGGCAAACACTGGACAGAAGATTGTCTAGGCATTGGAGAGTCATTTAATCTTGATTTGAATAGACAGACTGCTTTCCTGTGGGGAACTGAAGACTCCTGTCAAGTTCACAGGGCAATGTATGTATGCCATGCTGCTGATTGTGCCATTACCGGTTATCCTCTAGCAAGCAAGCACTCAACTCCCTCTCCTTTTCTAAAGATCCTCTTCCTCAGTCTATCCCTGATATCCAGAGTCTCTAAAATGTTTACTATGGTACAAGGAAAACGCCACTTTTGTTGATGGCTATTTTACATGATGTATATGATTTACATCAATATCTCTTTTTCTTTTCCTGAGTGACTATAAACTTAGAATTCATAAAGCAGAACTGATAGGCTATCTGAATAAAAACATTGCCAACTGATATATATCTATATCAGGATATTATACATGTCACAGAGAATATTAGAGTTATAATTCTTAAAAAGTCAGATGAGAAACTTCTGCAAACACGAATGTGTCTTTATAGTTCAGGTAGAGTTTAGGGAACACTGAGCATCTCTGAGTGAGCATTGCTGAGCTTTCTTCTGGTGGAAGATCTGAGCCTTGTGAAGAGGAATATGATTCAGAGGTAGAAAAGAAGAGAAGGTAGTATTTGTTTATATTCTAGTAAGGACAGAGCACAGGCTATAGAAGGACGATCTCCCAGGGGAGATGCAAGATGAGAGTCCACAGTGGGTGAACGTGGGACCATTGCAGGTATGGCAGCCTACCAGGGTTGCAAGAAAGAACACCTTCTGTTCTCACTCCCCTGTAGTGTGGGAAAGGCCATAGAGGCCACTCTTCTTATTTGCCAGCATTAACACACAATGATTATTTCAGCCAGCCAATATGCTTAAATAAGGCTGAAATAATGCTTAAAGTGATCTGAAGGAAAATACCCAATACAATATCCCAGCCTACAACACTTAGACACCTTTCCTCTAAGACAAGGTAGCATTTAAAGTTTTTATTTTTAACGTGAAGTTGTGGTGTTGCTATCGACCACATGAATCACACATATAGACTTTTCCTTCTCACTTGAAAAATAACCTGTATAGTTTATATGACACAGCAGAGCCAAAGGAATGACCAAAGTTTTCTGAACTGTGAAATTCTGAGGCTGATATGCAAGGAAAATGAGGAATGCTGATTCATTATTTGAATAAAGGCTAGCTCCTCTAGATGTGGATTTTCTGTGGCTCAGTCTAGTCTCACAGGCCATTTTAATAAACAAGTGCAATTTACGCTTCTCTTGTAAAGGGATTGGAAGCTGTGAGGGAAGAAACCAGCAGGGGATGAGAAGAAAGAGAAGAAGATGGGACAGTAACAGGGACAACAGTAAAGAGAGCCGAGATTCTTAAATGCCACTATGGACAAAATTTATTGCTCTATCCATGTGTTCCTGCACTAATCCCCTATTGGTTTGTTAGTATTGTTACACACAGAAAGAGACACTTAACATTATTCTAATTATTTCTAACTCCGCACATGCTCCATGACTGTGAAAGGAAAAATATTCTCTTTCTAGTTCTTGGTATATCTAGGTTCAGCTCCTCCCACTGTGGGATGCAGAGGTGTAGGGAGCTACAGAACCCAGAGAAGGTATGTGGCCATCCCCTGCTTATTCTTCCCGTGGGGTATAGGCACCTGGAGAATGCCTATTGCAGCATCTATAGATTGCTATAGGTGTCTGAAGAAAATGTTGTAGACCTTTAATCAAGGTCACACACACGCCACTCTTGGAAAGCTCTGTTTTAGGTAGGCGTAGTCTGTTTGGAGACAACTCTTATCTCTCTCAGTCCTGTCTTCATCATCACCTTGGTAACAGTAGGGTCTTAGATCCGTGCTTATAATCTGTCAGGATTTTGATATGTTAGCTCATTTATCCCAATTCTCATCTTTTATTCCTTTGCTCCTTCTCTCACACATGGGAGTAGCTCAGAAAAAGACAAAACAACGCCAACAACAGAACAGTCTAGAAATTGTATCTAAGTAGCTAGCTGCCTGCAAAATGGGACAAATCATTATGAATAATAAATAATCACAAACATACTATTCAGGCTGAGGGACAGGGTAGATGACAGGCATTCCTAACAAGGCCAGGGACTGAGCAAATCTTCCTTGATTTCTCCACTGAGAATAATTTTATGCAAATCCAAGGAGACTGAGCTGCTGCTGCTAATCCACCGTATGCGGTGACTAATTTTATTAAGTGAAATACAAGAAAGAGAGAGATCTTTGCAGTGGAAGGGTACACAGATGATTGCCTTGGCCTAAACGCTGTGCCCTGTGGCTATGCACTGTGAGTCAGGATGATTAGCTTGTCCTGCAGCAGCTCCGGAGCACGGAGGCAGGGCCGGTGCCAGCCAGCCTGGGGAAGACTTGTGAGCAGAAGACTGCATCCACTCTGCAAACTGGGAAAGTGGAAAACAACCACTCATTTTGACTTTGAGGTGACCTTGCCACTGAGTAGATATGTGGACAGGTATATCCGTGCCCTTATTCCTGAGTGCTAGGAGATAGAAACCCAAACTGGAGAAAAAAAAGAAGATTCCACAGGACAGATGGGACCTGGCAGTGACTGGACAGGCCTCTTGTTTATGTATATAAATTTCCCTTCTAAAACATCTCAGTAAATCCAATTAAATACAGACTTCATCGGAGCCATTTTACCCCAAAGCGTATCTTAAATACATATACTTGAGGTGTGAGTAAGAAAGTATAGAGAAGACATTCACAGGTAAATGTATTCATAATTATCCAAAGTGGAAGTAACCCAAACATTTACTATAGGAAAATGGATGGTTACAATGCATTGTAAGTATGCCAACAATATGAAGGCCCTCCACAATGATAAACTGAGTCAGAAGAAAACACACTAAAGTTAGGTTGTAAGATGCCGTATATGTTAAGTTCAAAGACAAAGAAAATATGTGGTGTTGGAAATCAAGAGTGGTCACTTCTTGAGGTAAAATCTATTCTCGAAGGCTTCAATGAGCCCTGTGAGATGCTGAAAATACTCGGTGTTTCCACTTGAGATGTGGATGCATGCACATACACATTTGAACAGCTGTACCAAAGAGAAATCTACCATTGACTATGTTATGCAAATGCAGTTAACAGTGTGTGTGCCAGACCTTAATTAAAAGCTAAAAATTTCTGAAAACAAGATAAATAACTCAAAATGAAGCAGTAGCTATATTAGATAATTAGAATACACAGAAGCCGCAAATTAGATTACTGATGATAGGTGTATATCCTTAATCAATGATTCTAAAAGTCTTACCACCACAGCTGAAGCTTAGGTCATGTTTCTCTTTCTTGGAGAAAGAATTGGGATAGGAAAGGAGTGTATTTTAGTCCTTTTCATAGAAGATGTTAACAAACCTTTCTCAGGTTTGTAAGACTTTACATAGTTATATCAGTTGGTTGTATATCACTAAAGTGGAATGCCCGAGGCAGCAAACTTTGTGAAGAGAAAAGGTCTATTTGGCTCATGATTTCAGAGGTTCAATGTCCAAGATCAGACAGGCCCATTAGTTCAGCCTCTGGCAAAGGCAGTAGATAGTGACATACTGTGATAGGGGAACATATATATGAAAGTTAAACATTGCTGAACAAGAAGTCAGAAGGAGAGCAAGATTTTTCAATCAAAGGAGAACACACACACACACACACAGTGGTCTCAGTTTCAGAGTTCTAATGGCATGCCCTGATGACTTAAGGGCCTTCTACTAACCAAAGACTGCCCCTGGCTTCCCCAGTAATGTCTGCGGACTCAGATTTTAAGATAGCGTTGTATGAGTAGGTGGAGGCTCATAGTCCATACCTAACCATGGCAGTCACTCTTTCAGATTTTAGAACCTATATATTTACATACTTTAGTTAAAACAAGAGTTTGTTGATAGAAACTTGCCAAAATTAGATTGCCTTTGAGTATTTTTAAATTGGAAATATGTTTTTTCATACAATATATTCTGATGACAGTTATTTCTCCCTCAACTCCTCCCAGATCCTCCCCACCTCCCTGTCCACCCAAATTCACATTCTTTCTTTCTCTCATTGGAATACAAATAGATATTTGAAAATAATAAAAGATAAAATATTATGGAATTTAGTAACGCCCTCTTCCCTTAACTATTCTAATATTTTTACTTATGATGTTGATTTTTTGCATTAAGAATAAACAAAACCGTGTGGTTTTCTGAAAGTGCATCTCCTTGCAACAGAGCTAGTTAAAGAGCATGGACTGATTCCCACAGCCAGGTTTGTGCCATATGACATCTGTAAGGCTAGCATGCTAAAATATTCAAGGAAGGCATAAAGTATATTGCTAAACTTGTAGTTTTTATGTAATGGTGGCACAAAAGCTATAAATGAAGTAATTTTTCTGACCTTCATTTTCCTAATATGTAAACACAGCTCCAGTATTCTGAAAGAGCTTTTCTTAGTTCCCAAATGCTGAATTTAGATTTGTATAGTCCATGGGGTATTTTAGAGAGATCTTTGAAAATATAAATCCTAACTACATATTTTTCCCCAAAAAGTCTGATGGATTTTTAGAGTTGAAGGGCTGGTATGGACTGAACAAAGCTCATTAGTACAAACATGGGAAAGCATAGATGAGATCCTGTGAACAGCAGGAGACGTGGAGGTCTGTGTGTAAGAGCTGTATTAAAGGCGAAGTATTGAGTACTGAGCTGTTTTGTCATAAAGGACACGACAGAACAGTGTGAATGACAGCTCCAGACCCCACTGGGAGTCCACGAGGGTGCAGTCGCTTTGTCATGGCATCCCCAGAAGCAAGTGCAGCAGGGAATAGCATCTGACAGCTTTCTGCTCCTAGAAGCTGGATTAGAGGAGAGCGATGGCAAGCTGCATGCCCAGACTTAGGCATGTGCATGACCGGAAGACTGCATGCAGAACTGCAAAACACATGCTCACATCACAGGCGTTGATAGAGTGAAAGGGCTTTTCCTTCCTTTTCAAATATTTTAAATTAGGGTAACTCTGGTTTAAGACAACAAAGTCTTTGCAAGCAACGAAGTATTATAATCTATAAGAGAAGTAGGAAATTGTATACTATTTTTTTGACAAATGATGCCAAGGAAATGGAACAGATGATTTGTTTGTGAACTTTGGGGAACACAGTGAGGGGAAAGGATGTTGTTTGCCAGGATTCTGAGGGAGGAAACACTACATTATGCTCTGAATGTCTAAGCTTCATCAAGTTCTTATAAACAACTTAATAGTTTTCATTAAAATATTTCATCAGCCCCCAAGGAAATCTGTTAAAAGCAGCGAAGAGAAAGTTCTATGCTTATATTTTTATTATTCTGTCACACTTCAAGTAATATTTCATAGTAGTCATTAGGAGTCACAAAGTGAATACTTCAGAGAAAAACAAGACAGAGGAATTAATTTATTCTTGAGGAGTAGTTTAATGATGTTAGATGAAAATTTCTTGAGAGAGTATGCTCCTATCTGAGGTTTGAAATATGGTATACACCTGAAGTAAACATTTTAGCTTTAAAATCATCTGAACTGTAACTAGCATATCATTTTTAACATGTACTACATGCCGCTCCACTTTTCAGTTGTGCAAATGTTTTTACTTTTTTGTTTACAGTGTAGAGATTTAATCAAGGTTTTGTGTATACCAGACAAACATTTTACCACTGAGCTCCTAACACCAAAATCTTGTATGTAGAAATTGGTCTAGTATTATGAGCTGAAAGAAACGAAATTTTAGTACAATTGACATATTTCTAAGGACTGAGAGCTCAAAGCCATAGAAACTAGAAATTATTAATCAAATATCAAAAATTCTTGTTGAAAAGTTACATATATCATGAACAAAAGTTCATTTTAAAGTATCAGTAGCCGAATGTAGATATGAAGGGGGAGTTTGAAATGGGCCATCTATATCACAGCCTTCCTCCCAAGGCTTAGAGATCTTTAAGGAATAGGGAGCAGAAAGATTGAGAGCCAAAGGTGGTCCCAGAGGTGGTGGATGAGCACAAGGAAGCAGTGTCTTCTGTGCATAGCAGTGAGACTGCTCATATGAACTCACAGCTGTGGTGAGCATGCATAAAACCTGTGCAGGCTCAAGCCACACCAAATCCCAGCATAGAGAGGGGAGTTGGCTGTGAAATCCTACCTGTAACCAAGGGGCTACTCACAATTGATAGCTGCTGGGAGAGGAAGGGTCAGTTTTCTTTAAGAGCTTAGACCCTGGTAAGTCAACCATGCTCTAATGGAAGGCAATAGATAAGAATAAATGGGCAGCACAAATTGG
This sequence comes from Cricetomys ansorgei, assembly GCA_026225945.1. Lineage (NCBI taxonomy): Eukaryota > Metazoa > Chordata > Mammalia > Rodentia > Nesomyidae > Cricetomys > Cricetomys ansorgei. The sequence goes on along the minus strand of JAMJFZ010001868.1, from coordinate 7,497,116 downwards.
TCTTGATGGGTAAAAAAAATCAAGGGAGACGCAAATTCAGGTGTGTAGGGAAGAAGGTGTGGATCTGGGAAGCGTGCTGAAAATGTATGAAGATTTAAATTTCTAAGATATACCTAATTGAATGATAATTAAATATAATTCACAATTAAAAGTCCCTCAGGATTTCAAGGAAATAAAATGTCATGAAACTTGTATATGATGCTTGAAGACCCAGCTGGTTGTGAGTGGAGAAGGGCAGTTTTGGTTTAAGTGCTCTAAGGTAGGACATGTTCAAAGGATGAGGAGGGACTTCCATCCTGATGCTGCTGTGAGAAGTGAGAGAAGAGTAGTTGACTTTAATATCTGTGGATAAAATCTGAATTCTAAATCTTATTCACAGTTTTCTCCCTTCCTCCCTCCCTCCCTTCCTTCCTCCTTCCCTTCCTTCCTCCTTCCCTTCCTTCTTTTCTTCCCTCTTTCCTTCCTTTCTACATTTAAGAATAATATCTAGCCCCTAAGCAATTTAGGAGAAGAATTAAATAGTCTACAAAAGTTCCTAGAGATTTTTGGCTCTAATATTTTAAAAAATACAATGCAATGAGTTATCTCTAATTATGGCCATCATCAATTTGTTGCCATGGAAATTTTTTTACTGGAACCCCTGAGGAGTTGAACGTAGATACAGAAACAGAGTTATATAAGTGATTAATTTCCTCACCATTCCATTGTTCTATAATAAGAGTCTCACAATAGGGTTTCACAGTGCCAGTGGTTACTACTGTTATGACTCAGGTATGATCTGAGCATAGTCCATGTTCTCAAAGAATTTAAATTTTTTCTTTGGTCAACATGAAAAGATAATCCAGTCTCCCAGATGACTGGCTTTGTCAGTCGCCATGGTTTATAGTATTTGGAAAATTGTGTATAGTTAGTCTGTTGTCCAATAATAAGAGGTGCCACATAACAGGCAGAATTCACTGACATTGTGTGAATTTTTATGCCCTTTTAAGAAAATTTACAGCAGCAAGGCATTTGTTTATTTTCTAAGAAGCAGAACACTTCAAGCTTGTAGTGATTGAATCACAGATTGCTAGACCATTGATGATAATAATGTGCCTGCTAATTATCTTTCCACAGACGAAGCAACTAAGGCCCAAAGAAGTCAAATGAGTAACTCGAGTGAGCCTTTCTGTGATTTAAGTTAAACATATGACATTACCATTTGCAGCAACCATGATTCTGTTGAAATAGCTAATTTATTTTAAATGACACTCATGGAAAACTCAATTTTCCAAAACACCATGCACTGTTGTTTTGACAAAATGATTTAATCATTAGTAAGTTGTTAAGGATCTTTAGATGACTTCAGAAATCTCCCCAGTGACATAGGCTCTAGCACTGGGGCCCAGGAACTTTTCAATTCTTTAAACTCTCTGATTTTTGTGCTAGCCTGAATTCAGTTTTATTTTGTTTTTGTTGCAACTTGAAGGGGTAGAAGACACTGAAGACCTTTTTTCCATTTACTTCTAGGCTGACACCAATCAGCTGTGTGGACACTCAGTTGAGGACCTTGTCAGATCTTCACACCACAAATGCCCCTTGGGCCCCACTCGAAATCGTTCTTTCAGTCAACACTTGCTGGCACCTACACTGTTCTGGGTGCAGGCTTTAAACAGTGGGATTTCTTTTTTTCTTTTTTTTAGTGTTTTTGAGACAGAATGTCTCTGTTGTAACTCTGGCTGTCCTGGAACTCACTCTGTAGACAGGCTGGCTGGAACTCACAGAGATCCGCCTGCCTCTGCCTCCCAAGTGCTGGGATTAAAGGTGTGCATCACCACTGTCTGGCTTAACAGTGGGAATTCTGACCAATGAAATGAAAACCTGACCTTAAAAATTAACATTCACAGCTTCTGGGGATTGAGAAGTGACAGTATCTTTAGGGAACATTATTTTCATCTGGCGATAGATATCATGGCTCCCCAAAATGTGCCTTTCACTTGGACATACATTTTTTATCTTAAGCCAGGGTTAATATAGAACTATCTGGACAGACTGATACAACCCTGACCATTCAGTCAACTACACCCATCTAATACACATGATATATTCAGTGCTGAGAAGGTATCCTTATTTTTTAAATTATTTAAAAAATATTGGCCTTCTCTTATCAAATAAATCATGAAAATAATTGGATTCCAGTAGGTATTTCATTCATTCATCAGTTTCTTCTATCAAATGTGTATTATATCAAACATCATAGAGGAATTCTGGATTTGAGTCACCCACTTCAAAACCATTTATCTCACTTCATTCTCCAAATAGCCATAGAAAGCGACCACAAGGGCAGGTGGGGAGAAGGCCATTGTGGGACACTGCTGCAATAAAGGGAGAAACGTGGGAAAATGTCGTGGGATTGGGGACTTTAACTGGAAGGATAATACGGAAGGAGAAGGAAGGAGAGATAAGTAACAATAAGGATGTTTGAAAAACCCACAGGGAATCATTATTTCATATGACTACTTCAAATTGCATGCAATATTAAATATATATGTTAATATATATGCATTAGTTTAACTGAATGTATACAACATAGGGTGATAATGTTCCCCACAAGAGCCGTAGACTAACGAAATCTGAGTGTTAAGCATGGGAAACAGTCCTTCAAGTTGCTCATGGGAGCCTAGTAGACTCTTAAAACACTGCGGGGTATTGCTGTTATCCTTTGTTGCCTCCTAGAACTTGAACATAAAATCCCTTTGCTAAAGATACCATGTACTTCACGCACAGGGCTTGGAGAAATGAATCTGGGACTGGCCTGGAAGCTTTCTATCTGAAGACTATCTCTCATAGTATCTGAAGGTGCTATGAAAACTGCCAAGGGAGTTTTCAATAGTCCTCCAGAGGTGTAAACACTATAAACCACCACAATGACTGTCTTGCAAGATACCTCCAGTGGTACAGCAGTGCCACTTGGGGATAACCAACAGCTGTCTAGTTAGACTTAAGGAACATTAAATGGGGAGGGGCATTCATGCAAGGTGCTGTACCTCTAACCAGCTACTGATGGCTGAAGAGGTCCTGGAACCTAGAGAAACTACCGTGGCCATTTTCCGAAGCAGTGTAATTTCTAACAGTATTCTAAATATTTATCCTTATACCTACAAGTAAATGTAGCTCTTACTCTTCATCGAAATAGCTTCTGCTCACAGCAGATAGAGATTATCACAGGAACCCACGACTGGTAGAAATGCATGAATTGAGTGACTATGGGGTGCCCAGCCCCAACTGATACACCTACTGTTGCCCCTATACCTAATGCTCAGGGAAAGCCATGGAGGAGGGGGTGAGAAAAAAGTAAAAGCCAGAGGATCAGGAAATTGCTTGATATTGTTCCCTAATCATGACAGGGTAGCTGCATTCACAAATCTCAACAATATGGCTACTAAAGAAGACATGCATAATGACACTAGTTGACATGACAACATAGTGAGGAGAATATTTCATAAAGACCCACACCTAGATGAAGACCTAAAAGCAATCGATAGCTTCCAGGAATTGGAATCAATTCTTTTCCAAGGACGAGTTCCATGATTAGTTGATTACCCAGTCTCAATAGGTCAGCCCTATAAACATGTGCACATGAGCAACACTAAATAGATTCTAGCTGTATAGTATACACATATAGATATAGATGATAGAGATAATATAGAGATAATATAGATATGTAACACTAATAATTGAAGATGCCATGATTTTGAGAAGCACTATGTGGAGGGTATGTGAGGAGCTGGAGTGGGCAGAATAAGAAGTAGAATTGATGTAATACAGTACTCTTTTATACAAAATTCTCAGAAAAGCTAAACAAAGGGTCCAACGCTTTGAAATCAGACAGACACATCCTGGCTGTGCCATTAGAAGCAGTGGGAAGGTTATCCTTCTCACCATTTCATTTTCCTCATCTGACATGACGTGAACACCCACTGACCAGCATTGTATTTGGAATGTGGTAAACATTCTACAATAGTGGATGCTGTTATTATGATCCATTAGAGGAGAGAGTAGATTTCCTTAAAGGAGTATTTTCCCAAGCTTCATACAGTGCCTGTCTTATAGCCTCTTCTTTGCCCACTCTATCATTCTAGAAAAAGATCATAAAGGTTCCACCTAATTGAAAGGTTGTTTCTTTGAGCTACAATCCGGGAACAGAATGAATACATATTCACTGTCGAAAAATAGCTCCCATGGAAGCCCACAATCAGATATTTCTTTCTCAGCCACGCTTGTATTAACCCCAATTGTTCTCATACATGGAAGAAGGCAGAGGACAAAAGTTGTCTTCAGTTCATCATCACCTTAAAACTCCCTCACTTTTTAATCTGCTCTGCATTCTAGGCATACTTATTTATAAGAACAAAGGTCTACAGTGTTCTCAACTTGTCTCGGACTTTGTAGAGCCAATAAATCCAAATTGATACTGACTAAAATACAGAAGTCACGGAGCACATTTACTGTATTCCACTTCCCTTTTGAAAGCAATCTTCCCACTTTCCCCACGTGCCTGTGTGCCCTAGAATGACCTTTAGGACTGTGACAGGGCCTCCACACCCACTGACTTACTTTAAAATCTGACAAATGGGAAATAGCAGTAGAAGAGTGGGTGGGAAGAGATAAGAAGGTTGGGGTGTCTATTAGGATACCTCTTTCTTTATGGGATTCTCATTGATGGTGTCAGATGGTTTCTTCGGTCACTTAAGCCTTTCTCTTTAAGTCCCCACAAATATCTCCTAGTCCCACATGGTATCATGTTCACAATGCTTTTCCTAAGTCTTTTCTCACTTTGTTGAGTCTATAAACTAAATTTTCCGAAATTGATTTAATGTGGTACCTATGCCTTTCCTGTAAGAAGTGTGAATGTCCCCAGTATAAAGAGAGGGCTTCGGAAACTTACTCAGATTTGGTAAAAGATCCTTTAGACTTAGGTGTTTCTTGACGTGAGATTAACTGTGTACAAAATTGCATCATCACCATCTACCAAGTCCCTTTCATGCTGCTGGTCATCCCTCTCTCATTTGAGCACCTAATTACTGCTCATCTCTTCAGAAGAACACAGTATCAACTTTGAACTCCAGATCCCCCTGTGAAGGTGGCTGGGGATGCTATACCACTGCCCCATGATTCTACTTCTCCCTTTCCCTGGTGCTATTAAAAATCGTATCTTATTAAACAGCAACAGGTTTCAAGTAATTGGGGAAGTTTAGCAAAATATTTATACATTCACCAAAGGGAAAATGGTGGATATAGAAGACACAGGGAACCACCCCGTCACTGAAGTGTTAACGATGTTTTAGTTTAGAATGCTAGAACATCTTTTCCAAAGTTAGATTATTGTATCTTGCATGTCAGGGCACAATGACAGCAAAGGCCTAGTAGACTTTTTTTTTTTCATTCTGGAGGCAGCATATTTGATGTACTTTGGACTCTTGAACCTGACTGCCTTCTGTTCTTTCCAATTCAGAAACAAAACACAAATTTTATACCTACATCACTACTGTACTGTAGAATAATGTTGATATAGGTGTTTTGAATTCATGAAGTCACAAAAGATTTTTGCATTAGGGAAAATCAGACCCAAATTTAACTCATGCTTGGTTTAAGCATTTAGGTGAGATTCTGGAATTAGCATTGATGCTTGAAAAAGCTGAGACTATTGGACTCAAGAGAGTGTTGGCGTATTTTTTCATGTTAGAATGACATGTGGTTGAATATTATGAACTAAATTGTGTTCCTTCAAAATTCACATGTTGTAGCTCTAACTTCTAGTACCTCTTTTGTATTTGAAGATGAGGCCTTTATAGGTTCCCCTAAATAAAAGTGAAGCTGTCACGTGAGTCTTCTACTTTAACAAATATCTCATTTGAAGAGGTGATTAAAAACTTCATGAAACAAAACCTCATGAAGAAGCAGCAAGAGAAGAATTATGGGCAAAGCAAGGTGGGATTAGCCAGGAAAACATAATGCTGCTGATACTCTGATCAGAATTGTAAGAAAACAAATTTCAGCTGTTTGGACCACAGACTGTATGCTCTTTAGTCATGATACCCTTAACAAATTAATGTAGACCCTATGCAATCACTGAGCTATATGAGGGTATAAAAATATGAGGGTATAAGTGTAAATATATTAATATAATTGAGGACAAAGCTGAAATCAGTGCCATCTTAGCTGCAAGACTCCAGGCAAAGATCAGAAAATTCCCACTTCAATTGCACTTTAGTCCTCCTTCTGTCTAGTCCCACCTTTTCCACTCTGTTGAAGATATTCTAAAAGCACATCAACAAAGTTCGTATGTGCACACATCCATCACAGTGCTTATTTCATGAAGACGTGACTTAGGAGAGACAAGTTAACTATATAGTGAGTACACAGACAGTGAGCCTTTCACAAACAAACAGTTGCTTTCAATGCCAGCTGTAGCTCCATCATTCTTAGATTTTAGGCACATGAAGAGTTATAAATAACTCATCAATTTATTAATATAGTGTTGTTTGTATGAATACATTTCACACATATATTGTCTTTCTAAAATGACATACACTAAGTGAGATTTTAGAATCAGATTTAGCTTGATAAAGAAATAATATAGAGAAGCACCATGACACCCCTTCATATTCTCGACATTGGGAACTAAAAGGTGAAATGCTCAGTTAACCACATGAATCCCTTTATTCTATTTTAACTTAAAATAGAGTGATCTGACTTGTAAAGCAGCAATGGGCTACCATTTTAGGTTTATAATGGATTTTACACACTGTACCCATTCTCCTGTATTACTGGCTCATCTCTAGTCATTTCTCACATAATTTAATGAGTAGTATTCACCAGAACTGCCAAAAACGTACTAATCATGTTTGACAAATATGAACATTGCTTACAGATATAATTTTACCAAGTTTATTTAGTTTATATCTACAAACTATAACAAATAAGACTCAGAGAAAATAAACGTGATAAGTGCATCCATTAGAAATGTATTTATGTCTACGATTTTTGTTCTCTTTGGTGGTTCAAGAAAGACAAAGGTCAGAAGAAAGCAGGGACGTACTGAGGAATGTTTGTGTGAAGGTCTTGATGATAATTCGTTCTGTGTTTTATAACTAAGCAGCTCATTAAAAAGATTCATCCAGACATGTGCTTGAGGAAAGAGAAAAGACTAGAGTGGGAATAAAACCAAGGCTGAGTTCTTCAGAGGAAGACAGAGATGGACATTTAAACATCATTTGGTAATATTTAACTATAGGGACTTTGCACTTTCTGTTGTTAAAAATGGATTCTTGACTTAGATATTGTCAAGGTTACTTTTCTGTCTCTACTAGGTCTTTGGTCATGTAGTTCTTTTCTCTCTTTTTTTTTCTGAGAAAGTATTTCTCTGCTGTAACTCTGGATGTTCTGGAACTTACTCTGTACACCAGGCTGGCCTTGAACTCACAGAGATCCCCTTACCTCTGCCTTCCAAGTGCTGGGACTAAAGGCATGAACCACCTCCCCCCAGCTTCAAATAAAAATTTGACTTCTCAGTTCTCATCTCCACACGATTCTGTCTGCAGTTCCAGAAGCATAACCTTCTGGAACCCCTTTAGGAGGGCAAGAGAACTTACTCAAGGTTCACAGATGACGTTAACACTATTCTTGGTGTCAGCGACAAAGCACATGGAGAGGCAAGAGTGGTTACAGCCGCAGAATCACAGCAGAGAGATGCATACTAACAAGAACAGGAAGTAGAGTCTGTGAAAGGTTTCCTTAAGCACACTTTAAACTCTTGAGAGCCTTGTCTTGACTAAGCCTTATCCTTGTCTTTCTATGACACTCCTAGCACTGTCTAATTCAGCAAACTCACTAAGTTGTCACAGCCAGAACATTCTATGCTCCTGTGTGTGTGTGTGTGTGTGTGTGTGTGTGTGTGTGTGCGTGTGTGTTCACGTATGTGTCTGTGTGTGTGTCCATAGGTAAGCACCTGTGTGTGTAGGTGACTGTAAAGGGCAGAGCGTGCATCAGATCACCTGGAGCTGGAGTTACAGGTCATTAAAATCCTCTAGAAATACAGCAAGTACTCTTAAGCACCAAGCCAACTCTCCAACATTTTATTTTTAGTTTTTTGACTAAATTATTGATTTACTTTTAGGAAGATCCATATTAGGACAGTTAGCAAGAATAATTCTACCTCTGATGTCTTCTCTAAGCCCTTCTTTCTGCATGTTGGCAATAATAACTCCTGTTTTTCCTTGTTGGGTTTAGAGGTGAGTCCAATCTTTCCTTCCCCGGGATAGACTTGACCTTTATTACAATAATTTTGAATAAAATGTTCCTTGCTGTTTTAAACAATGTCAGAGAAAATTATTTTTTATTGATAGGCAAGTCAACACAGAAATCAGCTAGAGTCCTTAGGGAGTATGGAAAGAAGTAGACATTGAGTCCCACTCGCTCTTAGCAGAGGGGATCTATGTGGATCACTGCAGGGAATCATGGGGTTGGTCTGGTCTAGCTGCTTTGAGAGATGTGTGATAGTGTTTTTTAAGGTTTGAGCCCGTGGCTCCTGGGTCACTTTTTGTATCTTTCAGTTCCTGAGAGCACAAGGCCCCAGGCAGTGTAGCATACAGGCTTCCTGTGTGACTTTGCATTCCACAGAGCTCGGCGAAGCATGTAGAATGTAGCTGAATATTTAATGTTAGACATTAATCTTGTATACCCTGTCAAGCCTTGCAAACTGTCATTATGTCTATAATGATGAGTGTATAAAACGTCTGCTTGAAATAAACTTGACTCAGTCTCAGGCTTGCTGAGATCCCTCCAAGCTGGTCTGATTTACTCCAGTGACCATGTCAGGAGATGCTGTCTGTAAGTAAGCGCTGGAGACTAAGTTAGTGATTTTGAGGAACAGAGTGGTGCGGAGGCAACTTCTCAACCTGTGGTATTTCCTATTGCCAAGTCACAAACTCCAAATTCCTGCAAGGAGAAGTTAGCTTTCAATAGTATCAAGTTTCAGAGATTTATAAACACATTGGCTATCTCTGAAGAAATTTTATGGAGATTAAAAAAAGTCTCCATCTTCTCAAAAACCAGTTATAGTTATCCTAGTTATGAGAAGCTGGTTAGATTAGGATGTTGGTCTTCTGCCTTTTTTTCTGTACTAGCTGACTTTCTAATGTCACGGTCTAATCACACAGAACAGTTTAAGCAAAGAAAGCCATAATTCTGAGGTGATCTCAGGCTATAACAAATTTCTGATAGAGTTTACTGGCTTCTAAATGCTAAAAGCCTGATCTTGACCATAACCTTAGTTTTCTAAGTCTTTTGAGAGCCTTTGTATTTCATGCAAATAAGTACAGTAACCCAACAATCTTTAGTGTGCTATATAACTGTTAAGATTATAATTAAAGAATCAAACATGTCAAAATAAATATATTAATATTTCAGTAAGTATGAGCTTGATTGGTATGTCTATTCATCATTATACCCATATGCACGTTTAGATACATATTTCATTTTACTTTATCTCATGCCTACTTTACTTTATATTCCATTATAAAAAGAAAATATTAGGGCTTTCTTCCATAGTGCGCGCGCGCGCACACACACACACACACACACACACACACACACACACACACACGAATATATATTCATAACAAATGAAAATACTAGTATATGCATTTCTGGAACTTTTTCAATAAAATAAATTTGTTCTAGTCCTCATATTTCACAGTGTAACTGGGTTGAGAAATAGTCAAGAAACCTTTTAAAATGTTTTAAAAGTCATATGGTTTTATGGTACTATTGCTGGTTAAAAAATGGAAATTAAAAGCAGAGAAGGTTAAAAAAGGTGCTGTTGTATCTAGGAAAATGCTTCCACTAGGTGACATGAGGAAGCAATTACTTCAGGGATATTGTCTCTTGGCTGGACTATGGGGGACTTGAGAAATTGCATAGCTTCAAATGAGCTTGGGTGGCAAGATGTCATTTAATTTCTTCCTTGAGCACTCATGCTGCTAAGAATCTAGAGGAGACAACTCATTATGAAACAGATCTAAGAAGGGGATTTTTGTTAAAATTGGAAGGATATTTGCTTGTAAATAAAGTACATATTTTGAATGCTCAAAATTATCAATTGGAGGAATATAGAGACTATATAAGTTATGTATAACTTTTTAGCAGATTTCTCAATATTTAGAGACTTAAAGATGAAAATTGTTTTATTTGCTCACAAGTAGGCATTCATTTATTTGGAATATCTGAACTGTTCAATTTTATAACTGAATGAAGTAATCACTTGCATGACTAAGATCATCTTGTGCCTTGCCTAAAGCTAGAAGATCTATAATGGTCTTATTCACATAGTTGATGAGTATCTTAGCTTTCATTGTTAATGTCACATACCTTGGATTATTAGTCATCTGGTCAGAAAGCCTTGTCTGAATAATTGATTATAACAGGCTGTTCTGTGGCCATACCTATAGGGGATTGCCAGGATTATAATTATTAAACCCAGCCCACTGTGGGTGGCATCATCCATAGGCTTTATAAGAAAGCTGGCTAGGCATTAGCCTGAGGTAAGGCAGCAAGCTGTATTTTTCTGTTTATGCTGAAAGTTTTTGCTTGAGTTTCAATTCTGACTTTCTTCAGTGATGACTATGGCTTGCACATATAAGATGAACTAAACCCTTTCCTCCCTAACTTTCTTTTGATCAGGGAATTTTATCACAGCAACAGAAGGGAAACTATAACAATGGCAAAGGCCAATTGTCTTCTGGGTCATGATCCTGCATGGTTATTGCATATGCTTATAATTCAGCCAAGCAAGATTTATTGGAAACTGTTCTAGAATAATATACCAAAGAGGCGTATACAGTCAATTTCATTATTTATAGATTCTATGTTTGCTAATTTACCGACTTGCTAAAATTTATTTGTAACTCTCAACGAAACTCAATATTTTATGATCAATAATAGTTAAATACAGAGCTAAGAAAATTTTGAGCTGAATGACCTATGTATCCAGTGAAGTTTAAGGATGATGCTCTACTTTCTAATTTCACTTTATATTGTAGAAAAGATTATATCACATAGTCTTTTGAGTGATATCACTTACGTATTATTTTACATAAGCAAAAACATGAATTATTTTTAATTATTAAATTAAAATATAATTACATAATTTCCCTACTCTCTCTCCTCCTTAGAATCTTCTCTTGCCCCCTCAAACTCATGGCCTCTTTTGCTTTAATAATTGCTGTTTTACACACACACACACACACACACACACATGCATATATATATATATATATATATATATATATATATGTAAGTAAATATATGAATATAACTTATTGAATCCATTAAATGTTGCTTGTATGTATATGTTTTGTGGGGTAACCATGTGAGAACCCCTCTCCATCCTTAGATGAGAAACTGGAGATAGTTAATGACTGCTAAGAGAGGAATAACTAGTCTTCCCCAGGCATGCGTCTTGTAAGTGGTTATCCAATACTAAATAGTTAGACTTAGATATTCTTGTTGGCAATTTTTCTCCTTAATAATAGCTCAAGCACAATGCTTAATCCCTGAGTAGTATTTACAAGCACCATAAGGCTATGATATGCTTTGCAGAGAAAAATAAATGTGCTAAGTAAACTTTATTTAGACACTAATTTTAGTATTTCCTGTGGTGCTGTTCTAAAGCTAAGAGTAGATCGAAGTGTGCCTTGAATCCCGGATTTTCTCACCAGGAGAGTGGTAGGAGTTCATCTGCTCCATTTCTCTTAGCCCTGACCAGAACCCAGCTCAATACTACATACTGCCTGCTTCACAGAAGGTCACTAGCGAAGGAATGTGGCTTGGTTGGTGCTTACCTGTGCTGCAGCTATCTTATGTCTGTGTGCCTTTAGATTCCTCTAATTCTCATCAGAAATCTATGGAAGAATGATACACATTTTTGTTCTTGGCTTAAACATTAATTAATATTGGTCACAGTTTCTATTATAGTAAGTTATTTATATGTGTTAAAACAATAGCCAAATGGTATCATATTATAGGGTCTTGGTGCCTAATGAAGCTCAAGGTGGCCTCTCTGCAGCCCAGCAACACCACTGCTCTTAATCCCAGGTGATGTGCTTTAGATTTGTGAAAACTTCTTTCCTATCATATGTTATCACTTTTTTCCTTAGCAGAGTGTAATAGTATGCCATTTTATGATGGTCAAGGGATATCCTATCCTCCTCCTCATTCTGTAAGTATCAGAGAAAAAGCTAAACACTATTTGAACTGTATGAACTTTTTGTGTGAATTGAAGGACAAAAAAAAAATGATTGTACCACTCTACTAAATTATACTCCATGACCATTCTGGAGGGCAGAAATCCAGTGTGACTGCCTCATCCAATGTGGGCTTTTCCCTATAAGGATCCTACTGTATTAATCTGCATTGGTTTCATAAATTAAGCAGATCCATTTATTGAAATTGCTGGCAAGTGGAAATAAAATTAATGATTAGAACCAAAGATATGGATTTTAAAATTTATAATAACAGAAAAACTCAGTGTCTAAGTGTCTAAATGTATTAGTTCAAAGCACACTTTAATTTTTTCACAACTCTTTTTATCTATCATCTATCTATCTATCTATCTATCTATCTATCTATCTATCTATCTATCTACTATCGACTACCTATCTGTGTGTGTTTGCGTGTGTACCAGGATTCACATGTGGAAGTGGCAGGTCAAACTTAGGAGTTGGTTCTCTCCTTTCACCATGTTATGGCTGTGCTATCTCTGCCACCCTAGAGCACACTCTGTTACTTATGTATCTTTTGACTTTCTTCCTCCTCTACTTAGCTTAGCATGTGGACTAGTTTCTGTTCAATGAAAAAATGATTTTCCAGTGATGCTCCCTGAGTCTTTGAAATACAGATTTTTTTAAATCTGTGGACAAACTTTTGAAATCAATTTGAGTTTAGTAAGGCTTATGACTATAGAATCAATTTATGCAAATTAATTACAATATATAATTATAATTATAAATATTACAGAGGCAAAGGATTTTATTTTCAATAGTAACACAAACTATAAGGTTTCTAGTATTGTTACATAACATGAATGACTTCTTAATGAAAGAAATTTGGAAAAGTTATGGTAACTATTAATGACAATAAGTCAAATTGTTTTGGAATATAAGACCAATTCCATCAACAGATGAAGGAACTTTGTACAAACAAGACACAAACATCAGAAATACAAGTAGTTCTACACACAGAAGATTCATAAGTGAACTATGTGTCTAGTGATATTAGTACTATATTTAGTAGCTACTGAAAATTTGGAAACAGTTTTTCATATCTGTAATTATTTCCCAAAATCCTGCATGTTTTTAGAATTATGACTTGCTGAGAATGGCATTAAGTCGAAAATGAGAATGGCTTAAATCACAGGTGCTTAGTTCTTTCTTGCTTAAGCGCAAACTAATGTTCAGCACTCCTCAATTGATAAGGCATCTCCACAATTAGCACAGACCTGCTTGTGTCCCATCTTGAACATGTGAGATTTCTACATTCTAGTTTATGATAATTGCTTCTTCCCCTGCTGTTATGCTCATATTCCATGCAGTGGCCATGTGCAAAAGTGAATACTGATTTTCTCATTTATTCTGGAGACTGTACTGTGACAAGTTTGATTCTCTTTTGTCTAACACCATGCCCTATGACATATTTTGTTATGAGGCAAATTACAAAATACATACTTTCATTTGGACAGTCATGTGTTGCCCAACATAAAAACATATATATTCTTCCTGAAGAAGTGAAGAGTGGGTATTTCAGAATTTCTGTCAGCCTCCAGTACAACGATCATTAGTTTTCTACTATCTCAACAATATTCAGCTCACTGCTGTGTTTGTAAAAAGATAAGAACTTGGAACATGTTGCTCGGAACAACTTGTTGATATGGCAGAAAAGTTTTTCAATGCATTATAAAAGCATGAGTTTACTTAATGATATACTTAAATATATTAAATTTTACAATAGATTATTGATACTTCTCCAGGACATGACTTAGACACATATTTCCTATAGTGTGAGATATCCTTTTAGATCTAGGTTTCTCCACACATTTTAAAATAAACACAACAAGTTCCCTAGGATACAGGATAAAACCACTCTTTATTCATGCCTATTATCCTGCAAAGGATGGAAGAGCACAGTTGCATTTGAGTAGGTACGAGTCCATCCTGGAGCTGGCTGGTAGGTCCATGAGTTGAAGAGCAAGTTGAGACGTAGGAGAGTCCAATACTAAATTGAGGACAGTACTCTAGAATACATGTGGGAGACACTGAGAACAGATCCAAAAGTTGGCAGATCAGAGCGTCATACATAAAGTTTCTGAGAGTCCATAGGCTGGAATGCCATTTAGAGACATTCCGATGCAGATAGGGAATTCTTTGTTACTTGATGATGAAAAGAATGAAGACAAAAAGCAGGAAAAATTAAGATTCTTGCCACAACAGGAAAAAAAGGACAAAAGAGCAAGATTTATGAACGCCTACTGTAAAGACCAAAGGAAAACATTGCTGATTTTAGGAACTATGCCTTGGGTATTGAGTGATGAGTGTAAAAAGCTCTACTAGCTAAGAAATTTTGCACGCTACCTGAATTACTGCTACGAATGGCCCAGAAAATAAGGGATTTGAGGATGAGCAGAGGATGGCCATGAAAGCTAATACGAGGATATAGAAATAAAAATCATAGGACGTCAGCCAAAAAACATTCTTCTGATATCAAAGTGGTCTGAATTAGAAGCTAAAAATTCAGAACACAAATAAGCAGGAAGAGAGAACAAGACTGAAGGAAGGAGAAGAGGATTAGAGAGAGTGCAGACTTGGAAATCCATTAAATATTCATGAGTTTCTTGTATTGGACTTTTGATCTTTTCCTTTGTATTTGACATGTGTCAAAACGTTGGAGTACAAATGCAGACATAAAAAAGTCTTTGTTTTTTCCTCTGTGCCGACCACTATTTAGGGGCTGGGAAAGCAAGGAATGGAAGCCAAGTATAGGGCTGAGTGAGTGAAGAAAGGGAAGACACGGAGAGTAAAGGAGAAACCGTCAGGTAGGGTTCAGGGTAACTCTCAGCCTGAGGCTAATAGGAAGTCTCTATCCCAGCAGTCTCTGTCAGGCTGTAAACATACAGAAAGAGGAAGCCAGTTTCTAGTCCTTGAAAACACTGATCTGACTTTCCGACACACTCATCCCCGGATTCCTGAGGAGAGCTGTGCCATTACTCTTGAACCCAGCTCATATGGGTAACAGATTTGCCAATTTCCCCTGGGTCTGAGGCCTTAGTCTCCTTTACAGGGCCATGTTTTTGTCAACAATATACAGTTTCATACTCAGGACCTTCACTTCCTACAAAGCACTGTGACTTCATTTGCAAATTATTTACATAAAGTAAATTTTATTTATTCATTCATTTATCTATTTATCTATCTATTTATTTATCATTCTATTTGTCTATTTACTTATCTATCTTATTATTTATTTATTTATTTATGAAGACAGGTTCTCTCTGTAATCCTGACTGTCCTGGAACTCACTTTGTAGACCAGATATAGAAATAAAAAGCATAGGACATCAGCCAAAAAACATTCTTCTGATATCAAAGTGGTCTGAATTAGAAGCTAAAAATTCAAAATCAAATAAGCAGGAAGAGAGAACAAGACTGACTTTAACCTCACAGAGATCTGCCTGCCTCTGCCTCCTGAGTGCTGGGACTATAGGTGTGTAACACCATCACCCTGCTATGAATTTTATTTAAAAAAAAAAAAAACTGGAAGAACAGGCATCTTTTGTTCTTCATTACAATCCCTTCTTCTCTTCTTTTCCCTTCCTCTGCACTCAGGAGATTGACACCAGGATGTACTTTAGTGGATTCCCTTTGCCTTCTGCTGGAAGAGCATGAAAGAGGGGTGCTTAGTTTTTCATGTTCCTTTGTGGAGGGTCAGCCTAGTGGACTGCTTGCTCTTCAGAAATCCACATTTTATATCAGTCACCATCACTGTAAAGCTCTATGTAAGTTCTGATATCTGCTCCCTCTTCTTCTCCCTCAGGCTCTGCTAAGGTAAATGGCATTTTCTCTATCTTAGAATTGCAGGTCACACTTTGGGTTCCCTAGGTAAACGCGATGTTTACCTTACACAGGAGACAGACTTTGTAGAAGTGATTACTGTAAAGATTTGAGTAGAGGTGATTCTGAATGAGCTTTGTTGTGTCCTCATAACAAGACAGGGTGTCGAATACAGACCAGAAGCAGAAATATTAAAATGATTTGGTGTGGAGACATGTTCCCTGGAAAAAGCCACAAGGTATGTTCTCTTTGAAGAGCCTCCTAGAGGAATGTTGTCTTTCTGGTACCTCAACTTTAGCATAATGAAGTTTATTTGAGACTCCTGGCCTCCAGATTTATAAAATAACACAGAGTCTATAGATAATAAACATGTACGTTATGCCATTGAGCTTGTGGTAGTGTGTTACAGTGTTGTTGGGACATCCATCCACAAGTCCAGAGAAGTAAATAATGTTGCTTTTCTAGTGCAGAGCGAGGCATTACCCCTGGTTAGCTTGAACTTGGTTCATATGTTATAGGTAGTTCTTAAGCTGTACTCTGTCACTCTGTCACCCACTTTGACTGTGCCATCTATCTGTCTCTGGAGTAGCTATGAGTTGTTGCTTTCTCTCATTTTTTGGATTGGGGTTACAATTAGTCGTATTCCCTGCCACACACACACCATGGCAGCGAGAGCAGATGAGTTAGTGGAGTGAGTACAATTTTATTAAGTTGTAAAGTAACCGATCTGTTAGTTGAGATGCTTTTCTTCCTCTATGTTACTAGGTTCCATGCATCTTGTTACTTGATGTAAATGAATAACCATACTGAAGTGAATAAAGATGTCATCAGCATACTTTAGTAGATTAATGATTAATATCTCTAGGCAGACCTGCAAGTGTTGATGGTGAGGATGTGGGAAGGGTATTATGCCTGTCCATGGGTAGGAGTCAGGGGCTAAGCAATGTTTTGCATGTGTCAACAAGCTCTGCCTTCCCTGTGTGACGGGGCTTTTTGCAGTTCTCTGTAGGAGTTCCACACACTGCTGTCTAGATCTGAAATGTCTGTTTTCACTATCCAATCTCTGCTTGTCACTTCACCTGAGAAACCATTCATAATCTGCAAGCTGTATTAAGCCAGGATATAGATGTTCTCATAGACCCTGTGCCTTTCTATCTGTTAGTCAAATAAATACACTTGCTTGTCTTTCACCTCTCAACTCTCAGTTCTTTGAGGATAAAACCATGTATACCACATCTGTGTTCTTAACATATAGCAGCATCTAGAAGAGTCCAGGAACCAGTGAGATTTTTACAGTCTTGTCCTAGAGGTGGGTTTGTATCCTTTACATAACAACTGGGCAAATAAATATAGTACATATCTAAAGTTAAATCTATACAATTATCATATGAAATCAATGTGGCCAATATTAACTCTTATGTAGTCAGGACTTGTTGAAATTTTAAGCCTTTTAATAGTTCTCACTGTCCTTATTAAAGATCACAGGTCAAAAATAATGCAGGGGAAATTCCATGATGTAAAAATAGTTACCTAAAATCGAACAGCCAGGTGTCAGAACCAAGTAGAAATGCCCACATAAAACGGAGAATCTGTGGACCCCGAGAGATTTCTTTTCTGCTGTCTAAATTTAATGTGGGCAATTTAATACTTCACAGCCTCTGTGCAAATTTAGCTCTTCACTTCAGTGAGCAAATAAACTGTAAGGTTAAATAACTTGTATTGATGTTCTACTGGAAGCAAATAGGTCAAAGACTGGAGGGCCTATTAGCGTAGGAGACGTGATTTGTTAAGCATGGAATTCTGTCTTTAATAGGAATTCTACTACTAAGTCTCCCATTCCTCCCACCCTGATGTATACTAACCAGTACATCAATTGAGCAATAGTTCACGAGAGTAAGGAAGTCAGATGGCATGTTGGAGCTGGACAAACGCAGTTCTCTAAGCCTCCAATACGGTTCTGACATGCTAGTGGCAGGAAATTGTGCTTTGAAGACAGTACCTCGCTCATCGTCAACACAGTTGAAACATTTGGTGAGCAGTCACACAGCAGCAGGGAAGGAGCACTGTAAAGACTGCAGACTGCCCAATCCCACTCCTAGGAAGGGACTGCCAATGACTCACTTGAGAGCCCACTGGTGCCTTAGCTCTCCCAGGTTATACACTGACATTTATTTCTCCATTCACTGATTCCCTTAGTAAGCTTCTCTACCCAGGCACCTTTTTTAAAGCAAGAGGGGGAAAATCACAGCTTTCCCACTAGTGTGAAGTTCTAGGTCTTTTAGGGAAGTCTGAAAATCATACCCAAAGTTGAACAATGACAAAATACTATGAGAGCATTGTAGTTACTCTGTACAGGCAGGATGACAAAGAGGACTCTCAGGAGATAAGGTTTACTTAGGGAACTGCAATATATTGTTGAAGAATTTAGAGTGTTGAATAAACTCTGAATCCAAACTTATACATCTGCAAAGTTAGATTTAGTGAAATAGTTCTACATTTTTTTTTGTCCTCTATCCTCAGTTTTTAGGGTGCTGGGAGAATTATGGAAATTATGAAATTATCCAATTTAGTCTTCCACTGATTCATGAGTTGATGGGATAACAGGCAGGCACCATCATATACATTCTTTATTTCCTTTGACTCTTTTCTTGTTTTCTTCATCGAGAACAAAACATCAGGAATTACAAGATTTCTAAGTGTCCTGGGACATTTAAGTTGGAGGCAGGATAGAAAGTTCCATAAACAATCTTATATAATGTTAATGCTCAGATACAGTGGTTCACTCTGTGAGCTAAACTGTTGTTTAAATAACTGAAGGGAAAGACAAACAAGGCAGCCATGTACATTTAAATGCAATCACATCTGAAGAAACCAAGGCATTCAATGTCAAGTCAGTCCCTCGGTTCCTAAAAACCGACAACACAAGTAGAACCTAAAACTTAACATGTGGTTATGTTTAGGTCTGCTCAGGTCATGGGTAACTTCTCAGAATGGGCCCATATGCAGGTAAAAACAAAAAGTCACAGAAATATAAAGCACGGCAGTGGGAAGGATCACAAGGAACCCCAGCAGACTGTACAGGGCCATGGCAGAGTCAGCAGTCAAAGGTCTGTGACGTGAGCCTCTCCAGGAGGGCCTCGGGATTTCACACCTCTTATTTCCTCTTTGTTGTTGATGAACTGAATTTAGTATTACCCACCGTTTTGTCCACTTTAAAAGTTCTATTAAGATATAAAGCCATTTACATAAAGTTAGAAATCTCTTTGTATATTTATATAATTTAATTGTGGTGAGATAAACATGCACAAAGTTTGCTACTTGAAGCATTCGAAGCAAACAACCTAGCGGCATTAATCACATCTGCCTTATCAGGCAACAACTCCTGCAATTTAAGTTCCTCAATCATCCCACAAGGAACTCTGTGTGCGCGGACCATTCATTCCTCACTCTGTGTTCCCTTAGTATCTGATAGCTTCCTGTCTACTTTCCGTCTTTATGAATTTGTCTAATTGGGGTACTGCGCTAATCAGAATTTCATTCCTTTTCTTTGTGTGTCTTGTTTATTTTGGTTTATATTACCCAGTATTACGTTTTAAGGTACTTCCTTATTGCTGTATTTATCGGGACTTCATCCTTTTTCATGGATGTATAATATGCCCATGACTGTATAAACTGTGTGTGATTTTTCCCAATCATAAGTTTATGGACACTGGTTATTTTTTTTTTGCCTTTTTGCTTATTGTGAATACTATTGCTATGGACATTTGTGTACAAGTCATATGGCTTTTTGTTTTGTATGAATTGAATAGATATTTGTTTTTATACAATATATTCTGGTCATGCTTATCACCTCCTCCAACTCCTCCTAGATTCTCCACACCTCCCTCCCCACCTAACTCTATACCTGTTCTTTCTCTCTTGTTAAGAAACAAAGCAAACAAACAAATAAAACACAAATAAATAGAACAAAAAATAAGAAACACAGAGAGACACACATACAAACCCACATAAAAATCAAAATCTCAAGCCAAAAGACGTGAGTAAAGGATCTATAAGACAAACAAATGTCCTCCCAAAGTTATATGAGACAAAAAGTCTACAATTACCTCTGAGTTCATTTTGTATTCGTCAACTACTCCTGGGCATGAGGCTTACCCTGAATCATGGTTAATATACCACACTGGTTCTCAACCTGTGGGTTTCCACCCCTATTCGGGTTGAATCACCTTTTCACAGGGGTCACCTTATACATCCTGCATATCAGATATTTAGATAATAGTAGCAAAACTACAGTTATAAAGTAGCAACAAAAATAATTTGCGATCAGAAGTCAGTACAACATGAGGAACTGGATTAAAGGGTTGAAGCATTAGGAAGGTTGAGAACCATTGATATACACAGTGAGACTCCATAGGAGAAGTCTAATATTTCCTTTGCAAAAGGGCACCAATTAGAAATAGGTTCTTAGTTAGGAACAGGATGCTTTGTCCACTTCTCTATCTCAGCACTGGGATCACATCTGTTTGACCTGTGCAGGCCCTGTGCATGGTGCCACAGTCTATCTGAGTTCATCAGATGTGCATCAGGCCTTTTGTGTCTGGATAACAGTTTCCTTGGAGTCATCCATCCCCTCTGCCTCTTACAGTCTTTCTGCCTGCTCTTCTGCATAGTTCTCTGAACTCTGACTGGAGGAGTATGATGAAGAAATCCCATTTATTTCTGAGTACTTCAGTGTCTCTCACTCTATGCTTGTTGTTCAGTTGTGGGTCTCTGTGTTGGCTCCCATCTTCTGCAAGTATAAATCCACAGTGCTAACAGAATAGAACTTAAGGGATTTTCCCTAACAACAATGAAAAAGTCGTAGGCAGAAAAAAACCCCAACAATATATCCCAGTAGCACTCTAGGTTATAAGACTGGCTCTTCTTGAATAAATTCATGGTTGTAATGTCATTTATATATTCTTGGTTGGCAAACAGTTGTAGTGCCATGTCCAACTACAGAGGAGTGGTATAGAATAGAAATCTACATAAATGTCATTGGTTAGCCATGGGAACTAGCATAACAGTAGATTGATAGTTAGCCATATAATTAGGAAGAACTCACATCTAAAGCCATGCATGTATGTAAGAAATCACATGTAAAGCTATGTTCGTTTCTGGCATCATATACTTCAAATACAAATATACTTCATATTTGACATCAATAGTCCAAAATATATGCAGAATCCTTTAAATTTCTGCAATATCCAAACTTAACGAAAGATGAGGATAAAATAAGTTCTAGTCAATTGTGTACAGAGCCTATGAAGAATCTTGGGAAGTTACATTCAACAATACAGTGTCATCAGTGGCAGCAGATACAATTGTGAGTCTTCAGCTGCTTTGACTGCCATATGATTCCAGATGCTACAGAGGGAGCAACTTACGGCGTTCTGAAAGTGCCATTATTCCTAATCACCCAAACAGAGGTCGTGTACCAATAAGCAAGCAAAGCCATGTTGACATTTTAAAGAAAAGAGTAGTAGAGAGAAGTTAAACGCAAATGTAAAACTTGTTATCATCAGTTACTGTACTGACTAGGGAGTAAATGAGCTAAGATTATGCATGGTTTGTGTAGATTGTGCCGCAATGTGCTGTTGGTCTTTGTGACGTTATTATAGAGTCTACTGTCCTTTAAAAAACCTCATAGCTCTCATCCTTGCTAAGAAATTCATCTCAAAGTAGCATTGATTGCTTGAAAGAAAAATCAACTCATGGCAGACAATGTCAAATGGCTAAATTCCTTTCAAGCTTCTAAATAGGATTTTAAAGTCAGAAAACCATTTTCTACATGGGTGTAGCCTCTCTGACATTTCTAGGAGACACAATCTCATAGCAAACCTGTTCCTCTGACTCTTCTAATTTTTTCATTCCCTTTCCCACAATGATCCCTGAGCCTTGGGTATAGGAGTGGTGTAGATGTGTCACTTGGGAGGGGGTACCACATGATCTCTTGTTCTCTGCATTTTGATCAGTTGTGTTTGTTTGTTAATGGTCTTCACATCTAACAAAGAAAAGTTTCTGGAGTGAAGGGTGCAGAATATACACATTTGTGGGCATAAGGATAAATACCTATAAAAGAGAATCGAAGAGAGAATCAGGGGGTACATGGAAGGCATTGGATGGCGGGAAGAGAAGGGGGATGTGATGCAATTATATTATAATTTCAAAAAAATATTATAAAATGAAAACTATTTTTATGGTGCATTTGAAAAATACATGTATAGAAATAAAACTTGAATAAAATAAAATCTAGTCTCTGGGAAAGTTAAAATGTGGACCATTAGCCTTATGTGTGTATGTTTCATTGTGTGTTTTCTTGTGAGTTAGACTTGGGGGGCACAATATCATCTATTCTATCCGAGTGTGTGGCTTCAGATAATTACTGCTATAAATTTCATCTTGAAATCTATAGTTAAACAGGAAAATTAAAAAAAAAAACAACACACACATCTTCAGTGATTAGAGGAAAAAAATGAAGTAGCAAAACACATGGTTATATAAAGTAAAATAATCAGCTCTTATGTTTAATTTCAATGGCAACACTCACTATGTTTGAAAATAAGGAAGACCATTAGACATTCTGTTGTTCATTGTCTTGAGACAGAGTGGCCAAGATGAGCAGGAGCAGGAGTGTGCCGGAAAGATGTATGAGGTCATTGTATCTTTAAGGGGATAAAAGGTATCCAGCTGTTATGTAGAGATCTCTGTTTATACTTTTCGAATTCTTTAGTAGAGTTATTTATAGACCATAACAGGATTAGGAGCCTCTGTGAATTCTAAAGCAAACAATGAACAAAATCTTGCTACTAAGTGTTTTCACCTTAGCGCTGGTGCTCACACCAGGTAAATCAGCCTGTTTTCTTCACCTTGATTTTCTACTACAGTCTGAATAAAACCAAATAAGCCCCTCCTTGACAAAACAAAAGCCCATATCCTTAAGGCCAATTCATGGCTTTCAATCTATCAGTGTTTTTTTTTTTGTTGTTGTTTGTTTTTGTTTTTTCAATCTTGTGACTCTATCGCTTGACTGTGAAGTGTTTTATTAAGACAATCCCCATGGTTCTTCTGTAGTTAAGCCTGTAGATCTTCAATAACTTTGGGAATATTCTCTTAGTCTTTTTAAGTATTCACAGAGAAGTTGAGGGGAAGTAGGAGAAAGGAAAGATAGTGTTAAATAAATTAGTGAAAATCAGCTGGAATATCTTATCTTTGAGAAAATTTCCTTAAGTTAGGTTTTGTAAGTAGAAGACATTTTCTTCCACCATGTTCCCCTTTCCCGATTTGGAATGAAAGAAGCTTAAGGAGAAAAGGAAGATGAGGAACAGCTTACAGAGGAAAAGAGGCTCTGTTCCAGGTGAGAATGCTTGAGAAGGAGCTTGCGCAAGAGGTGGAGTACCCGAACCAAGAGCAAGTCCAGCTCTCAGCCACAGGCATTTCATAGACGTAAGAAGATAATTCAGTTCTCAATAACATTCGTGTAAATCTTAAACTCAACTGCTTTTCAGTCTAAAATGAAATAAGTTATGTGCATGCATTTGTTTCAGACAGAATTAAGGCATATGAAATCTAGGAAAAATGAATACTTAGACATCAAAGGTGTCCCTAGATCCTCACAAGCCAATTTTTTTTTATAAAAATGACACATACCAGTGACACAGACATGTGACTTAATCATAATTCCTTTGAATTGAATGTATCCTAGAAAGCTGAGAAATTGGCATCTTCTATCTCTTCTGCCACATTTTCCTCTAGATTCCTTAATAATCCCAGTGCTTTCTCTCCGTAAAAATTATTTTCATGAGAAATCTTGAACAAGTCAGCGTACGTTTGCTTTATTTCCCCCATGAGTGTTCAGGCTCAGTCGCAATAGTAGGGCCTACTTCTCCAGGGATTTCACACACACACACAAACTATAATGCCTACTTGTCTCTGTCATGTAGAGGCACTCATCTGTCTGAGTGTACACAAAATCGTGATGAAGGAGCCAAGAGGCTTCCAAACAATATCAAAAAGTCATATATTTACTTCATTTGTGTTAAGTGTCCCTGAAACCCCAACAGGTAGTAGTACACTTAATTCGTGTGTTTAGCTAGAGATTAAAAGTCAATGTGAGCCAAAGGAACTGTTTGTCTGAGTGAGCACTGTTCCGGACAGATGTATTTGGAGACTCTTCATAGAAGGAGAGCGAGGGTAAGAATTATGTGAGCTGTCAAGGTCCCTTCTGATGAAGTTAAAACTACTCAGGTAATTTCTAAATATTTGATTTCTAGACATTTCAGTACCTTACGGCTTGTCACTGTGTCCCCTTTCTATATTTCTGATTTTGATCTTCAAATGCAGTAAAAGAAAAGTCACAATGTGCAGTCTGCATGCAGCAGGACACCAGATTGCAGTGTGAGCCAAGAATTCATCCACTCCATCCCAGGTCTGATGTAGCACATCAACTATGGAAGCAGTTCCAGATAATGTAATCACTTCCTTAGGAGCCCCACGGTTTACCCATTACATTCAAATGCATCTACCTCCTCCAATCCCCAGGCCAATTCCAAGGTTCGTTTTCTAGTCTTGGTTCCACAGCCCTGGTTTCAGATGAGGAGACTCCAAGCTGCAGTGAGATTATTGAGTTGGTTTCTAACTCACCTGTTTCAGAGGTTTTCCCTCAGACCTCTGGAAGGTCCTCTGAGGTCCTTTTCATTTCTCAAGCCCAGAATGAGCAAATGGAAAAGGCTCAGAGCAGCATGGGAGTTGAGCCAAGAGCAGTACTGTGAGCATACATTTGTCCCTCGCCACCTACGCGCTGAGGGGGCAGCTGTGATGTCTCGACGGGATGAGAAAAAACTCGATATGCATGGCAATCTGGTGCTGTGCCCGTGGGACCATTGAGGGAAAAATAGACTGTGTACAATCTTTCTCCCTAGAGAAAATAAGCTTTGTGCTGTTCTTGTGTCACAAATGCAGGTTTCCATCAGCAACCAGGGCATCTCCTGTGTCAAAACAGTTACTGGAAGTGAGGCAGAATAGGAGGGCAGAAAAGAACCTTAGGAACTTGAGAAAAAGAAGTCCCTCACTTTCCAACCCAGTTGAAGCCCTTGCTAATGAAGGGACACTGATTCCAGTGAGCTTGAACAACTGCCTGAGGCCATTCTTTCTTTTCAGCCATGAACCCACACTTTTCTAGACTTCTTATCACAAACCCCAATTTCAGAGAAAGAGCGTTACTAACCCCTCTGGGAAATCCTAGTGGCTTCTGGTGTTTCCTTAATAGATTATAATTCCATCTAAAGCACATCTTTGGAGTCACTTCATACCACTCTTATCAAAAGACAGAGGTATAAAGAGCTCATAGCAACCCTTTGAGATGCAGTGTGAGAGTCACTAAAATGGAATATATGGTCAGTACTAAGAGACCTAATTGCTTACTGTCTCTTGAGAAGCCCACACCTACACTACATTTTACTTTCCTCTACGCTCTCATGGACTACCACACAACCTCCATCCAGGTGTGCTTCGCTGTTTTCTGCTTACCCCTCCTTCTTTTAACCATCACACTCAAGCCTAGATTAGAAAATCTTTAATCAAAATCACCAACTCTGCTTCATCGAACTGACCAATCATGAAATTCATTTCAACATTGAAGCCATGAACTCCAGTTTGGCCAGAGCCTAGGGAAACTCACCAAGCTGCCGAAGGTGTGCCCTCAAATTGTGTATCCCTGTCCTCTCAGCCCTGACACACAGAAGGATCAATGGATGGCCATAACTGCAGAGACAAACATTTCATGTTTCATCGTGTCCCTCTTTCTGGTCTCTCTGCTTCAAACTATTCCTACTCACTACTTTTGCTTCTGTCCATTGACCATTTGCATGATATGTGAGAGAATTTAGAGAAGTAGATTTTATGATAGAGAAGATCATTTGGTTAATGAAATAACAGAAACAATAGATTTTCCTGTTGGATAAATTATATCAAGTGAGTGACAACTACTGGCCTTTGAGCCATAAATACGAAGCAATACAATATCCTTAGAAACTGAATGACTCTTCATCAGGAGGAGTCTACAAATCACTTCTCGAAGTAAAAAGGCAACAGATGTATCTTTAGAGACACTGAAGACCATGATTGGGAGAAGGAGAGAAAACAATTTATTCCTGTATGTGCATGCTTAAATTTTTTTTTAGTTGTATAGTTTGTAGAAAATTAAGTGTGTGAGGATTTATGGAATACTTAAATGCCTATGTAGCAAGAGCTGTTCATCACAAAAGACCTGCTTAGACAGAGAAGGCAGCTGAGAGCTCATTTCATTTCTGTTTTAGTCCTTAAATATCCACTTCATACGCATCATGTTCTTAGAGAAAGGATGAACACAATAGCTGTCCTTTGGGGCCCTTGCATTATAGGCAGATGAATACCTCTTGGATAACCACCTAACCAGGAAGCCAGTGTCTGCTTCTTTGTTTTGTAAAGAAGTGGTCTGTTTAAAAATGAGTGCAGCATTGGCTACATAAAGAGTTTGAGGGCAGCCAGCATGGGGTTCTTGAGAACATGTTTCAGAGAAACAAACAGGTTTGCTTGTTGTTCCATGCGAAGGAAGTGACTTCCTGAACAGTGGTGCTGATTCTGTTGGCCCTATTCTCAAGATGCATTTTAAATGTCCTTTTCTACCTGCTGAAAGAGCTTGTGTAGTGTGAAACACAAGGAGATCATCACATAGGTCAGACAGATTCTGAAACCTGTGGTTCCTTACTTACAGAGATGTTTAAAAATTATTTAAGTCAATGGAAACTGAACCAAAATCTCGATCCCTTAATTCAAGGCCAAGATAGTAAAGACTGATAGATTAGACATAGTTTCTTGGGGAATGAGGACTGTCCACATTGATAAATGCTGGACCAGGAACAAATGGATGACCATTCTTTAAGCCCTCATGTATACTCTTAGGCCACTTAGTCTGAAACAGGGTAAATTTTCATACGCTTCTATTCTAAAATATTGTAACAAGATGTGGCTTCATTTTTACATATTTATGACTTTGGTTGTAATTCTCGAACTATAATAGCTAGGGTTTAGGGTGATATGTTTACTTCACACTATGGAAACACTTTTATCTTCATTAACTGGTTTAAGAAACTTTACTTTTCCCAGAACTGATAGAGAGTTATCTGGAAAATAAAAGCCACTGGCCTTTCCACTGCCATCTCTTAAGGGTGCATAGCTGTCAGGATACTTCTCTACACTATGTTCCCTCTGACACCATTCCTTTGAAAAGAATAACAAAGGATGAATAGTTTCATGGATTATAGAATAAATCATGTCAGTTTTTCAACCTGAAGAGTCAGAGGATCCAGGCAGGCTCTGAAACGGCCATGCACAAAAGCAGAGATAGCTCAGATTTGTTTTGCATAAAAAAATTATAGCAGTAATGATTATCAGGAAAAAATGTCCTTGAACTTAAAGACCATCCAAAATGTGTGTATAGGATATTGGGGCATTCTTCCCTATTTCATTCACATATATAACACATTTAGAAGGTATTGCTGGCTTAGGGATGATACATTCAGGCATTTGAACAATGAATAGCCAAGACAGAACTTTAAGGTCATTTGTTTGGGGTAAGGAAATAGTCTCCCCAATTAAGTACCAATCTGTATGATGTTCTAGATTACAAAACTGACTAATGGTTACACTAGCTGGGCAATGCATTATTAACTATTTTCTCTGCTTGAAAAGTGAGCAAAGGAGAAATTAAATATGAACATTCTTTTATGCAAATAAGCAGTGTTAGATCAATGTTTTCAAGCTGATTTTCTAAAGATTTGGTTAGTATGTGTTAGTAGTTTAGTTGCCATATGTGTGTGTGTGTGTGTGTGTGTGTGTGTGCACTATTCCAAGTTAGTGCATATTTATTTAACAATTGTGTATTTCCTAGAATTTTGCAACATTTAGGTGTTCAAAGATGACACTTCCACTGCTAATAGTATCCATCCAATGGTCACCACAACAATATGAGCTAGCTATATGTACATTAACTTCTCCAAAGTCTGCAATTTGCTGATGGTCATTCAATGCATTCATTAAAAGACTGAAATATAAAACAAAAACCAATAAGCCCCTCCTAAATCAGACTCATCATTTACAAATACTGGTTACTCCTGCTCACATCCAATGACCTGATCCCCACCCTTACCTCAACAACCTACAGATTTTTGACTTTGCAGTATAAATAAGAGCATTTCAAATGCAAGTTTGTAGTTCCCATGTACCAACTCCTGTGTTTTAGTGTCTGCCTTTTGGATCTTCACTTCTAACAATATCTTGATCCCACTTACACCAGCAAGCATTTCTCCTCTTTTCTCTGTGTCTTTTTCTTTCACTAATAAATTCAGTTTAACTTCCATGTGGGATATTGTTGTCATGTCTTCACATACATTTCTGACTACCTTATCAATCTCTCTCTCTTGAATTATTTTGGCTAAAATATCATCCTACATCTGCTGCAACTCTTTATATTAATTCTTACAACCCAAAATAGACAAAACAATTGTATTAACAAATCTTACTTAAAATTCATAATCACAGAATGGGTTTCATTATGTCGACTGACAATCCTTTTTTTTAAAAATCTAGTCTTGGCTACTTTCTGGGTGACTACTTCTTTCTCTGTCTTCTATCCACTAAGCATTCTTTTCTAAATCTTACTCTCAATTTTTGACCTAACTACATATTTGCCTAGGATCTAATATGTCTTCAGTACCTTTACTGAACTGACTGACTGACTGACTGAATAAAAAAAAAAAAAATAAATAAATAAATAAATAAATAAATAAGCACCATTCAAGGAATACTTTGTATGAGCTAGGCATGTGCTCTATAAAACCTATAACATTCACCTTGTCCTGCCAATGTTTTACTGATGTTGCAAAGTAGATAATTGAATGAAGAAATTTAAGCCATCAGAAGAAAAATTATACTATATTTTTTTATCCTCAAGAACACAGACAAACTGAAATTCATATCAAATGGTATCTAGTTCTAAAGCTGGTTGTTTGTCAAAGCTTACAGTCTTAATTACTATAGTTCATATAGTAGGTCGCATTACTTATGGCTGTTGAGACACCATTTTTCATTAACAAAGCTTTCAATGTGTGCACAGCTGACTGATAGTGAGTGTCTTGCTATTTCTTTGTCACCTGCATTTCTCTTGTCCATTCATGAATTTGGAAAATAAATCATGCAGTTCTTTCTCATTGTCTCACTATCAACATGTTTCCCTTTCTATTGCTCCTGGTCCAATTATTTCAAATTTGACATCTTGAAGTGATTCAAATTCAGAACTTCACAATTTTGGAAGCAGAAGTCTAAGTGAGGGTTAGATGGTTAAAACTGAAGTATTTTCAAGACAGTTCCTTGCCAAGGCTGTGGGGGAAAATCTAGTTCCTTGTTTTTTCCAGTTGCCACCTGGATTAAGAGAAAGGACAATAGGAAAGAAGGAAAGAGTATATGTAAAGTCACTCCATCTCCACAGCTCCAGAAGTCTCAACTCATTTCAGCACGAACTCAGACCCCAAATCACCTCCAGGTCTCATTAGTTCAGAAGTTCACTGAATAACCATATACATTATATAATTTATACCTATATAATCCTCATCATATATCATTTCATGGTCTGCCACCCACGCCCGTTTTCTACCAAGGCCATTGTGATCACACTGGAACCAACGGGTAATCAAGAAGAATGTTACTACTTCAGCATCCTTAGCTTATATTCTTTTGCAAATCTATCTTGCTATAGAAAGGAACACATTCACAGGTGTGAAAATTACAACATGGATGTCTTTGTGGAGAAGACATTGAACAGACTACCACTGTAAGTCTGTAGAGTGCCCAAGATTCATGCCCAAGAAGTGGATACATAAGAGGTTTTCTTGAATAATCTGATTCAGATCCTGACTTCTGAGATAGCCAGAAGATGAGAGAGGGGGATAAACCTATGTCTCATAATGTAATAGCATCAAATCCACTCATTTGTAACTAAATAATCCGACTTTAGGTTATCAGAAGCACTAACAGCCCCTGTTATCTTGCTATCGCCTTGGCTTTATCTCTTTTCTAACAAGTTCCTAATTTAGCATCTTTTAAACTCCAGATAAACTGAGATTTTCCAGATCATCAAGTATGGTTCCTTTCTGATGAACACTGCTTTCTTTATTTAAAAAAAAAATCTTTCCTCTCATTTTATTTTTGTTGTTGTTATGAGCAGCATGAAACCAACATGCAACTTTAACATTCTGCTTAGGAATCTCTTAAGTATCCAAATTCATTGCTGGCAAGTTCTACTTTCAGAAATGATAGGATGCAATTTAGGTAAGCTTTCCATAATTACATTATAATAATCCCTTTTCATAATCCTCATTTCCCTTCTGTGTCCTCATTAGAAGTATATGTAACAACTATAATTTTACCAACTGTTTGCTTAAGATGGCGCAAGTATTCTCTAAGCAGATATCAGCTTTACTACCATGCTCCTAACTTCCACCCCAGCCTTCACAACAGCCTTTAACACCTATATTTATTCCAACTCTTTGTTCAAGAAAACCCATTGCTTTTTCTACCTGCCCTTCAAAATTATCCAGACTCTACTCAGTACCAATTTCCAAAAACCACTTCCTTATTTTAAGTTTTATCATGGCACCCTACTTTCAGATCCCTTACATACTACAGTGTCTAATTTGACTTCGGTCTTCAAATCCAGTTTCATTGAGTTTAAGCTGTGTTTCATCTCTGAGAACTTTGAAGTTTAGAAAGTCACTTCCTGCCTCCATACAATGCTGTTGGCTTAATGAGGACTGCCTAAGTTCTTAGTACACCTGATTCAGCTAATTTGCCAGGACAGATATTGGTTTATGCAACATTTTCTTATACTTGTTTCTATCTGACCATTATTCTCACCCCTAGAAAAATGTCCCAGCTTCCTCCTATTCTGCCATAATTTTTGATAAATGGTTAAGAAGGAGAGAAACAGAAAGTTGGAAAGTTACTTGCCAAAGAAGTGTTGATGGTCACATTTTATGCCGAGAGGGAGACATTTTGCAAAACAGAGGCTTTAGTATACAGACAGATACATTAAGTGGTAAACCCAGAATGGAAAATTTCACAATTTAATTGATAAACTTATTAATAACATTATAAGGGACTTGGATATTGAATGGCTTTCAAAAGCATAATAATAATAGTTTTCTTAAGAAACATATTGTAATGTTTGTAAATATATAGTATCAGAGAGGCACTGGCCTGGAGAGTAAGATCAGTGAAATCTATAGAATATGGTTTTCTTACATTAATAAGACTGTATTCTAGTAGGGAAAACAAATGTGGTTATATTTGGCTAGGAAAGCATTATGATCATTTTGAGCCCAGAGTATGTGCACTGGAGAGTGTCTAATGATTTAGCCAGGGGAAAGGACAAATCTGGCACAGCCAGGTTTAGTTGTAGATATTAAGAAGACACTAAGCATTCTAGCTATTCACTCCATCATGTCATCAAAAATGGGCCAGCAAGATGTGGCTTACTTACTGTAGTACATTACTCAATGAATTAAGAGCACAGTGGGAAGAGGGGATCAGGGCCTAGATAGTCTAAGAATAAATCAAATGCTGTGAATAAATCCATTCCACTACTATAAAAAAGAATAGATTAATCAAGTGTGCCTATCAGAAGTCTTATACTTTGCAACAAAATAAAGCTATGTAGAAGATCACGCATAGTCTTTCTGTATGTGATGAGTCTAGATGCTTCAGGGAACTCTAGTTCTTTCCAGTACTGTCTACCATTTCTGGAGGATACTCGGTTGTCGCTCAGATTTTCAGAAGGTTCCGGTTAAGAATCATAGACCTGTTTCTAAATTCTCCTTCTGCAACTCATCTGCTGTCCCATACAAGTTATTTAGACTCTGCTGTGCCTCAGTTTCTCTCCTGACACTCTACAGGTGTTCATTGAGAGTTTATGTGGGACACATAGAGTAACTACAAGTATAAAAGAACCAGAAGTATTGACCTCAAGTGGCTTGCATTCTAGTGAAACAGATGAGAGAGTGAATAAGTACCCTACATAACCCTTGGTGTAAAACATTATACAAATATAGAGATACTGCAGAGAGCATGGTTAATCTAGGCTAGCCACACCATAATCTGAAAGATGGAACACTGAATTTCTATTTTAAAAGCATAATTCTGACAAACATTTAAAAATCAGGGCCCAGATTTTAATCCATCTGAGTTTGCATTTTTATTTCAATGAATGCTGAATCATGTTCCAGATATTATGCATATAATTTTCCTTGAAGGATACTTTTGTCTCTAGTAAATTATAACTCTTGGAGGTCATTGGGAGTTCCTTAAAAGAGAAGGATATCAATCTATCTTATTATCTATCTATCTATCTATCTCCATATATATGTGTGTATATATAGATATATATGTTACATATACATACACATATGTGTTATGTGTACACACACACATACACACATGTTTCCAAACATTCTTTTCATGCTTGTGCTATTTTCTACTTTGTTCACATAGAGGACTCTCCATATTGGGCCTGCTTGAATACATTTATGCAGTCTTCAAGATTTCAGGCTGAGTCTACAAAGACCTGTGCCACTCTGCTGCTTCCACTGTGGGTGGTATGAATACAGCGTGTACACAATGCATGCAGACAATGCAGACAACTTTGCTCCTAGATGAACTTTAGGAGTTTAAGTCGCCTGTGAAAATTCACTTGTATTAAAGTTCACTTTAACAGATAAGCTTGTTTTCTGCTGAGAGTTAACTCTCAGGGGAATATTTAAGAGTTCCACATGGTGCTCATTTAGATCCATATCTAAATGTTTTACAAAATGAAGTCCCATTTGGGGGAGTATCATTTATAATGTATTATCTTGTAATTGAATAGCAATTAACCAAAAGACTTAACTGTTGAGTAGTGAAGATAGTAAGGTAAAAACTTAACTATTGAGATAATTTAGATAGTTTGGAGCACAGGGTGAAAACTGATATTTACTGATCAGAAAATCAGATATTTACTGATATAGGTATACCACCAATCTTATCTCTCTCTATCCAAGGTCAAGATGAACCTTCACTGTTAAAATAATGTAACTTTGACTATGAAATTTCTTATTTGTATTGGATCCTTTCAACACTTTAGGGAGAATTTTTATAATTTTGAATTGAATTATATAACCTTCCAGAGCTTAAAGCCTAGATATGCTTCTGTCCTGGATCTATGGCACTTCTTAATCTGAGTCTCTGGCTGTTTAAGGAACTTCATACTTCTCAAATAGGAACTGTCATGATTAAAGAAATATGGCATATGTTTAAATGACTTAAGAATAATCTTTCCCTCAATTATACTCACTGAGTTTGAGAGTGACACTTAGAAATACCATCACCTAGAAAGTCTTCAATAAAATGTATTTTTCCCCTTTATTAACCATGGATTCCTTTCTGTACAATATAATCTGAATATAGTTTATCCTCCCTCTATTCCTCCCAGTTCCTCTCCACCTCCTTTCCCATCCAGATCTAATCCCTGTCTCTGTTAGAAACAAGAAGACTTCTAAGAGGTAACAATAACAGCAGCAGCAGCAGCAGCAACAACAAACTAAAATAAAACATAATAAGATACAACAAGAGCTATATTGAAGTATCTTATTAAGCCTCAAGAACATACTCCTATTGTTATATTTTGTATGTAGATATGCTTGTTTGAATAACACCTACTTGATGATTCATCACAAGGAATACAACATTTGCTGTAAAAATTAGAATGATCACTGCCTTGTTTAAATAAAGTAACAAAAGGGAAGTTAAAAATTTAATAAAGCATTGTTTTAGCTTGTGAAAGGAGTCAATAAAGCCAAATGATAACTATGTATTTCTCTCATTTTTAAAATATAATTGACTGATGGGGAAGGTAAAACATGAGCGCTGACAGTGATAATTTGCTTTACATAGAGTTTAGCCAATAAAAATACCAAGTTAAAGGCAGTGTATACAGAACTATGTGGTCTTTGGGCTCACTGAAGAAACATCCTGTTCTTGTGTCCATGGCAAGGCTAATTTCATATTCCAGCAGATAAGCTGATCTTATAAGATGATGTCGATTCTATTCTACACTGTTGAACTTATGTCCTGCTTTTAATTACCTTGACATGATTTTTCAAGAAATCAAAGTACCATGTTAATTAGTTTAAGATGAGTGTGCTTAAGTCAAAGCACAAGACATTTTATAGTTAATGGAACTTGTGAATATTTAAAGAGAAGTGGGATATAGTTTAATGCTGTCCTCAAAATAATCACCCATTGACTCTCATTTTTGAGCACTGCATCTGAAATCATATGTTCTGCATAGAATTTTAGATGATTAAAAAGAAGCTGCTGAACTTTTCTTGCTCAGAAATAATTCAGTCTAATATCAACCATGTTTTATGCAATACTGCCTTATTATTGTAAAATGATGGATTTTATCAATGAAGACTGGTGTACTTGGGCATCAGTTTGATTTCAATTCATTATGCAAATGTATGTATGCACTTAAATGTTCTTTAGTTTTTGGTATCTTTCTTGCATAAAATCATTCTATTGATAGAGTCAGTTTGGATTAAGGTTTGCAACGTAGACTGTTACTGCTGTCATGCAAAAAGTTAGACTCAGATAGAACCTTCAGTGTGTAGCGTCTTAGAGAAAATCTATTACTTGACAGATACTTGATATATGACTCATTTAATTATTGTCATTAAAGCTCTGGAAGAAATGCCATCTCATTTTATGGGTGAAAAAATTGAGGCAGAAAGACTAAGTTATCAATGTGAACTCGCTTTGAAGTTACCTTATTCTAAAACCCAGTCTCTTTGTTTTTAGAATGGGATAACCCTGAATATCTCATAGAGCTGAAGAGAGTAGAAAAAACCCTATGTATTTACATATTGCTTACTCCAGTTGAGGTGAAAACTTGCTCTACAAATTCTTTAGCACGTGGATTTAGAAGCCTGAGAACCTTCTTAGGTAAATGAAGTTGAAGTTACTCAGCTTCCTTAAATTTGCATTGATCCATCTGAAAAATGAAGATATAGATAAAACTCTATATAATTTTAATATAATTGCTTACAAAGATTAAATGAGTAAAAGCCACCTGCATTGTTAGTCATGTAGAAGCATCTCACAAAACATCTTTCTTAGTTATAATAAACACTGGTGTAGTCCTCCAGCTTTTACATCTACCATTACTTTTACATTCTTAATTTTGAGTTTTAAAAAATTACAGTGAATATGAGTATACTTGAGGACTAGAACACAATGCAAAATTGGAGAGTAAACTCACATTCTAAGGTGTCTTCATTTTTATAGACAGAGAAACTAGACATTTAATTACTTTCATACATATATATTCAAAAACTGCTATATATTTAAAAGGTCTGTTCTTCAGATGGAATCTGTT
The DNA here is from genome assembly GCA_026225945.1 of Cricetomys ansorgei. Taxonomy (NCBI): domain Eukaryota; kingdom Metazoa; phylum Chordata; class Mammalia; order Rodentia; family Nesomyidae; genus Cricetomys; species Cricetomys ansorgei. The sequence goes on along the minus strand of JAMJFZ010001868.1, from coordinate 7,461,435 downwards.
CTGACTTACTTTTAGACCGGTCAAACTTTATTTTAATCTTGAAACTATTTCTAGTACTTTATAAACAATGTGAACACCTTAAATAATTACTGATTTAATAAGACAAAAATGATTATGCTTTTTTACTTAAAGATATAAATGTCCTCTTGATGTTTTAAGATTTAATTTTCATTTTGTTTAAATGTGAGTGGGACTAAATTGCTTTTCTATTATCTTTCCTACAAAGTAGTATAATTAACGTGTTAAAGTCAGTTTCATAATCCTTATGGATGGTTGCAGTGGCATTCGAACTTCATGGACAGGGCCAGCATGAAATGGGCGGCCGTGGTGGGTGCAGACACACGAGTTTTCACACCACTTCTCACAGCATTGAAAACAGGTCTCTGGTGTCTGTTGTTCAAAAATCTCTTTCAGAGATACCGTCATATCTTCTATTTCTGGTATGCATTTGAAGTGCAAGGACAACACCAGAAAAAGATGGGAATTATAGCTTGGTAACAGCATATGCCCTTGAACTAGTAATTTAAATGCTCAAAGTCTTTAAATGATTACATCACTGATTATGATTTTTAAATTAGGATTCTCTCTATGTGCACAGAGGGAAAGATTTTTTAGCTTTGAATCACTTGCTTGGGTTTTTGCTCAAATTATTGGCACTTAGTTTATTTATGAGTTTGCTGTATTAGTTCTCTGTGATGGTTTGGCTTGGCTCCCCTCCCTTCACTCTTTTCTTTACCACATAGCAGTGTTCTAGTATCTTGAACTTTAAAACTACTCCCAATGCGTGCCACAAAGAGAATGGATTTATTTTCAAAATAAAAACAAAGTTAAATATTTACTATATTTTTTAATTTTCATTATCAGATGGTTAAAAATATCAATCACAATTTAGTCTCCATTATTTATCTGTACATATTCCTGCTAGAATTAATTTCTTGAAAGTTTCCTTTAGATATACTATCAGTTCACACCTTGTGCTGTGGCCCAGTGACAGGTGCAGATCTCATCCTTCATCAAAAAAACTTCTTTAGAAGCAGAAGACCATCACTGAAAGCCACAACTAGTCAAAATTCAGAGAAGAGCTGCTCATTGACACAGCTACAGCACAATTCTTATACCCGAGGCTCAGGGAACATATCAGAAAAGGCAGGAGAAAGAATGCAAAAGCCAGAGGACCAGGAAGTCGCCTGTGAGTGACTTGTAGATATGACAGGGAAACTGCACCCATGAAATATCAACAGCACAGCTTCCTAAACAATTCATGAAGAATTCCAGCACCAGTTGGCATCCTAACACATATGGGAAATCCAATGGGGCTCTGACCCTGATGATGACTTACAAGCAATTAACAACTGCTGAAAGAGGGAGATTCTCCAAATTATATTTTATACCAATTATATACTGATACAGGCACTGAGAAAGGCAGAAGGCTGAAAGGAGGCAACAGGTTGCAGCTATATGCTTATTCATCTGTATGTATATGTGTTTACAGTAGCAATGCTTAAAAAGAGGGAGTCATGAATTTCTGAGGGGTCAGACATGGAAGAGAAGAAAGGGAGGGACAAATGATGTAATTATATTGTAATTAAATAATAAATAAATATAATATACTCTATCTTGACTATCATACTGATTCTTTTCTATTTATGAATGAATTTTGATGGGCAGTAAAACATCTTCGAAGATGTAATCTAGACAGTTGCCCATGAGCTGTTTCCATCTGAGTCATTCCCACTACACGCTGCCCTCTTGTCATATGCGATTTTACTATCCTGCAAACAACTAAGGCGGCAAAACTAATAGATTGCCTTAGGAAATTTCAATTAATGGAAAAATAATTGATGTTTTCCATGTGTTCTTATTTACTTTACAATCAATTAGGAAGCTGTATCTGTGTATATTTCTGTATATAGGTTTCTTTTTGGCTATGAGTTTGTGATTGTGAAAACATTAGCTATTTTGTTACAGGTGTTTTTACTATCTATCACAATTTTAATGCGGAAATGTTCTGACTAGGAGTAGTTATTGACTGTAATTACACAATTAGAATTATTTGTTTGATATAAGAAATCCCTATACTACATTCTATATTTTTCCTAATATTACTTGTTTCTGTCATGGTCTGATCTCTTGAAAGAACATTTTATTTCCACCATCTCATTGGAAAGACTCATATAAATAATCCTACAAATTTTTCGGTTAGTCCACTGCATTCGCACAGTCTCCTTCCACTTCACATTCATTTAGGAACTTGGTAAATAATCATGGACTCCATGTCATACATTTTTCTGATCATTGAGCACAAATAAATTAAGTAATCAAGATAGATGTAAGTTTCTGCATTCATGCAGATTAAGGGCTAGGTTAGAGGAAATACAAATGTGTGGGAAGCTGTGGTCATTGGATGAGAATGCCCTCCTTTAGCTCAGATGTTTGAGTACTTGGTCCCCAGTTGGTGGAATTGTTTGTAGAGGATGAGGGGGTGTGGCCTTGTTGGAAGACTAATGTTACTGGAGGCAGGTTTGGGAGTCTAAAGGCTCATGCCATTCCCAGTTTGCTCTCTCTGCTTCCTGCTTGGAGTTCTGTAGTAAGCGATCCCCTCTGGATGTGCTAGCTTGAAATATAAGACATCCCACGTTTCTCTCTGGCCTTAACGGACAGAACTCGGACTAAGGTCAGATAGCCCGAAGCTGCTCAGTTCTGGGAAAACTGCCTTCTCAACTAACCAACACATTCTTATTGCTTCTTCATTCCACGCTTCCGCCCTTGTAGATTACACAGGAAGCCCTAGAGAGAATCTCACAGCTCCTCGCACTTCCTTATCCCTAGCTCTGGGACATACTTGACCCTACCTAGGAATATTGGTTAGACCAGACCAGTCTGAATGCCAGATAAGGATACCATAGAAACCTGCTTATGCATCTCCCGCTCTTCTCCCCACTTCGAAAATTGTATAAATACTGGTACTGTGTGTTCAATAAATAGAAGTCTTGACCGGACAGATTGTTTGCCTCTCACTTCTCACGCCCCTGCCCATGCCCTATTCCCACGCCTTCTCCTAGGGTCTTGGTTGAAGATCCTGCAGGCCGGGATAGAGTTCAAAATGTGAGCTCTCAGATTCCAGCTCCAGCCAATGTGCCTCCACTTGACAATCACCGGCTCTTCTCCCTCTGGAACCATAAACTCAAAGTTTTTCTTCTATAGGTTGTCATGGCCAAGGAATTTTATTACAGTAATAGAAAAGTAAATAATACTGAAGTTATTTTAGGTAAGATGGCTATGTCTGAGGACCGCATATGAAGCAAAAGAAATTAGAAGAAGGCTACTCTGTAACTTGGGAAAACCACATCTTTAAATCAGGAGATTTTGAGATGGGGTTCTAAACACAGAAAACTCCATATATTGGAGTAAATTGTAAGAAAAACAAATGAAACTGAACAATATCCAAAACCTCAGGGGCATTTTTCTCCTTGTTCTTGCTAAGATTTGTTAACATTGACTTAGTGATGTTGATCTTTGGTGATTTTCTGAGGCTCTTCTCTCTGGGTATTTGTTTTTTCTTTTTTCTTTTCTTTCCAGATGAAGAGAAGAACAAAACTGAGGAGTAAACCATAAATGCTTTGCAATGAGCTTAATGCTTTGAGAGTTATAAACAAGTTTTTTAAATCATCAGAGAATCCAAAGAGTAAGGTTGTGTTATGTTCAGAAAAACACAGTGTAGATTATACCACATTAACAGGCGAGTATCTATCAGTCAGTGAAACAGACTCAATTTTCCATGCTCACAGTATGTTATAGTAATGAGAAGATAAATACTCAAGATGAGGTCCCCAGAACCTTATAAGGTCTCTACAGTAGTTTTACTGAATTGGAAAAATATTTCCACAGAATCCTCAGGTGACAATACACAGTAGATTTTACAATCTTATGGTACTAGATTGGAGTTGAGCCTTTGTCTCCTTTTTCATAGCCTTTCTCATTTTTACCTATTAAAATTTTTAGGTTTATATCCACTCTCCTTTGTTCCCACATTGGATATTTACTGTGCTTTGAAACCAGGTGACTTAAAAGACTTTGTAAATTATTTTAGTAGTTCACAGAGGTACAAAAGTAACTATATATAGGTACAAATAGTCCTGTTGAAAAGATAAAAAAAATGACATATGTGTAAAGTCTCCAACACACTCTGCATAGTGGTTTATATACACATGTATACAATGCATTATAAATAAACTGTTATTTGCCAAGCCAATGAAACATTATCAGCGTGTTGAGTTGGTAGCTGGGCCAGGAACGGGTGGCATTGTCCACAGCCTCCACTGTCCCGATCGTGTCAGCAGCTAGAAGACACATGCCTCTGACACATAGGAATATTTTTCTGACTTCATCTCCCAGTGGTGTCTCCAGTTGCCATTTCAGAGACAGTTAACCAGGTATCTTGACATTGTTCTAACCACTGAAACTATTAAAGCTAGATAATAAGGGTGTCAGGTAAACCAGGATTTCAAAGCTGCCTCTAATTGAATTCCTTGCTCTGGCTTTATCTTGCTGAGGAAGGACAGCAAGAGCCAGGTGACAAGAAGCACCTCTTTTGCATTTTCTGCAAGCTGTCTTGATTATGAATACCACCACAACCATATCATATCCAACTCAGGACATGGAACAGCACTCAGAGGCTTTGAGGATGTTCCTATCTTTTTGTTATGCTGTGTTGTCCAGTGGAGCCTGGGAACTCACTGTATTAAAATAAATATGGCAACTTAAAATCATCTGTTTCTTCAGCACCTACAGTTCTAGGAATTCTTGTATGTCTGAGAGAAATAAGGCCGAACAGGATGAGGTATTCTCCCAGTAGGAGTTAGCATCCAGACACTAAGACTGAGGATGTGCATAAAAGCACTTGGCCCCTTTAGCACAAACCAAGTTTATCTAAATGGCCCCCTCCTGAGGGACATTACAAAGACTCAGTTCTGTTATAGCTCATTCTGTGAAATATTGGCTGCATGAGCATGAGGACTTGAATTTGGTCACCAAAACCCATATTGAAGTGATCCAGGTGTGGTGGAATGCACTTTTAATCTCAGCATAGGAACGGCAGAGACAGGTTGATTCCTGGAGCTTGCTGGATATCTTAAGTTCCAGGACAAATGAGATTCTACCTCAAAAGACAAGGTGAGATCTGAGGAATGGCAACAGGGCAAGGTGGGGGGGTTAAGACTTCTGGCTTCCACATGCATTTTCATATGAATCAATACACACACACACACACACACACATTCTGAAACTTTTATTCTGATTTCAAAACTTGCTCCTATCTTCATAGCAATGTGTTCAAGGAGTATTTAATTATTTAATGTATGCGATTACATGTCTATATCTGTATCAGTGTATGTGAATGTGTATGTGCATGTTTGGAGCTATAGTCTCAGGCAGTTGTGAGTCACCTGCTATGGAAAATGGGAACCAAATTCTGGTCCTCTTAACCACTGGAATCTTCCCCATTCTCAGGGACTCTTATTTTGACGTGACTGTTGTTCTCATGCCACACAACTTCCTGCCTGTTCACTGCAAGTGTGTATGTTGCCCTGATAGACTGTTTCCATATATTCGTCTCTTCTATGGAAAGTAACCTATGAATTCAAATGTCAGCTCAAATGTCACCGTCTTCAAAAATCTATATTCTGTTCAGTTTTCATCGGGAGATATAGGCTTCTGTCCTCTGTATCATACAGTTGGTGTTTCACAAAACTTTGCCAAATGTACGTGCAGGGGTGAACTATATGGAGTAGATGCCTGATACTAACTCACATTTATTAAATGTCCAACTCGAAGCAGTGTGAATTTAAAGAAACAATGAAGTGATGCATTAACCCCAGCATCACTGCATATCTAGCAGAGTGGAGAGAACTTATTAATCCTTGGAAGTTATGAGCATGCAATGAATGAAGGCACCCAATGTCAGGCAAGAGAGAGTGCTTGTAGGTAGGGACGGAAATATGGAGGTGCTCTCAGGTGAATTAGAGTATAACCAATTTATAATCTTCCCGATGCATATATATGCTTATCTCATAAGAAGAACTTATTTTAATCCTTTAAATATTTTTAAAAACAGTGCTTTAAACGACTTATTTTTATTTTATGTGCTTTGTTTGAATATATGTATGTGCACCACCTGTATGACTGGTGTCTGTAGTCAGACACCCTGGAACTGGAATTATAGATAGTAGTGAGCTGCCGTGTAGGTGCTGGAAACCCAAATCAGATCCTCTGCAAGAGCAGGAGGCGGCCTTAACTGATGAGCCATCATGGCCACTCACTTTTAAGTATTTTTTAAATTAAATTTCTGTGTATGAGGTTTTTTTCCTGTGTGTATGTATGTGTACCAACATACACACTTAGTGTCCAAGGAGACCTGAAGATGATGTTGGATCCCCTCAAACCTGAATTAAAGTTGGTTTTGAGTAACAATGTTGGCTCTTGAACCTAAATTAAGGTCTTCTGTAAAAACAGCAAGTGCTTTTAAACTCTGGGTTATTTTTCTAGACCTAGTAAATGCCCTATAATACTAAATAGCTTGAGGGAAATTTTGGGCTTTTGATCTTTTTCTTTACCAATCTGATTTTGGAATCTCTCAACATAGGAATGAGATGAATTTTTAAGTTTTATTTTTATTAGTAATGTTTGTTCTACTACAATTTCATAAATGTGCACTACATGTTCTGATCTCTCCCCCGACAACCTTCTGCTCTTTTCTTCTTACTCTTACCAACCCCTTTTCTTACCTACAGATCTCTTTTCACTATTTACTAGCTTTGATTTTTAGTGTCCCAAGGAGTCTAATTAGGGCTGTCTGTGTGATCCTGAGTTTGGAACTGACCATCAGAGCCTGGTGAGCTCACCAGTGGGTGTACAGCTAAATACTGTGTCTCCCTATCACGGAATACATTGGCAGGCAATCGATCCGCAGAGTGTGTCTGCACCCCATGAGTACCTTCCCTTCCCATAGATGACTTTTCAAAGGGTTTGACTTCTGTGGATTCAGTGCCACTTTACACAGATGCTGTGAGGTTGTGGTTTCCAGAACCATATCATACTTAGAAGATGGCATTTTGCAACCAATCTCCCCATCCTCTGGCAGTTTCATTCTTTCCATCACCTCTTCTGCAATGGCTCCTGAGTCTTAAGGATGTGGTATGGATGCTTTATTTAGGGACAAACCCCTCAGTTGTCCTTTGCTATCAGGATCTTGTACAACCATGTGCCAGGGGCCAGCCCCAGCAGTCAACAGGAGTTCCAGAGAGGATGTAAGGAATAGGTAAGGGGAGGTTGAGTCAGAGACCTAAGTTGGAATAATCTTGTATCTTTGACTTACTAGCAATCAGAATGTTTCTTTATTTATACTGATTTCATAAAACAAAGCCAAACTCATAATTTCTCAAGAAATACAGATCCTATCATTTTGTCCCTGGATATGTGTTTAGTTTTCTCTTGTATGTTTGGAATCACAAGTTCAGTTACAGTTTACATGGACAGGTAGAATAAACTCATTTTTAAGTTTCTATAGATCATTTCAAGCTAAGCAAGCATTTGTGATACATGGTAGCCTGTTCTTAGGCTGGTAGCACTTGGGGTTACAAAGCAATAGATAGGAAAAATCTGACCCAGTTCAGATGAATCATTATGCTGTAAGTAATGTATTAAGTTCTGTTGATCATAATATTCAGGGAACTCTGAGATTATTGTAGGAGGAGACCTCTGATGAATTGCCATTTCTCTTGGTCAGCTGAAGTTTGTCAGGTTCCTCTAAGTTTATACTGTTCTAATTATTAATTATTTTGTTTCTAAGTTTGCTTAATGGCAGAATGTATCAAGAAAAATTTTGAAGCCATAGCCTCATAAAGAAATCTCAGTTTATACTGTCCTGAATCGCTTGTTTAGGGGCAGATGTACCATGATCTTGGAACCACGGCTTCATAAAGCTCTTACATCTTTGTGCTTATCAGAGAATCTCCAAGGCATAAGGAAAACTTTTGAAAAGACCCAGACACAGTTTTCTCAGATAACACATGAATGGATTGTGACACAAAATTAAACCGCAAGAATGCAACACACAGAACCAAAACAAAAAGTGAAAACAGTGGTCACAACACTCGGCTCAGCTCTGCGGGAACCGTGTCAAATGGCTGTGCTGGCTTCATGAATCTCACCATTTCCAGGGGGCGTGATTGAGCTAACCGTGGGCCTTTGCATTTTCTTTATTCACTACAAAGAGAGGCTTCTCTGCTTAAGTCTGAGAATAGCCTTTGTCTGCGGGTATAAAAATAGATATTTAGGGAGTGGTTTAGCTTAGCAATGTCCCCCTCCCCTAGAGTTAAAGATCTCTAGTCGTGGGTTTGAGGGCAGTTTTACAATATTGAGCATGTTCCCTCTTCTGGGGACAGTTCCAAATCCAATGAAGGAGCAGTTGGTTACCGTTATAACAGTCATGCCGCCATAACACCATGCTGCCATAACACCAACGTGCACATCTTGCCTGTCAGGTTGTTATTGTAGCTAATAGAGCTCACAGTTCTGTTAGACTGTCAATGCCTTTTCCCCACAGCTGCCTCCAAAGTCCCATCTGAAGCCATGAGACCTAGACCTTGGCGTGTATAGGGGTGTTCTAGTCTATTTCATGTACACAGTGCACACAAAGTGCACTATGTCTTTGGCAGTAGTGTCTTATCAGCTAGGTCTAGTAGGTAACCAAGAGGGGTGTGAAGACCCAGTGATGCTCTGTGGGCTTCTGGAGTCTCTCTGAACAATGACGCCTATAGAGGTCACATTTAATTCTGGGATTTTTGTTTAATGATTCATTTTTTTCTAGGGTTACGTTGTCTAGTCTTGAGGACATATGCCTTCCATTTTCTTATGTTTTTGAGTTACTAGATAATAGATTACCAAATACTTTTCTCATACCCCCTTCATTTTGCTTGCTCATCCCCCATTTCCTCATTTCCTCCATGTTCCAGCCTTCTCCCTCTTTCAATCTTTCTACATCCAATATGCCACTACTCTCTCTCCTTTCTTAACATGCTTAATTTTCTGAGAACCAGAGACAACGTATAGATATGTATGCTTTGCAGAGAAAAGAGTTTAGTGTTGTGTCTAAAGGAAAAAGCATTGAGATCAAAAGTTCCTGCATCTTTATAAGACTCTTAGTATGTACTAGCTGTGTAACATTTTGAAAGTCAGTTAGTCACCATATATTTAGCAGATATATATTTATCCATTAAAAATGGGAGTGTTATTTTACCTTATAGGGATTTTGTGAGACTCCCTTAAGATAATTCAATTATTAGGATTAATTAACTAGGATGAATTAATTAGGATAATTAAACTTCTGCATCAGGATTGTCACAGTAAACAGTTAATAAAATCTATCATTTTATTCAGCTATTATCTGTTATAAATTCATAGTTTGGAGAAGCTGCTTCCAAGAGCTGACCAACAATAATGTCTAAGGGCATATATGAATTATGAAAAGGAGAGAATATTATAAAACTTCTATTTGTTGGGACCTTTGGGAGTTGTGCTCAGTGTCAGTGTAATATTATGAGTAGTTACAGTACTTGAGAAGATGTTCAGTTAAATACTTCAGGAACCTTCTGAGAGGAAAAGCTATATATATCATAGGCCAGCCATGGCCATTTTTGACCATCTCTTTATATTTTCACTTAGTTAAGTTTAGCATAGCCATACATGATGCTCTCCCTTGAGACATCTGAACAGAAGGACCATGTTCCAAAGTGAGCAGCAATCTGCTCCTGTTGTCTGTAAGGCAACGCTCCACAGTGTTCTATAGCAAGGATTTCAGTTCAGTTTTTAAAATCACATTTGTCCCATTCTTTGTGGATGTGTTGTGTTATATAGTAGTTAATGGTTATCATATATTGACTGCTTTTTGTTTTTGTTTTTACTTTTGGGGTAGCTTATGCACAATGACATATAATGTGAAAATCCCATGAGGAAGTATCTGTTACTAGCATCTTCAGAGGAGGAAACTGAAGCACTGAGAGAGAGTGTGTTCCAGAGGTAAGCAATAAAAAGGGAGAACTGGACTCTGAATGCAGTTTTGTCTGATTCCATTGCTCCCCTTCACAATACATCACACAATATTTCATAATGGGGCACTGAGCAGTGGAAGTTCCATATATCTTATATCAGGAAGATTAGAGTTGACCTTTAAATATGAGGCTGAAATCAAATTCCTTGTTGTATGTGACTGATTTCATATAAGTTCTGGCCTTTAACATCAGAAGATCTATAGACAAATTTCCAAGAAACACAAGTCTTGGTTCCTTCCAGAAATGTACTTGGTTAAAAAAAAAGATGCAGAGAAAAAAGATCACATTTTCTTTTTCTGGGTGGGGAACAGGAATTCACAATAGCCATTTTTCTTCTGACTCTTCTCATAGGTATAGCCTGTGGCAAAATTGAAGAATTTCAATGAACTAGGGCATTTTCTTTTGAAAGGATGGGGATGAACACTGACAAAATTACTCTTTTGCAAATAACAGTCAAGAGAATATTTTTCTGAATGTCAAATGCGTGCAGAACATTCTCAGCACAGAAATAAATTAAGTTAAAATAACCATAATGCCTTCTTGCACACAGTGAAGCCAGGTGTGCTAGGCCTTAGGCAAGCCTGCTGCACTATGACATTAGCCATGGTTCAGGAAGAATGCAAAACAGAAAGACAAGTAATGATGGTTTCCAAAATAAGTTATTTTGTGATAATCAAGTGGGCCTCTGAGCTCGAGATAGTTTTCTAACTACATTGACTGAAACATGTAATGGCAACCTCACATGCAAGAGAATTTCTGAGAACACGAATCTCTTTCATAGTAAAGATCACAGAGGCTACCAAACTTCGGGCATATCATTACCAAGAATCAGGCTGTCTGGGAACAAAGGATCTATCCCATTTTGTATGACCAAACTTTTCATGTTAAAAGCACACACACACACACACACACACACACACACACACACACACACGTTAAAGTAGATTCTACTAAGTCCATCTAACTATTTTCTCTAATCCTTGAATTTATTTTTGGCTTCTGATTTCTGACCTAGTACAGGGAGTATAACTAAAGTACCTAAAAGAAACTAACTGGCTTGGGAACAATACTGAGCTTGACATTATTTGTGCAGTTTGTGCAAAAGTTAGTTCTACCCTTGCAGTTCATGGTTAATAGAATAAGGTAAGTTGAGGTAAGTTGGGGAATCAGAGCTATTGCTGATTGTCCCCCTCCTCCTCCTCCCCCTTCTCTTTCTCCTCATCCTCTTCCTTCTTTTCTTCTTCTTCCTCTTCCTCCTTTTTCTTCTTTTCCTCCTCTTCTTTCACCTCCTCTATCCTCCCTCCTTCTTCTCTTAAGAAATTGAATTATTTTATATTCATTCGCAAAATAACCCATCTATTCACCCCTTTATGGAATAATAAAAGTGCATACTTGCAGTGCACTGTTTCCTAAGTGATAGGGAAATGCATACAAATTTATCCTTATGGAAATCTGTGGATCTAACTGTAGAAATAATAAACAGTATAAATGAAAAGTGTAGCGTTTATAGGATTTCTAATATCTATGAGGATGATAGTTTAGGTATACAGGTAAGGTTACAGAAAAGGTAAATATCTAAGAAAAATTCATTCCTTTTTTTAATACCCAAGAATGGAGGCAAAAGAATTAGTTTACTAGAGTGACTGAGTATGGGCTCTAGTCTTTTAAGCATAATTAATGTTCAGAAATTAGAGTGAGAGCTATATTGTAACATGGTATTTCTATTGAATAAGAGTAATGATTAAAAACTTGGGCTACCTGAAGTGGTGGCCCAGACTTAATTCTAGCACTGGGGATGCAGAGGCAGTATGCATAAAGCTGTAAGTCAGTGAGATTAAATGGTCCACAGTACCATCTATTTGAGTGTAGAATCAACAGAATTGAAAGCAGAATAGATTAAAACAGCAAATGTGCCTTATTTGAGTTGTGCAGATGGATAATTATGACTTCATGTATACATGGCAACATTAACAAAGATTCAAGGAGGTGCTATAGACAGACAGAAAGATATCAGTGGTTCCTCAGCTTCAAGTAACAATTGGAAAAAAATACCCATCTACATGGAGCATAGTAGAAACAGCAAAGGTCAGAATTCCTCGAAGGAAAAGATGCACAGGCCATGCATTCACATAGATAGAAGGCTTTGACTATTCTATATTTATTATATTATGCTATATATTATAATATGTAATTATTATATATTATACAATACAATATATTATAATATGTTCTATATTACCAAATCTGAACCAAAGTAGAGCAGAAAGGCTATAAATAAAATGTCAAATCATGTGCAAGTGTGTGTGTTTGTGTGCTGGGTAGAATAACTGGGCATATAACCATTATATCTGTGTCTTTCTCCTGAGTACTAACAGTTATCTTACCATCCCTGATACTAACCAAATGCTCTGGAACAATAAAAATGTCATATAAACTTGTAATTGATATATTTCTTCTCTTTAAAGCTTCAGCTCTATGTCTTATACTTTCAATTAATCACTCTACTGACCTATATTATGGATGCTACATGATCTTTAATGAATAGATTTGGGAGTGGTAGCACATGTCTATAAACCCAGTAGTCTGGATGCAAAGGCAGAGAGCTTTTGGATTCATGTTCCATCTAGGAGCTTCACAACTGAACTCAAGGTCAGGCTTCTCTACCTACTGATAACATGTCTCAAAGATCAAGATCTGGAGATGTGACTCAGTGGTACAGTGCTGGTGTAGCATGTACAAAGCCTACGTGTTACCGTAGGGATGTTCCACCACAAAGACCATCAGTACACACAAGCCTGAAATATTCACAGCAAAAGTATATATTGAGTTTGATCTTGTAAACAACAGGAACATTCCGAGCAAGTATCGCAGTCACCACTGCTATAGCACCAAGAAATTCTTTCATCAATATATACCTTTTAAACATCAAAACATTTTATTTAACGTAATAGAATTAACTCTAACTTTCACAGCAGCTTTTGTTTTATGTGTAAAGGGTAATGGGAGAAGTTGAAGGGGAACTACCTGAATGATGATGATAATGAAAGTCCCCATTATATTCCTTATGCTATGTGATAAGAGCTTAGTATTTGAATCAAATAACATTCCCTTTATATGTAAGAGTCGAAACTTCTCTCTCTCTCTCTCTCACACACACACACACACACCACAGATATATATATGTGTGTGTATATATATATATATATATATATATATATATATAGAGAGAGAGAGAGAGAGAGAGAGAGAGAGAGAGAGAGAGAGAAAGAGATCTAGAACTAACAACTAATAGTTGTGAGATATCTCACAACTATTCCAGGATATTTTAGGTAATATCTTTCCTGTTCCCATGACCAAGCTCTTATAATTGCTATAGCAACACAGTCAATTCACTTTTGAATGCAGTTACAAGTACCTCTAGTCATATTAAACACAAATAGAGCTCAAATCATCTCATACTCTCCAGGTCTGCCTTCCTGTGAAGCTACCATTCTGCTCTGGAATTCACTATACTGTGCATTAACATAGGGTAAGTAAAGGGCTAAAAATTGCCCATCTAGTCATATTTGGAGCTACGATTCAAGGAGACCTAACTCAGAAATGCACACAGCCACATCTTCTTAAGTTTGGAGTTAAATCTTCTGCTGTCCTACCCTGCTGTGCAGTGATTTCAACCCAGTATGCCCACAAGAGAAATCTCACTCAGAAGATGAGCTAATAAGTAAGATTTAGCAAACACAAGGAGAAAACAAATACCATGAAATCTTTCCCTTGAGGTAATAGCAATCATAAGAATAATAATTACATCATTCGAAGCTACTCATAAGCACAAATTAACTATAATGCTTTGTTCTAATAGCTTTATACATATTTCTCATTGTTGTTATAATGACATTATTTAAAAGGTACTATTATTTTTGGTCACTTGTGGCTGAAGAACATGAAAGAGGAGATTAGGTAACCATGCACTCAAGAGTGAAAGGATAGAAGTAAATGAAGCCAGAAATTTTAGTTCATGTATGATTAACAGTCTCAAATATGTTATGCATTACATATGTATATATTATATGCGTGCATATATAGACCTTGTAAATGCTCACACTGTACTCCATACACACACACACACACACACACAGACACACACACACATATATATATATATAATTATTACATGTTAATAAAATATTCATTCGCAAGAAATCAAAGCATAAATAAAGTAAAATATTTATGTGATTGTAAAAGCCACTCATACAGCACATGGCTATTGAAATGAAAGTTCCAAATGATGAATGAGTGGCATGTTTGACATATTGGAAGCCTGAGTTACTGAACAACAACAGAAACAGATAAATTTAAGAAATGTCCAGAATTCAGTTCAAAACAGAGAAAAGAAGGGAAATTGTAAAAAGTATTAAGCAACATGAATAGAATGTCCAAGAAGCTACCATGTAAGTCCAGTAGAACTGCAGAAGGACAATTGGACAGAGTGTTGGTAAGCCAAGTCAATACTTGGAGAGCTGAGACCTGAGAACCTAGAGTTATCATGAGCCTTAAATTGCAATAAAAAAATCCCAGATTGCCAATCACTGGACATTAAAGTCCCTACAACACACATTATAAACAATCACACAATTCACAACAGGAAGTTCTGAAAAGAGAATGTAAAGAATGTAGCTTTATTACGTTAGCTAATATTAATTCAAAAGAAAACAGACCCAGCCCCAGCTCAGAATTTGTTTTTCTGGCCACATTAAGGATTAAACCAAGGACCACAAGCCTGCCAGGTAAGCACTTTACCCCTGAGATAAAACTTCGGCCCCAGAGCCTTCAAAGTTTTGAATAAAATTTACTTTCTAAACAATTTCAGGAAATTACCAGTACGAATTACAAGTATTTTCAGATGGGTAATCCTGTCATTGCTGTTAACCCAAGAAGAGAAATGAGATAAAGAAGTCAAGGGTGAAAGTAAGAAGAGCAACAACAAAATCTAGGACTATCCATTGATAAATACAACTGAGTATCGATTCTTAGAAGACCATAGTAGTAGATCTAAGATTGAGTATTAAAAATAAGCAGTAATTAAAATTGACACTCCATATCAGGAAGTAACAGAAACAGTGGGAAAACTGGAACATGCTGCCACATTATTGAAGGGATATATGATGCAGATCGGTTTCAGATTTTTATTAAAAATATAGCTTATGTTTAATGTGAAAGCAGCATGTGTGTGGCTTCAAAGGAAGCACTGGTGTCTATCTATTCCTGAGTATTTAGCAAAAAAATGAAGGGGTTCACTCTTCCAGAATTGGTGCAAGCATTAAATGAAACAGTAACAGTACTTACCAATTAATATATTTGACAAATAGAAGCTGTTGTTATTGCAGTAATTACTGTTTTTTTTTTGTTTCAGTTTTCTTGTTTTTTGAGTTTAACTATTTCATTATGTATTCTTGGCTGGCTTGGAACTCACTATGTAGACCAGTTTGGCCTTGAACTCACGTATATCTGCTTAGCATTGTCTCTAGAGTGTTCAAATTAAAATCGTACACCAGCACACCCAACTATTATAATAGTTATGGACTCTCCTACAATTATACTCAGGATTTAGGAAACACAGACAGAAAGTCAGAAAGCTCCAGTGAAGACAAATTTCAAGAAATGTCAAGAAATATATTTGAGTATTCATTTATGTATATCAAGTTTAGTCAATGCTGGTTTAAAAAGGAGCCAAGCGGTTAAGTCTTTAGAGGCTTGTCTGCTCTGGACTAGGATAAGTACAGAAACCATTGTAAAGTAAACTATTACTTTGATCTTCATATGCCATTTGATATAACTTTTATTTTGTCATGTGAATATTCAGAAATTGATATTTTTAATATTAATTTTATTTTATCACAAATATTTTCCACCATTCAAATATAACATTTTAATGCCTTGCTTTAGTTAGTATGACACTTAATATTTTCAGTAATAGATATTTCTATCTAAGTGAGTCTGGGGGAAATAGAATTCACATAGCAAAAGTCTGCTGAAATGTTTCCCTTATGTGGGTGGGTGATACATTTGAATAAAAAAAAAATCTTTCTGTAAGAGAGTCTCTACAGTGTATTCTTATGCTGCTGTTCTTTGATAGTGTGTATCTGTGCAGAGAGCATAGTATATATATTATGTATCTAGATCAATATTAATCAGAACTTGAATGTTAAGTATAATATAATTCAAAATCACCTTTGTCCACATTCTTATTCTACTGATAAGAACAAAATATCTGTTAGGAGTACCATGTTGTCTTAATGTCTTAGTGCCTAGTCTTGGGATGTTCCTTCCCATTCTGTACAAGGAAGAGGTAATTTGACTATGAGAGAGATGTTTCTCAAGATGCTAAGTGATGTGGAGACCAGGGCTTCTCTCTGTTCTCCAAAGCAATTTTTATTTTTTAATTATCTTGTTGTAACAGAACCTAGCACAGTAAATTATATGTAGTGGCCTCTCCAAAATATGGATAAGTGAATGGATAAATTATGTTTCTATTTCTATTGGGAAGTGATATTATGGAAACAATATGACAGCTAACAATAGCAATCAAGGTTGGTGACTGTTTCCTGTTGTGCTAGGTTCTACAATAAGTGTTTAAAATAAATGTTCACCTTTAATTCTTAAAAAACAATCTTATGGGATATATATTGTTTTAAATCTCCACATGCTGGATGGGAAAATAAAGTTCAGAGGAAATCTGAGAATATTGCCTAAGGGCATCTTGTTGGTGAGTGATGAGATCAGGTCAGCCCCTACTATGTGTCTACTTGGTAATGACTAAGGCTAACTCCCAGATCTTGAGAATACCCACACTGTGATAAGCAGCGGCATGGACACCTGGAAGCCACAAGTCAACTAATTATAACGCCTAAAATTTGCTCAGACGTGTTGGTTGACTTGAGCTGTTTCAGATCCAGAGCATTCTGCCTTCCAGTTTGTTGCTCTGTGATTTCTGTGTCTACATTTGGAAGGGAAAGAAGGTATGCAGTATGGCAGGTTCCTTATAACTTGGAAGCTAGGAAGAAAAGTAAGAAGGATCAGAGTCCAGTGATAACAATGAAAGACACAGCCCTGTGCCAGTTTCCTTCATGTAGGCATAATATTTCTAGAATCTCTTAAAATAGTACCATGAGCTAGGCACCATCCTTCAACATATGAGGCTGTGAAGAACAATTCATACTCAACCCATAATATCTTGGCATGCTCCAGATGTTCATGAGTGGCTCTGGTTAGCACAACATTGATATTGCCTTAATTTCTAAACTTTTACTTGATTCTACCATCTTATTTTTTTTTGATGAATCTAAAAATCATAGTACATATACAGTGGTTCAGAGTCCAAGCCTATTGGATCTCAATGCCAATGTTTTAGTTCCCTAATAAAGTCAGGAAAAGAGAACAATCAGGAAGCAGATTCAGGGCACAGATTGTTGATCATGTGAGTAGGTATTCCCAATACATATTTGTAGTTAGGAAAAATAGAAGTCATGGAGAAATATGACAGAAATGACCTTGTTTATTCTAGAGACATGTTTTTTAACTGGGCATTGTCTGCCTTCTTTAGGATACACCACATAGACTAATTATTTTGGAATTATTATATTTATTTTCCTCTACAGAGATAATGAAAAGGAGCAAGTCATTTTCAAATAAATGTAAATGTTTTGGTTTGAACTGTCCCTTGTGCACTTACTGGTCCTTAGCTGGTTGCAATGTTTTGGAATGTGGGGCTCCCTAGGGGTGGCAGATCAATGATGCTTAGAAGATATATTGTTCTTCCCCTTCCTGTTCAGGAACTGAATGTAGACAAGACTGTGTTTTCTTGGCCATACTCATGAGGTTTCAGATGGGAACAAGGACACTATGAGTGGCTAATCTAGAGACTGTTCATACTAAATTCTGTCAAGGAATTTGCCTGCATTTTGTTCACCCTGAAAATATGAGTGAGGTTGGATTTAAAAGTTTCACTTGAGTGTAGAGCAATGGGCTAATAGTTTTTGGCAGAGGAAGTTTCAAGACAACATAGAACTTAGGTTATAGTGCAGCTGTTTCTGGCCTCTTTTAACCAGGTTCACAGCGAGACTAATGAGTAAAAAGCAGAGTCAGAAGATAGCTAAAAGGAGTGGTCGATGGCGGTGAGAAGGTGGCTCCGCAGTTTAGAGCACTGATTCTCTTCGCACAGGACCTGGATTCAGTTCAAAGCACCCAAGCACCTATGTCGTGTCTTACAACTGTCTGTAGCTCTAGTTCCAGAGGATTTCAAAGCTCTCTTCTGGCCTCCACCCGTACTGCATGAACAATGTGCACAGTCATACATGCAGGCAAAAAAATACCAATACACATACAATAAAAATGAATAAATCTTTAAAGTATTTTGATATAAAAATTGTACAGCTTGGCCAGGAAAGACGCACATTTAAAGTTTCAGAAAAAGAAAACATAGTCAAAGATATTAGCACCTTGAAAGAAAAGAAAAGCACTTTTACTAGGTTGAAAAGCAGAGCCCTTAAAGCCAGTTCAGAAGTTAGTGATCTCCACACCTTGCAGGTTCCAGAATTTAAAATTGTAAACCCCTTTGAAAGATTTCCCATTGATTAGAGAGTGCCCCAGGATACTATGTTTACACGTGGCTTACACGTGGAAGTGTTCAAATAAAAAAGTGTGTATATTCAGAAATAGTTGCAGACATAGTCTAATGGTACCAAGTTTTAGTGAAGAACTTGATAAGATCCTCTGGGGGCTGGTTTTTCAGGTATTCAGAATGCCTGAAAATTGGGGACATAAAGGATCGATCATGGGAGAGTGTTTTTTTTTTTAATTTACTTTTTATTTTACAGATATGAGTGCTTCACCTGCAGGTATTTTTATGCGCCATGTAAGTCTGATGCTTATGGAGGCCAGAAGAGGTAGCTGAATCTCTTGAGTTGGAGTTACAGGTAGTTGTGAGCTACTATAAGGGCATTAGGAATTGAACTCTTTTGGAAGAGTAGTAAGTGCTCTTAACCACTGAACCAGTTCTTCAGTACCATGGAGGAGTTTCCAGGAAAGCCTGTGAAGCTACAGAGTGTTTAGCTGAGGTGTATGTATCCAGAAAGGGGCCCAAGAGAAGGTGATAGAAGAACTTATTAGAGTGAGTCACAAACCATACTACAGAATCTAGGATGTTGGAGGGTAAGAACATGGAGTGTCTGTGACTGATTAAATTCTCCGACAACAAATGAATCCAACACAAGAGACAAACTGTGCAGGCTCCAAACAGGAGACAGGAGTGGAGCTGACCAAGCTTGTTGGAGCACATGTGATACGACCACATGTTTCAGAAGCTAGACAAGCAGTTATGGAAGTTCACATCTGTCCTGCTGGCTTTTGTTCTGGTTTTGGTCACTTCCTTACTTTCTATCATCTAGTTCCTCTTTTGGAAGGGGAATGTTTACAGTCTGTCAATGTATAATGAAAACTTGAAACTCGTCCTTTGATTTTACAGGGGCCCATAGCTAGGGCTTTGTAAAGGTTCTGGATTTAGTCTTATGAGCAATATTGGAACTGCTGAGACTGTAGACTTTTGAAGTTGGACTAAACTTGCTTTGCATTACAAGATCGACATTGTCCTTTGGCCACCAGGAACAGAACATTAGGTCTTGAATCTGCTGTGTTCTCCTCAGACTCATGCTTTGGACAGTGGATCTACCACCCCAGATGGTAGATCTTTTCTGGGAGACAGTGAAAACTTTGGGAAGTGGGTGAAGCTTTAGGAGACAGGCCCTGAGGGCTTATTATTTCTGATCACTTCCCTTATTTCTCAATATTCTCTCTGTTATGATATGAATTGCTCTGCTGTCTATTACTCTGCCTTGATGGGTCAAAACTTTAGAAACCATGAGCCAAAATATAATTATCCTCCATTAAGTTGTCTTTGTCAGGTATTCTGATCATAGCGATGAGAGTAATACTGTAAATGATAGAAGTAGGGCTGATGTTCTTAGAGTCATGAAGGAGCAGCATTTGAATACTATAGATAATAAAGATGGAGATAAAAGCAGAACATGAAAGGAGGGACTGGAACAAAGTATCTCATTATATTCTATTTTCTCTACATTCAACCATAAATGCTGTGCTCAACCATGACTCCTAATTTCCTTAAGCTTCTTAGCAGAAATGGAATCTTTGGGCATCTCATTTGGCACATGTAGCTCTAGATAAAAGAGAGAAAGGAGGCTAATCTTTAAGGACGTCTTTATCTTTCTCTAAAAATGGCATTCTTCACTGCCCTTTCTATATGGGGTGAATAACGTTAACTTTGTATTTTAGGTACATGCAGTTTTTTTCTTTGGCATGGAATTATCCATGACACAAAAGATGAAAGTACATAAAACTTGAAAATAATGAGCAATTGCAGAGTTTCCTGTGCCAGCACAAAGGCTGTACTCTCCTCCGGACCCACTAATCTAATCACAAACTCAGAGCATAGGACAGAAGGAAATTCCTCTCATTGTCTTGTTCGGACAAACCTGGAAAGATTCTAAGATGTAGCAGCAGATATTATCAAAGGTAATCCAAGTGCTTCTCTTTGGGCTATGAAAAGCCTTCTATTTAATCAAAAGTCACCATATCTCCCCGGGAAGTGAACCACACATTAAAAGATGGACATTTACCCCAGCTGCCGTAACTGTAGGTAGGCTGATCTCCCTACCATAGGATGCCAGCACTCTCACAGTGCTCCCTCTCCCATTTCCAGTCCTCCTGTTTGTCACTTTGCACCATCCCCCAACTCCCACAACAGCTCCCTGCTTGGACCAGAAGCCACCCCAGTCTCCACAACTCCAGAAGCTAAGATAGCCTCCAGAACTCCAGGGGAGACACACTGCTGGCCTGAGAGCCCAAACCCTTCCAAACCTTACCCACCAACTACAGTGGAAATCCTCAGCCCTACCCCAAGCCACACTGACCAGAAGACCAGAGAAGAGACAGAACTCAAGGAACTAAACTCTCATCCAATAAAGAAAAACTCAGGAATTGGCACCTAAACCTATAATCACTCCAAGAACAGATGCCTAAATGCCAGCATAAGAACACAATCAACAACAACCAGGGCAATATGGTACCACTAGAGTTGAACTGTCTTTCTACAAAAGGCTCTGAACACTCTGACACAGGTAAAGCAGAAGAAAAAGACCTTATAACCAACTTTATGAAGATAAACACACAAACACACACACATCACAACCAACATCAATTACAAAATGATTGGTATCCCTCAACATTAATGGTATTTATTTTCCAATAAAAAGACACAGCCTAACAGAATGGATGCAAAGACAGAATTCATCCTTCTGCAGCATACAAGAAATACACCTCAACCCCAAAGATAAACATTACCTCAGAGTAAAGGGTGGGAAAAGACTTACCAATCAAATGGACCTAAAACACAAGCTTGTGTAGCCAATTTAATATCCAACAAAATAGACTTCAGACCTAAATTAATTAAAAGAGATGGAGAAGGACACTTCATACTCATCAAAGGAAAAATCCACCAAGAAGACCTTACAATTCTTAACATCTATGTCCCTAACGGAAGGGCTCTCACATTTGTAAAAGAAACATTACTAAAGCTAAAATCACACATTGACCCCCATACACTGAGAGTGGGAGATTTCAATACCCCACTCTCACCAACTAACAGGTTATCCAGGCAAAAACTAAACAGAGAAATACTGGAGCTAATAGATGTTATAAACCAAATGGACCTAACAGATATTTACAGACCATTTCACCCTTACACAAGAATATACCTTTTTCTCACCCCCTTGTGGAATCTTCTCCAAAACTGAACACATATTTGGCCACCAAGCAAGCCTCATTAAATACAAGAAAGCTGACATAATCCCATGCATTTTATTGGACTACCACAGATTAAAGCTGGACACCAAGAATAATAGCAACAATGGAAGGCCTACAAATTCATAGAAACTGAACAACTCCATCGAATGAAAATTGGGTAAAGACAGAAATAAAGAAATAAATTAGAAGACTTTCTAGAACTAATGAAAAAGTATCCAAAACATATACAAACTTATGGGGCACAATGAAAGCAGTGCTAACAGGAAAATTCACAGCACAAAAAATAGTGGAGACATCATACACTAGCAAATTAAGAGTCAATCTAAAAGCTCTAGAACAAAAAGAATCAAGCACACCCAAGACGAGTAGACAGCAAAAAATAGTCAAATCGAGGGCTGGAATCAATAAAATAGAAACAAATAGAACTTTTGTGTATTCCACAAAATTGGAAAATCTAAAAGAAATGGATAACTTTCTCAATATACACCACCTACCAAAGTTGAACCAAGATCAGATAAGCAATTTAAACAGACCTATTATCCCTAAGGAATATACTATTATATTATAATATACTGTAAGAAGAGGTCATTAATTGCTTCCCCCAAAAGAATAGCTCAGGGCCAGATTGTTTTAGGACAGAATTCTATCAGCAATTCAAAGAAGAATTAACACCAGTACTCCTCAAGTTATTCCACAAAATAGAAGCAGAAAGAATACTGCCAAACTTACTCTATAAGGCCATAGCCACATTGATACCAAAACTACACAAAGATTCAACAAAGAAAGAGAATTAGAAACCAATTTTCCTCATGAATATGGATGCAAAAATACTCAATAAAATATTTTCAAACCAAATCCAAGAACACATCAAAAAGATCATTTATCATGATCAAGTCAGCTTCACTCCAGAGAGATGCAGGGATGTCTCAACATATGAAAATCAGTTAATGTAATCTACCATACAAACTGAAAGAAAAAAGAAACACATGATCATCTAACTAGATGCTGAAAAAGCTTTTGACAAAATCCAACACCCCTTCATACAAAAGTGTTGGAGAGATTGGAGATACAAGGGCCATATCTAAATATAATAAAGGCAATTTATCGCAAGCCCACAGCCAACATCAAATTAAATGGAAAGAAATTCAAAGCAACTCCGGTAAAATCAGGAACAAGACAAGTTGTTCCTTCTCTTCATACCTATTCAGTATAGTACTTGAATCACTAGCAAGAGCAATAAGACAATAAAAGAATATCAAGGGAATATGAATTGGAATAGAAGAACTCAACATATTTTTATTTGCAGATGATATAATAGTATATATAAGGACCCTAAAAACTTGACCAGGGAACTCCTGCAGCTGATAAACAAGTTCATTGAAGTAGCTGGCTAGAAGATAAACTAAAAAAAAATCAGTAGCTCTCCTATATACAAACAACAAATGGAGTGAGAAAGAAACTGGGGAAACAATACCTTTCACAATAGCCTCAAATAACATGCTATCTTGGGGGTGATTCTAACTAAGTATATGAAATACTTTTATGGCAAAAACTTTAAGAACTTGAAGAGGGAAATTGAAGAAGGTCTCAGAGGATGGAAAGATCTCCCATGCTCCTGGATTGGTAGAATTAACATAGGAAAGGTCATCTTAACCAAAAGCAATCTACAGATTTTATACAATCCCTATCAGAATACCAATACAATTCTTTACAGACCTTGAAAGGACAATACTCAACTTCATATAGAAAACAAAAACCTGAGATCATTAAAATAATCCTGAGAAATAAAAGAACTTCAAAGCTATCAACATTCTTGTTCTCAAGCTGTCCTACAGATCCATAGTAATAAAAACCACATGGTATTGGCATAAAAACAGACATGTCGATCAATGGAACTGAATTGAAGATCCAGACTTAAATCCACACATTTATGTACACCTGATCTTCGATTAAGAAGACAGAAATACACAATGGAAAAAAGAAAGTATCTTTAACAAATGATGCTGGTCTAATTAAGTGTCTACATTTAGAAGAATGCAAATAGATCCATATCTATCACTGTGCACAAAACTGAAGTCCAGATGGGTCAAAGACCTCAACATAAAACTAGATACACTCAACCTGACAGAAGAGAAAGTGGGGAATTGTAGTTGTATACTGCTGTGGGGGGCTCAGTAAGGAAGGCAAGGAGGCATATTTCATAACTGCAAACCCTGCCAGACCTCAGAAGAGGGAACCACTCTCCTGGCCAGTGTCACACTCCATCTACAGTGGAACCCCGAGCGTCTCAGCTCAGGTGTTTTTATTCTTAGGTGTTTTAGTGATACCACGTGCAGATCATAAGCAATTAAACAGCCCCCACAGAAATCTAACACCTGCAAACAATACAGAATACTAAGACCTAGGGCTAGCCCCCCACCCAATAGTGCATAAAACAATTTCAAACGTAACTAAAAATAAACTTTCCCAACCGGGAATAGCCTTAAATGCATTGGCACAGGAGACAACTTCCTGAACAGAACACCAATAGCTCATGCACTAAGATTAATAATTAATAAATGGGACTTGATTAAACTGAAAACCTTTTGTAATGCAAAGGATACTGTCAATAAGACAAAACAGCATCCTACAGAATGGGAAAAGATTTTCACCAACTCCACCCCAATAGAGGGCTAATATCCAAGATATATAAAGAACTGAAGAACTAGACATCAACAAAACAAATAACCTAATTAAAAATGGGGTGCAGATCTAAACAATGAATTCTAAAAAAAGGAATCTTAAATGGCTGAGAAATACTTAAAGAAATGTTCAAGATCCTTAGCCATTAGGGAAATGCAAATCAAAACTACCCTGAGATTCCATCTTACACCTGTCAGAATGCCTAAGATCAATAACACAAATGACAGCTCATGCTGGTGAGGATGTGGAGGAAGGGGAACACTCCTTCATTTGCTGATGGGAATGCAAACTTGTATAGACACTATGGAAATCAATATGGCGATTCTTCAGGAAATTGGAAATCAGCCTACCTCAAGACCCAGCTATA
Source organism: Cricetomys ansorgei (assembly GCA_026225945.1). Taxonomy (NCBI): domain Eukaryota; kingdom Metazoa; phylum Chordata; class Mammalia; order Rodentia; family Nesomyidae; genus Cricetomys; species Cricetomys ansorgei. The sequence goes on along the minus strand of JAMJFZ010001868.1, from coordinate 7,436,406 downwards.
CCACTCCTTGACATGTACTCAAAGGACTTTCCATTCTACCACAAGGATACTTGCTCAATTAGGTGTATAGCAGTTTTTTTCACAATAGCCAGAAATTGGAAACAGCCTAGATACCCCTCAACTGAAGAATGGATAAAGAGATTGTGGCACATCTACACAATGGAGTACTACTCAGCAATTAAAAAAAAAAAGACTAACTACACGAACTTTGCAGGCAAATAGATGGAACTAGAAAAAAATTATCCCAAATGAGGTAACCCAGTCCCAGAAAGACAGACATGGGATGTACTCATTTATATGTGGATATTAATTATTAAGAAAAGGACAAAAGGTGCTGCAATCTACAGTCCTAGAGAGACTATGCACCAAGAAGGGCCCCAGTGAAGAAACAGAGATCTCAGTGGTAAAGGGGAATGAGAACTGATGATGCAGGACCAGCTAGAATAATGGAAGGGAAGAACATCATGCTAAAGGAGGGAATCCATGTCCAATCCTCCAGGGCAGGCCAGGAACTAGGGACTAGTCAACTAGGAGAGAACTTCTAAAGTTATCCTGCTCTCCTCATAGATAGGTGCCCAACCCAATCTTTATCAGAAAGGCTCTCTCTGGCAGCTGATGGGAGCAGATACAGAGGCCCAGAGATGAATAAAGTACAGAGCTTGAGGAACCCCATGGAAGAGCTATAGGAGAGATTGTGGGGACCACAGGGGTTGAGGACAGCAGGGATAACAAACCCCATGGAGCAAAATGACCTGCACTCTTGGGGGCCCACAGAGCCTGAATCGAGCTGCTGGGTCCCCCAATTATGTCTTGAGGTTGACTGGCTTGGTGCTCTTGCAGAACACCTACAGGCTGGAGTTGAGGGGCTGTCTCTGAACATTTCACCTGCCCTTGGGACCTTTCTCCCTCTGATGGATTGCTTAGTCCTCCCTTAAAGTAGGGAATAGTGCCTGACCCTGTTCAATCTTGTTGTGCCATGTTAGAGCAATAACGCTGTGAGGACTGCTCTTTCTTGGAAAGAGGGTTATTGAGGATATATCTGGAGGAGAGGGGAGATGGGGCAGTGACTGGGAGGAGTGGCAGGTGGGAGAAAGGGTGTTGGGATGCACTATATGAGAGAAATATAAAATAAAAATGTAAGACAAAAAAATGGACACTTAACCCACACAATAAAGTTTAAAAATAGGCACAGTGACCATTGTGTGTTCACTAGAGGACAAACATTTCATTACTAACTTTAAATTCATGTTTCCCACTTAATGGTGTCTAAAAGTTGAATCCTGGTCTTATTATTCAAGAAACTGTGGCACACATAGAGTGGTCTGCTCAAGGTCATTCAGTAGGCATAAAGCTTAAGTGTTACTTTCAAAGACTTGTCTACAATTCCATGCTTTTAATTTCTGTGATTCTTTCCCCTTACTCTATTGCAACATAGAGTTGTAATGCACCTCACAATCTACTTAATCAGCCATTCTCGGGGCCAGACATCCTAAGTTCTGTTTTAAAATTTCCAGTAATGCTGAGCCAGCGTTAGAAGGGTAAAAGAAATTCTAAATTCAATGAGCAAAACCACTGTTCTCACTGCATATGTAATAGTTCTTATACGATCTTAAAGATGGTTGTTATCAGGTCACCTCTAAAATTAAGGAAACTAAGTCTCAAGGGAGTGGAGTAACTCAAGACATATCACAGGTAGGTAGTCATGCTGCTCTATCTGACTCCAAAGCTTGAGCACTTTTTCTTTCCACTACTTCACCTAACTCTAGAGAGTCACTGCAACAAAGCATTGGTTCTATTTTTAAAAATTATACAGCAGAAGATTTTGGAGTGAACCTTTTTTTCATTGAACTCAATAAGATAAACACATAGAACTGGCATGCCACTTGAAAATTCCCCATGCTGAGCCTCAACACACAGTAGGTCTACACCTTGTTTGAAGTGATGGGTTTTCAACATTTCAGGTGAGTTATTGTACTGTCCCACTTCCTAGCTTCCCTATTCCCTTCTATATTTCACCTCTGTTTGATGAAATATTTAAAACCATGGCTATCCTAGACATCATGAAACATGCCTGAAATATCAGTCAAGTTCAGTGCCATCCTGAACAACTTAGTGAGACTGGTTCTAAAAAATATATAGGATTATGGCCTAGAAATACAGCTCAATGGTTTAGAATACTTGTTTCTCTTAAAGAGGACTCAAGTTCAGTTCCCTGAACCCACTTTGTGGTTCACAACCATCTATAACTGCAGTTCTATGAGATCCAACTTTTTCTTTTGATTGCTGTTGGCAGCAGGCACACATGGAGTACACATGTATACATGTAAGAAATACATTCGTACACATAGGATAATATATGCATAAATTTAGTGTCTGAAGACAATGACAGCCTGTTTCTCAGAATCTAGCAGTAGCCACGAGTTCAGGGAGGACCCCATGAGCCCATCTCTCTTCCATGATTGGCTCTTGACAGCCGTGTTATTCAGGACCAGTGCAAGCAACCATAACTGCTATGAGATCATGGTACTGTCATGCCCTTTTCATTTTGTGGTAATTTCTTCTATCTCAGGGCTCATATAATGTTTTCACTCCTTCTTCCATGTTGTTCTCTGAGCCTTAGAGGAGATGGTATGAATGTCCTATTTAGGATGTGCTCACTCAACTGTCAGTGCTGGTTAAAGCAGTGGGGCACAAAACAAAACTAGAACACACACACACACACACACACACACACACACACACACATTTTCATATAGAGACCTGCTTGGAGGAGAAAGGGGGAAAATAGGGGTGTGAGGGAAATAAAAGAGGGCAAGAGTAACAGAATACATGTATAAACAAGCAAATAAATCAAACTACCATTAATCTCAAGCAATTACATCTGTAGACTCACAAGTTGAAAAGTTACATCACAGAGTTTTGTAATCTCTGCTCCATAGAAACAAAGTTCCCAGTCTTATGCCAACCCGGTCATGTTCCTTTCATTGCTTACTACATTGCCATGTTGTCCTTCATTATCCGAGTCTGAGAAAAGAGTTTGGATGAGAAGTGACTTAATGCCGGTGCTATAGTTCTGTTAGAACAATATGTGGCCATTCAGGCCATTAATTCAGATTGCTTGTTTTGACCATGCTATCATAAGCAAATTATCTAAATTGTCAGTACTGATTCAGTTTACTCATTTTAAGAGGGGGTAATGGAACCACTTTTCTGAATGAGTTATTGTGGTAATTAAATACTGCCACCATCTAGACTCCTCTGCTGCTTGTATCTGGAGACTTTACCTTCTCTCCTGCTCTGATGAATGAGCTCCACAAGCTCTTGGCTAAGGTTCAGCTACCATTTGTTGCAGCAGATCTGGTACCTTCTCACCTTCTTAAGGGGATCGCCTCAATTCTTTCTTCCCTTCCCAGCTTACCAAATATTCCTTCTCCAGTGTATCTTCTCACCAGATCAGTATGTTTTGTGTGTGTGTGCGCGCGCGCATGTGTGTATACAATTCCACCCATCCTTTCTCTTCTATTCTATTTCATAGTTTGCATGACCACTGCACCCAGTCCCATCATATCAAAGTCCTCATAATCCTTACACTACTGAATTTGGTGGTCAATTTGATCAGTATTTAAATAACTTGACCTATTAGCCAGAACGCACACAGCTGATTAGCTTCTTTGACACACTTTACTTGGCTTCTGGGACACCATGCTCTTCTAGACTCCTTCATATTTTAGGTAGCTGTTGATACCCAAATTTCTTTTGCTCCACATGGTTCCTAACTTCCTAATGTAGTAGAGGCTTTTCCATGTTGACCTTTACTTGGGCTTCATCTCCATCTAATCTCCTCTCACTCTGAGGTAGCTCATACAATCAGATACTTTTATTTTCTGTCATCAGAATAGAGAGCAATACACGTGTTCATAGTTTGAACAGGTTGTGAACTAAATACTGCAGCCACTGTACTTCTAGGATATTTAAATTGAAAAAAAATGAAGGAACAGAACTGGGGGAAAGTACGTACGAGGAGAAGCTAAGGAAGGAGAAGGAGAAGCTAAGTTTTGTTTTGTTTTGTTTTGTTTTTAATATCTGTAGACATCTACACAGAAGAGTTGATCAGCAGCTGTAGGTAGACACTCAAAAGAGATCTTGGTTTGGACCCTTCTGCCTTCTTTAAAATATGCCATGCAGCCTGATTATTTGCCATTATTACACCTTTCCCCTCTCTTCAAAGGCACTGAAAACAAGCAAGCCTCTTCATTGCAATTAGAAGAAAATGGGTTAGTCAATTCTTCCAGTTCCAGTTCACTGCAATTTTATTAGATGCTGGATAATAGGTTGCATCCCGTCTTTATTAAAAATAAGAAAACAATGGAGAAAAGGTAAAGTACGACTTTTTCCTAGGAGGTGTGGAGAAGCAACTCCAGCTTCAGTGCATGCCGAGCCGTTTGTTCTTCCGTGTAACTGTTTGCGCTCTGAAGGACTAGCACACTCTGTTTAAATACAGCATTCCATGCTCCCAAGCAGAGATCAAAAAGAGTGAGTTACCCAGGAAAACATTTTTATCCTCTCCAAATATGTTCCATGTGCTGAAATACTCAGGAGTATAGGTACTCATTGCAGTAAATGTGATTGTGATTTCCTGTTTACTTCCTTTACATGTAACAAGGCAATACTGGGCACTGTAAAGACCCCTACTGATTGATCAGAATCCTTGGGTTGACTTGCAAGAGTGAGTCAGCTCAAACTCTAGCCTTTAAAGATATTTTTTATTGCATTTTCACAGCGCACAGCCTCCAGAAGTCCTTTGTGGCATCTCTGTTTTAGGCGAACATAAGTCACTGCTTCCATAATGGTGATGGGATATTGAAAAAATCCACAAGCACGCTCCTGATGCAAAATATGAAGCTTCCATATCTGGACATTATGACATTGTAATACTTGAAAATGAGAAACGACATACCAGATATAGTGTTATATCTAATATAAAATATGCAATGGAATTTTATGTTTGAGAAACACCCTGTGGCTTGCATTTGCTAGGTGAAAGTAGAAGTTAAATCACAATGCAGTAAAACTCCTATGGCTCCTCAGGTTATCATTTCTCAATCTGAGATCCACAGCATGGGATGAAAGGGAGCCTAGGTGTAAGTTGGTGCTGCTAAAGGTTTGCAAAAAGAAATAAAGTTTTTGTTTCAATGCTGCTGAGTATGTGAACAGCATGTGTTTATGACCTAAGTATAATGCACACGTCACATGTCTTATAGAAGATAAATGAATGTTCTTTGGTCCTTATTGTATGTTAATGGGTAGTATGACTTTTTTTGCTGTCATTAATCTATTTATCCTTAATGTACCCATAATACTGTTTTCTTAATTCTACAAAAGGAGGCTTATTGTAAACAAGGCATTTTAATTTTTAATTAAATCAATGTCTACATAAAAATAATGGTTTTCCAATACAAAGAAATAAAATTACATCAAACTAGGTATATGTATTCACACATACGTATGTGTAGGTAAAAATGAGTCAATACTTGTTAGGACAAAAGTGTGGAGGTAAATTTTGTAATGAAAATGGTTTTGGAGAAATTAGCTTTACAATTTTCACACATGAAGGGGGCTGGAAATATTTCTCAGAGGTTAAGGGTGCATATTGTTCTTGAAGAGACCTTCAGTTCAGTTCTCAGCACCCAAGTCGAGTAGCTCACAACCACATGTAATCTACAGCTCTGACTTCTGTGGGCTCCTGAACACACATGTGCATTCCTAAACACACACACACACACACACAAAGAGAGAGAGAGAGAGAGAGAGAGAGAGAGAGAGAGAGAGAGAGAGAGAGGGAGGGAGAGAGAGGGAGAGAGAGGGAGAGAGAGGGAGAGAGAGGGAGAGAGAATCAAATATAAATAATGATTCTAAAGAAAAGACTTCAAGTCATGATTATGAAATCTAATAAATCTTGAGGGTTGATGTCATTTACAATATAAGAAGGAGCTAAGCTTTATACAGACCTCTGAGATATTAGGCTCCCTTCCCCTTTCCTTATCTCCTTAAACCCTTCCCCCTCTCTTTCCTTCCCTCTTGCCTCCAACTCCTTCCTCTTTCATTCTTTTTCTTATTCTTTCCTTCATTCTAACAGTTGATGGTGAGTATTCTCCCAAAGCATACTTAACCAAGCCTATGAATTTGAAATATATTTAAAAATATTTGGTCACTTTTTAATTTAACATTCTATATTAATTACAGAGCATTAATCATAAAGATATTTCCACAGACCACATGGTCATACAATAGCTATAGTAATTGCATAATTATATAAATGGCTTATTAAGTATTTAAATTAGTCTTGATATTATTTTTATGAGAAAGAAAATCCTAAGAAACATCACTTAATCATAAATTTTTCCATATAATTACTTATTCATTAAAAATAAAAACAGGCAAAATAGACCGTTTTCATTGGAAACCATTTTAAATGGCTTTCTCCGTATTTGACTAATGAAGCTATAAAAACATAAGGCCATTAAACAGGGAGAGGCATACCAAATCTGCCACTTAGTGGGAGCTGCAAGGAGAGTCTCCATGAATTCTTTCTACCTATTGTTTGTACAGGGTCTGTTTTCTCTTTCTTCATGACGAGCATTTTTCTCCTAAGAAGTATATTTGTCGATACCAGTCAGTCCTCTGCAAACACATCAACCCACATATTCACTCTCTGCACTCAACTTCACATTGCAGCTGCTTGGTGTACTGCAATGTGAGCTCCCTGCCAGCAGTGGAGAACTCTTTAATGCAACCGTAACAGTTCTGTGTGGGCCAAGTTTTAGGAGAGAGAAGAGTTTTCAGGGTTCACGATCAATACAGAGAGATAATATGAGCCATTTAGGACTTCCAAACTGCTCTAAAAATCAATAGTGACATCTATGTATTTTTATGTTTTGGGATCTGTATTATCAAGACAACGGTCTCTGCTTTTTAGTAGCTTTATCATGAAGACCAAGGCAAGATGAGATGATCCTCCAAGGGAACGTGAGAAACTCTTTCTTTTACAATCAATAAGTATAGTCATTGACTTTATTCTTACACACAACCCATGGTCAGGCACTTCCAAGAATATCAAAAAATCAATTGGGAGTAGAGCTAGCAGTACAAATACAGTAGGTGAGTTCTCAAGGTTCACAGCAGGTCCACAGGCTTCTGGTGAGCAAAACCCTCATTTCTTATACCTGAAGTTCAGAAAATTCTTTCCGGAACATGGACTCATTACTATATGTCGAAGGACTTAACAAAATTTTCTACATTTGAAAATGTTCACAACCTTGACAGAGCTATTTCTATTTATGTTGTGGACCTTCTGTAATTACTTCTTATTCCTATAACAGGAACAATAAAGTCACTGTTCTCAGAAACACAGTCAACCATCCAGAAATGATCTTTAAGGAATGATGCGTATGGGATATTAACGGGCTTTATGCAGGGGCTAAGAACATGGACAATGAAATGAGAAGGAAATTTCCACATTGCTTTCAACTTTTATAGGTGTTTTTGCAAAACTGGCTTGAAGAAACGGAGCAGTTGTTGTATTGTGCTAACTTTCAAAGCAAGGAAATGAACATATATCTATAAATATATAAATCCACATATATCTATAAAAGTGGAAGAGAAATTTCAAACAATAAAAATGTTCATATCTAAGAGGCAAAAATATAATGGAGGGAAGTGAACGCCACAAGAAAAGCAGGTCTTCTATTGTCTTGTATTTTCATTTTGACCCTCATTTGTGATATGCAAGTGTTTAGAACATGGCCGAGGATTATTCTGGTTTAGTAAAATTAGCAGCTATAGGTTCTCAGCCAAGATCAACGATTTCCCTAACCCTGGGTAGTTAGCTAGATTTTCAGTATCAGGCATGGTTTTCCTCTTGTTGTTTGAGTCTTAAGTCCAATTTCAGGGCCCAAGGTAGGTGTGCCACTACTGCACCCTGAGGGTTATTGTTTTAGCTTGTAGACCTCACAGCTGGGTAGGACTTTTGGTTACTTCCTCCTTTGGAAGCTTGCATGGAGCATTTTGGTATCATGAAAACTAGTCACCAGGGAGAACACTTTTAGGTCAGTTCTAATTCAGAGTCCTTTAGGGCCCTGTTTCTGAAGTGCATGGAATCTTCATCAATGGAGACCTAACTTCCACCTCTGGAGGGCAACCAAAGCCAATAGCAGTCACCAATATGTTTGGGAAATCTGCTGAAAAATCTCGAACAACAACTCAACAAAGGGCTTCTCACATCTGGTACTGGGGATCTTTGTATCCTACGAGGAACATTGTCAACCAGATGGTAAAACTTCATCTAAACTGTGTATGTGGACTTATACACAGAATTACACATATTATAGATATTTTTAGGTAGATAGTTAATAGCATGATTCTTTATGGCTTTCTCAGATAACTGCAGTCTTCAACTCTCATTAAGGAAATTTCCCAGTGCAACAGACAAAGACCCATTATAAGAAAACCCACAAATAATCAAAACATAGAAATGTGGAACTCAGTCCTAACTGATACATCTACAATACAACCCCAACACCTAAGGCTCAGGGATCATTGCATAAGAAGAGGAGGAAAGATTGTAAGATCCAGAGGAACAGGGATTTTGCTGTGAGATTGTGTCTCCTAGGAATGTGGAAGTATACCCATAAAGTCTTACCAACTGTCTGCCTAACCAGAAGCTGAACAAGAACAACAATAGATGTGCTAAAGTGAATAGAAGTGGTGGACATGAGGAGTCCAGGAGGTCTCAGTGCTACACAAAGTCCTGAAAACATACACACAAGTACCATTATACAGCTTGAGCAAGTTGTTCCTAAACCTTATGTGTTTAGGAACACACACACACACACACACACACACACACACACACACACACATAACAAGGAATGACAAAAGAGGCCATTGGATTTGAAATAGGGCAAGAAGTGGCATATGGGAAGGAGGTAAGGAAAAGAACGGGGGAAGTGATGTAGTTATCTTATAATCTCAAAAAACAAAAGCAATAATTTAAAGACTATAAAATGAAACAAAATTGTGCTCAATCAAATGAAATATAGAAAAATATATAAAAATGAAGTTATATATATATAACACATAATATATATAATATTTCACTTACATGCTCTTTATAGGTTATATCCTAACCCATACACACACATACATATGTATGTGCACACACATATGTATTACGTATATACACATGTATACATGTATGTGTCATGTATATGTAAATATATGCATATATAGCAGGTAAATTAATTATCATTTAAATATCATTAGGAAAAAATTTTTTTAGGAATGAGAAGATATAAAATCCAACACTAAGTTAATGGTCTATATTCTACATCTGAATTAGAAATAGTGCACATTTGTGATGTTTTCCCTATTTCTTGACTAGAGAATAAATTGATGCTTAAGAAATGAAACTTCAAGACTGCTCAGATCAGAAATACTCAGGATCAGACTTTAAAGAGTTACCATCTGTTAAAAATGATTTTTTTAAAGTTAGAATTGAAAATAGCAGCTGCAGTGGACTATAACAGACACACGCATCACAGCCCCCAACTTCCTAATGATAAGAAAACACGTAAGCTAAGAACAAAATGGGGAATCTCAGTGGTCACACTTGGAGCTGCTAAGAAAACAAGTCGTTACAGTGAAATCTGACAAGTTAAAGAAAAGCAATTGATTTTGCTCTTCTAAGAGAACAAACATATAGAGGATGACAATTTCTGAAGTAAATTCCTCACTTCACTGGTGTGAGAGGGAGATACCGTGACAGTCCTGACACCAGAGAAAGGAGTCATTTCCCAGGAGAAAAACTTATCTCCCAGTTCTGATAACTTGAGTTGATATATATATATATTTTAACATTGTTGTGAGTAGTGTTCCATCAATTTCCATACAGTATTTTTGGGTCATAAATAGAGGATCTTAGAGTCTGTTGCACAAAGCACACCTTGAGATGCACAATGGTTAATGAGGGAAAATTCTTTAGAGAATGATCTAGTTAATAAATGAAGACAAGAAAATGTAGCATTGCAGTTCTTAACTTTGAAGCTGATTGAGACAAAACAATTATCAGGGTTACTAAAATCACTGGCATTTATGATGGTTTATCTCTCTTTAAATTTATATGTTTATGATATAACCTCAGAATATAACTGTATAAAGTATGAAATCTTAAAGGAACTAAAAGGGTTAAAGTAAGGTTATTGGGGTGGACTCTAATTCAGATGACTAATACCCTAGTGAAGGGAGAAATTTTCCTCAGACACATAGACTGTGTGTAGACTCTGAGATGATAGCCCCATATATAATGACAGAGGCCTTGGGTAGAGCATCTTTCCTTTCATCTCTCAATAGAATCCATCCCTACAAACATGTTGATCATTCCAAACTCCAAATTATGATTGAATAAAATTCCAGTTTTGGAGCTACTCAGTTTGTGGTTCTTTGCTACAATAGCGCTATAATCTCCTGCTGGCCTGAGGAGGGGAAAATTAGTGGAATTATTGCAGTGGGTAGATTAAATATTTAATCCTCCACAGCAAAGAAATGATAGCTGGGCTTTGAATCTCCTGCTAGAAGTAGACCACACAACTGATAAAGCATCCTTGCCCAACTTCAGTACCACAAACAATGAATCTATATCCTATTAAGCTCAGATAGGAAAACCACAGGGGGTGGAAGCACAAAAATAACTTGGATTCGACAAGGTATTATTTATAAAGGCATTAAATAGGAACAAGGAATCTTTAGAGTCCTTGACAATAAATCAATTAAGTGCAATATGTATTCTCTTTGGTCCCCTTTTAAAAGAACAAATAGGGGCTAGACATTGCTCAGTGGTTAGAGCACTGGCTGCTTCAGCTCCAGTCCCTGATGATCCAACACTATTTTCTGCCTTCCACAGACAACAGCCACACATATGATGTATAGACATAAGTGCAGGCAAAATATAAAATATTATTTTAAAGTAAACACTAAATAATGGGATTGGACAATTTACTTAGATTTTCCTATATTGGTATTTATAGAATTAGCTTCTTAATATATATAGCTCATAGAGTTGAGCCAATAACTAAATATGGAAAATTTAGAGGAATATTTGATCATTTGATTCAGCAACATGAGGAAGGATCCGATTGAAAGGTCTGTGTGATAGCTAGGAAGGGATCAAATCCAAGGGCCTGTATGAAAGGATCACATTGAGAGGCCTGTGTAATCTGTATTGAATGCAGGAAGAATGTTAGACTAATCCTATACTCTGTGTTAATGTTAGATCAAAGGGATTTCTGTGGTTAAAGCAATGTAGTACACACCTTTAATCCCAACATTAGGGTTCTAAAAGGAAGCAATCAGTAGTGAGTCTCTGAGGTTGAAACGTTCTAGGTTCTCAGCATGTAAAAGGCTCTCAGTTCAGAAAGGGGGAGTCCAGAGAGAAGACAGAGCTCAGAGAGTAGAAGCAGGCTCTCAGCTCAGGGAGGCAGTCTGAAGCAGGCAGTCATAGAGTCAACCAGAATCAGGAAAGTTCAGTCGTGAACAGTCAGCTGGCTCAGAAGGGCAGTTTGAAACAGCAGCTTGGAGAAGAGTTTGAGCCAGAACAGTGAGTGAGTAGAATCAGCCAACTGGAAGAGTCAGTTGAGTTCAGTACAGTTCTGAGTTCAGAAGGAGCTAGTCGGAATGAAACCTTCTAGGTCCAGGCTTGCATCTTGAAGATTAGACTGTATAGAGACTAAAACCCTCTAAGGACTGGGGGTTGGATTAGCCAAAGAATAAAGTACCTTTTGCCCTGAGTTTATGTCCATGGGTAATGTAAGTGGAGTAAGAAATAAAGTGCTGGGCTATAGTACACTTTCAAATGTATATGCATGGTTATAAATAAATCCCATGATAGAATATCAACATGTATTAATTAAAATGTTGCGGTAAATACAGCTTACACTGCGCATTCTCACAAAGTGTGTAGACACTTAAATGCAACATTGAGTTTTACTGTGAATGTGCTACTCATTCCTCTATTCATAAATTCTTAAACTAATCTGACCCTGAGTTCACTCTGGTAGAAGATGGAGGAAGAAAGCACAATAAAATCATAAAAGTACAGAACTGGCAAAGTTAAAAGGGGAAGACAAGAGGGGGTGGGGGAGTTCTTGGGAGGTTAAATATGCTACTAAATGTCTTCACATAATTAAATCATTCCACACCTGCCATTTTTTAAGGAAAAACAAACACAGTCTTTTAGCCCCCACATGTATAGGCCTTGGAGAGATTTAGTGAGTGTGACCATCTGGATGGTGTTTGCATAAGAGACCGAATACATCTGGTCACTAATAGCAATAATCACTCTTTGCTTAAAAGCCATCATTTAGAAAGAAGATGCTGTAGCTGATGACTATGAGTCAGGTAAGAACATTCTGCATACATTAATGTTTCTTTTACAAATGTTTACTGGGCAATCATTTAGTTGGAAAGAGGTTGGGGAAATGCAGTTTATATTTTCAACAATTATGTAATCTGGTTTATATAAAAGAATAATTAGTTCCAAGACACCAAAGGTAAAAGTGTCATAAAAGAGTTGTAAACCCTGAGGTCTTGGGGAGATTAAAGTCCAATGGACTAAGGGATAAGAGTTTTTCTCTGAGTTAGAAAGAATATGCTTATCTTCACGGAAGAAATTTGAGAGAGTATTTCAAGACAAAAAATGGGAAAATGTTATTATGGGGGAGAAGTGGAGCCCTTAGGAATGGGAAAACTTGGACACAGTTATACATAGACTATGTAAAGAAAAGGAGATGACATCCTTCGCACAATAAGGGGAGGGGACTGAAACAGTGCTCTCACTTTCAGGCAAAGAAAGAAGGGTCTTTCAATAAGACAGTAGAGTTGCAGTAACGGGCACACATGCTGTCCAACTAAATTATAATGTCAGGGAGAATTTTTTTCAATATCCAATATTGATGAGTTTGAAATTTCTTAGAGGTTTTTAAAGAAACAACTAAATGTTCTTGATTTCCAGACAGAGAATTTAAACCAATTTTTTGTGGGCTTTGAAACCACTGACTTGGCAGGTTGACTTCTAGCATGTTTTGTAGGAATAATAAGATGACAGTGATAAATACAAGTAGAAAAAAATCAGCAAGGAAATTGGCCAAGGAGTGACAGGTAGTGAGTGAAGCTGTTATTTTGATGGAAGAAATGGTTTGTAAGCAGAGAAGATGGTTAAATAGTACGGGTTTGAAGCAACAGATTAGGTCTCAGGGAAGAATATGTCTTGCAGTTTTTGCTGACCTACTATGATGTTGATGGTTTTGTTATCTCCTGGGACGAGAGGGTGTCCTAGTTTGGAAGAAAAACAGATGGCACAAAATAAGTAGTGCGTCAGGTAGAGATACAGGATTTTCAGGTTCAGATATTGGGTACCCAGTTGAAAAACTTTCCCTGAAACTTGCTGGTTTGGGAGTTTTAGAGACTGTTGTTCAATTCACTGAGCAGATTACATCCGGAATAACTCCTATGGCACACGTTAGAGACAAAAGCCTAAGCCAAGTCCAGTCATCATTACGTCAAGTTGAGAGTGAGCATGGCTCAAGTGACTATGGACATATCTGCTTCAGCAAGTAGCATGGGGAGAAGCCCTGCTGATGAGGACTGAGGCGTGAGTAGTGATAAAGGAGAGGAAACCAAGGTTGTAAGAAGAGTGGAACTCAAAGAGAAAACCAAGGTGAAGGAACCAACAAAGAGAAAAGTCTGAAGATTTAAGCAAAACAAGGGTACTGAGTCTGAAGACTATGCAATAATAAGATTAGACATTATTATCAAGATATTAGCCTAGAGAGAAGAGAAAATACTCAAAATTAAATGCAAAGAAAGAGGAAAGGCAAGAGAATTTTAAGGACTTGATATGTGGCATTGAGGGGCTTGCTGAGAAAGTGAATGATTTTGCCAACTTTTAGAGGGTGGGAAACTCATGGGTAATGGATTAAAGCACCAACTCCCATTAAAACAGAAAAACAGTGGTGGCAGGGTTGCCCCTTGGAGAATCAGAGGTGACCCAAGAGCAAAGGGCACAAAGATTGGCATGCTAGAGACCTGTTGCACAGTAGCCTAGTTACTCAGCATTATCCTTTATCAGATGCCATTCTGTTGGAGCGCTTACAGGATAAGGTACTACAGCTCGGGTGTAAAATATAACTTGGTATCATTTTTAAAGTCTTGCGATTTCACATAAGTCAAAATAGTATCTCATATTGAACTTGAATACAGAAAATCTATTAAATTTAAGAATGTTGTCTTATGGTTATGGTGAAACTGGCTTAATGGGCTTTGGGCACATCAATCTTAACATTGGTAAAGTTACTTGTTAATATATGGGCCCATTCACAATGACTATTAACTGGACTTATGAAAATGGATAAAGCCATCAGTATTATTCTCTCAATTACTCATGTCTAAAATAAGTACTTTACAGTCCTAAAGACTTTGCCAAAACATATGTTATATGATAAGAACTTTCTGCTTTGAATGATTAAGACTGGTAAATGATAGCTATTCTTTTAAAGGGTTTTTATTAGAAACAGGAAGATTTTCATCTTTACAACGAGGAAATGTTATGTCAGAGAAATTAAAGTGAACAGGATTTAATAGATAGAATGATGGATGAACTGTGATAGAAGCCCAAGGAGTGGAAATGGCTGACTAGGGGGGAGGGATGCATTAAGTTGTGAGTCTCTTGGTATTTCATTCCAGATGCTACTTGCTCTGCCATAATGAGAAGCCTCCAATACTCCCAGGAAACGATTCTCAGGTCAGAATGGATTCACATACGGGCACTCAATGAGTGCTTTCTTAATTGGACAGCCATATCTGTATTCTAATCATTAGTATCCCCAGGAGTTATAGGGCCAGAAGGCAAATTTCCAGTGTATGATGAAGCACAATTTGGAGAACTATGACTTAGGACATACTATGTACTTGATCTCATATTAATTACTTTATAAGATCTTCTTAATAACAAGTTATGGAATATTAAGACCTCACTACAGATGATAACACTTAGACTCATCAAATTTGCATATTTTTTCAACAAGCAATCAGAAAGTTATAACAATCAAGTCCAATCACATGATGAGTAATAATAGATTTCTCTAAATGTTTATAACATCATTATGACATATTAAATAAGAAAAATAAAATGAAAGAACCACTATAACCTGATTTACACATATAGTCTGACATATATTGCTGATTTAAGTAAAAGATAATATTCTCTTTTTACTTGAGTCATAAACACAGCAATGCACCATGATATAGGAAGCAGCTAATATAAATTAGATATCCCAATGTTATGAAAATGTACCATATACATGAGTTGGAAAGCTTTACAAGGTCATGATGTCAGTTCTTCCCATATTAATCATTGACTCAGCACTTCCATAATAGACCTAAGGGCTTTCTTGTGGTAGATGGGACACATTGGTTTTAAAAGTTATAAGAACATGGGAAAATTGTAAAATTTCAAAGAACTTCAAATATAAATATAAGACTAAAGGACATGCACATTTGCCTTTACAACTTTGCTTAGAGTTACTTAGAGTTAAAAGAGAGTAACCTTGTATAGAGTGAAAAATTAGGACAGTGGGACACAGCTGAGTGTATAAATGCCCTCTGTGTATTGGATCAATGTTATCAGCACAGTCAACGAGGAATTGTTTTTCAACAAATCATACTCAAACTAGAGAACTCTAGGAGAAAGTTGAACCTCCACCTGTAGCTCTTGCAAAATGTCCCAAAATAGTTTAATTTGAATCATAGACCTAAATAGAGAATAAAATATAAAAATAAAAAATAAAATATAATATAATATAAACTATAAAAAATTTCTCAAAGTTGCTCCAAATTTTCCAATTTCTTTAAAAACTGTATTATTTTCTTTCGTAATTAAGTAACTATATGCAGTACTCAAAATCCATTCCAGCTTCATCTGATTGACTCTGACATAATCAAGCAATTGACTAAAAAGTATGTAACACTTAAATATATTTGCAATGACAAATTTTACTACTCTGTTTATTATTTGATGGTCAAGAAAAAAACTCACACTTGAATGGTGTAATTGTCTACATTAAGCTCAAACAGACTTCATGATTTTTCTAGCCAAAGATATGTTAACTATGCATATAAGTCGATCTCCTCCTTTCTCCTCTCCCTTCTGCCTATTTGTAAAAGTAGGAAATAAAACAGTGACAAGAAACAACAACAGAACAAACCAAGGCAATAGAAAAGCACTTACCGTAGTCCATAGAGAACAGTTCCATCAGGGTGCAGCCTGATCATTCGGTTCTTCACTGTGACCCCGTGCACAAATGATTTCTTGTCATTGAGAAAGTACGTGTCTGGTACCCAGAGTTGGTCAGCTACTCTGTTGTCAAGGGTCAGGTTTAATGGAATTCCAGAATATGAAAGTCTTTTGTCCTTCCAAGACTGCTGGAAATACATGGTGAGTGTATAATCCTGTGAAAGGAAAGAAACCAAAAAGGAATTTTACAATCATCATCATTTCAGGCCATTTGTTGAGAATCCAAGCACATGGGGTCAGCAGGAAGGTTCAGAGGGTAAAAGTTCTTGCTCCTATTGCAAACCTGTAAGGCTGACTTTATTCTCTGGGACTCATGTAAAGTGGAAGAAAAGAAATGACTCCACAAACCTATCGGCACATGTACCATAGCTTAATGCTCCTTAACACACATCATATGCATAAATACTGATAAGAAGTGAAGTGATAAATTTTATAAAAAAGAACCTGTGCATATGGTGCTGTGGATACCAAGGTCCCCCAGAGAAACATTTAGTACACTGAAAGTTATACCTCCAAGTACAGGGTAATATATAGGTTAGAAGTTCTGAGGCAGTGACTAATGTGTGTGTGTGTGTGTGTGTGTGTGTGTGTGTGTGTGTGTGTATGTGTGTGTGTATGTGTGTGTGTAGCAAATACATGGAACTGATTTTTTGTTTGTTTGTTTTCTGAGACAAGGTTTCTTTCTTGTAACTCTGGGTGTACTGGAACTCACTCTGTAGACCAAATTTGCCTTGAAATCACAGAGATCTGCCTGCCTCTGCCTCCCAAGTACTGGGATTAAAGGCATGTGCCACCACTGCCTGCCAATTGAACAGAATTTTAAGGTGGAAGTTTAAGGCAATAGTATCAGGGAGAGTATCCCTGATAGTATATAAATATAACTATAGTCTTATATTTATATTCAAGTTCTTTGAAATTTTACAATTTTCCCATGTTCTTATAACTTTTAAAACCAACGTGTCCCATCTACCACAAGAAAGCCCTTAGGTCTATTATAGAGAAGTGCAGAGTCAATTGATTAATATGGGAAGAACTAACATCATGAACTTATAAAGCTTTCCAACTCATGTATATGGTACATTTTCATAACGTTGGGATATCTAATTTATATTAGCTGCTTCCTATATCATGGTGTGTTGTTGCGTTTATGACTCAAGTAAAAAGAGAATATTATCTTTGACTTAAATCAGCAAAATATCCCAAAAGGGAAAACCCTGCAGGAGACTCAAAAAAAGTTCATCATTGGACATCATGCTTCCAATTTTATTTTAGAGAGAAGCATTTGTTCTGTATTAACTTAAACTGGGTGGGTGCTCTTAAAAAGAGAGTATATTTTTCAAACTGCAATGCCCTTTTAATGACTAGTGCTCTGTTTAACTCTTAAATGTTATTAGTTGTCTTTCCCTGAATATTTACAGTGACTTCAAATCTTGTCTGTGCATCCTGAAAAGTTGGTATAGTTCATATGAATACAGAGATAATTATGTAGCCTGAAGACTCATGCCACTGGTGTAAATGATCAAGTTTTTTTCTTATGTGATCACTGTTCCATATAAAGAATAAGTTTGAGGTTGGATTTATACTTAATAGTATGTTTTCCTACTATCTGAAAAAGTTTACAATGAGGACATCTGACCACACTTTTCTCTGGCAATAAGTGACAGATATCTGGGGCTGATTAACTGTGGTTTGCTACAGGAGAAAGATGGTAGTTATTGTCATTGAGTACTTTAGCTATTGTCTCATTAAAGACTCCATCAGTACAAAGTGTAGCTGACTGTTATAATAAAATCAATTTGTGATAGTAAAATCATGAATTCTTTAAGGTGTAAATTCTAACATAATAAAAAAAAACAGGTGGTGGTACAGGCCTTTAATCCTAGCACTTGGGAAGCAGAGGCAGGCAGATCTCTGTGAGTTTGAGGGCAGCCTGGTCTACAGAGTGAGTTCCAGGACAGCCAGAATTACAACAGAGAAATCCTGTTTTGAAAAACCAAAACCAACCAACTAACCAAACAAACAAACACTGTGAATGTGAATGCTTCACCAATGACTAACCAGTAAGAAACTACTGCATGACCTGTGTGTACTGGCATTGGTAGAGAAACGTAGAATCACTGACCTGAATGGAGGCTTATATCTTGTCATCCTACATAGATCTCCTAATATATAATTATGCATTTTTGATAAATACTAAGTCATACAACAATTCTTACACCAAATAACCATTTCAGCATCTCTAAACAATATATTCAGGAATATTCTCAGAATTTACTCAAAAACCATCTTGCACTAATTCAGAGGCATTCTTCCTTGTTCAAAGGCAAGAATATCTACTCTTCAATTCTAACCATACACTGAGCCTTTAAACAGTTTGAGATGTCAGCTTACCTTCATATGTAGATTCACACATACCCCCCAACACACAAATAGTGTTCTGACTTTGCTAAGTCTCTCTAATACTCTCTAATAAGTAAGATGAAAACTCAGACAATAGAAATTATTAAGTATGTGAAGAATACATTTGTTAATTGCTCAGTTTATCCATTTCAAAATATGTACATTTTAAAAACATCATGTCATATGGGATAAGTATATATACTATTTGTCAATTAATATATTAATAATGACTATATAAATATATCTTGTGGTAAGTAAACAACAGGAAGTTGAAAGAATAATTAATAGAAGCACAAAATAATATAAATGAGCAACCTTTCTGAAAGTGTGTGTGTGTGTGTGTGTGTGTGTGTGTGTGTGTTTGTATGTGTGCATGTGATGTGTTTTACTGCCTCTCTCCTTCCACTTTTGGAAGCTCTTTTATTTTCAGTGGAGAAATAAAGAACTATGTACATCTAGGGAGAGTTCGATACACATCACTCATTCTGTTTTCAGTAAATACTGAATGAAAATTAGAGCAGTGACATTCCCAAACTGCGGTAAGAAATTATCCAAGGAAAATTCCGTGTGCTGGTATTCTACATTGAGATGTGAGTGGCAGGGACAAGTAAACTTGAAATCTGGTATTTATAAACATTTCTCAAGTTAGTAGCCTGACTCGCAGCCTCATACTATGATAAAAAGAAATATAAATAAGTCAGATTATTAACTTCAATAAAGCCTTTTTGGAGATAATGATCACAGTAGTGTGATGAACAGTATGGAAAGACACAAAGTATAGCAATATCTGCTTTCTCTTTTCTCTCTATTATTTGACACACAAGATAGTAATCTCTTTCTTCTGAGCTGAGATATGGTTCCCGCAGCCCTCTCCTGTCCATTACCGGTTTTTGTTCACATAATAACCTTGTAAGACTGGCTAGTTACTCTTGGAAAGAAATTGTGGTTTACATATCAGAGAAGTTTTTTACTATAGATTTATTGTACATACATTCTTCTTATCCATGCATTTATAAAACATTACCAGTCACACACAACTGTAATAATAGCTATGACCATTTCTGGGTATATGTTAATTTTAGATGAAATAACTGTGGAAGAATGCCATAATTTGTTGTACCCCATTTTATTCCCTAAGTTTTCAGTAGTTCAAAGTGAAAATGCTCTAAGGAGTTTTGAAAGAATTTCAGGAAGAAATTCTTACTTTTGGCCAAGAACACTGGAAGAATTCTACTTCCAGGTATGAGTCTGGCACTATTACAAACAGTCATCTGGCTTTCTGAGGTATGGAAGCTACTCCTCACGGGAAGTATGATGTTCATAGAAACTGCAGGCCAAAGGGGATTCTCTGACACTGGGTAAATTAATGGGATTAGTGGGTGTGAGATTGCTAATGAAATTGGTCAAGCTAATTCAGTCACAAGAGAATTTGATTCACTGAAAGGAAGAGCATATCAAATCAGTAACACTCAATGAAGGTTCGCAGAAGATACTGCATTAAATAAAAGACTTTTTCCCTTCTGGGGAATAAAGGACACACATTCAATTTTATATCTATAGTTTTAAGACCACGAGAATTTTGTTTTTCAAAAATACCTTTGGCAAATATCTGAAGAGAAGTCTGGCTGTGACAACTGGGTGGTGGTACTAGCATCTAGGAGGAAATGAATGACATCTTCTGAGCACACTGCTATGCACATTATACCCCTCACCACAAATAATTAGATGCTTCAAAATGTTCATAGTTGAAAAACTCTGCTCCTCAAGATTGAGAAACCCTGCCTTCAACAAAATAGCTTTCCTTTTGGCATTACTAGATGCCGAAAAAAATTACAAGATGGTTAGTAATTTGCTATTTTGCTATACTGTGGTATACATGTTACTAGAAAGTATTCTAAAAAGACTTCTCAGGGACCTGGAATGTAAGAGTGGCTTGTTACTTGCCTTGTCAGCAGCACGTGACTCAGACAATGTTAGCAGAGACATAATATTGCTTTAAAATCTAACAATATTAGATCCAATAGAATTTCATAAATAATTCTTCCTCTTCAAACTGTTCTAGGATAAAAGTATTTCAAGAAAGAATCATGGTTCTGGTTTTCATTATCTATTCATCTATTTTAATACATATTATCAGAGGTCCTAGATATGATTCCCTATTCTCTATAAAAACGTTTACCCCAGTTTAGTTGAACTCAGAGATCTGTTCTTTCCAAAGCTAAGTTTACTATTTCTGACATATTGGTCATAGTGAAGCTGTACATGATTGCATTCCACTTCTACAGCTCCTAGCATGATGCAGAGTATCTTACTTACAGCTCTTTCTGACGTAGAATATTGTATCTAAAGCTCCTGTTGATGGAGAGTATACTATCTACAGTTACAACTCCTAGCATGATGGAAAAAATAGTCATGCTGATGGAGAGTATCTCAACTCGAGCTCTTGCTGATGGAGAGTATCTGAACTAAAGCTCCTGCTTATGCAAAGCACCCTATGTACAGTCCTGTGAAGGAGACTATACCATTTACAACTTCAACTGCAGAAGCCTGGACAAACTCTATATCACCTGGCTCAACTCTTCTTCAGCTTCAAGAATGGAGATCAGCTAGCTAAACAAGAACATCAGTTTCACATGCATACAATAAGCATAAACTGACTCAAAAAGAAGAGAGGGGCACATTGTTGTCCTCTCTAGTGAGTTTGTTACTAAGCAAAAATCTATGACACAAGCTCAGGAAGACTGAGTTCAAAGGCCACAGCACATAATTAGGAATGCATTGGGGCATAAAATCAGACTTGATTTGAATGGAACATCCCACTTAAGTGAATAGTTTGCCTATCACTAGGAAAGCACACCGCATACAAGATGTTTACCTTTGTATGTCCCCAGGTTTCTGTTAACCTCTAATACTTCCTTCCACATCTTGAGTACTATATATGCTGTATTTATTCCTTAACTATATTTTGTTAAAATGCCTTTAAGATGTATGCATTCTCCATTACCATTCCTTATAGAGTGCATGTTCTTGCTTATTAAAATTCATCAGCTGTAGCCTAGTGTGTGGTTTACAGAACAAAAGACTTTGTTACTAAGGAATAAAGGACACATTCTATTTTAGATCTGTAATTTTCAAGTCACAGGAATTTTACCCTTCAGAATACCTTTAGCAACATTTTGAGAGATTTCTGGTTGTGACACTTTGTGGTGGTAAATTATAATTTTTAAAAAAAACCAAAAAACATAAGGTTTTTCAGAAAACTTAAGGAAGTTCCACTTTTCTTTTTTTTTTAATTTATTTTTCTTCTCTCGTACAATACATTCCAACCCCAGCTTCACCTTCTTCTACTGCTTCCAGCTCCCCCATCTTCCCTCTCCCCCAGATCCACTCCCTGCCTCTTATGTTTACCCCTAGAAAAGAGCAGGCCTCTCAAGTTCTTAACTTATATCTCTGTAGTAAGCAAACTACACTATCAAGTGCACAAATATTAGTTTAATAACCTTTAAACTAGAGGACAAACAACTCAATTTAACACAGCACTGTAGATAAAGAGGAAGGAAATGGAAATACATGAGATCTTTAAGACAACACTTGATGACTTCGTTAAGTTGGAAGGATAAGAAAGGAGCATCATGATAACCACCAGGCTTGTGACCTGTGTGAGGAGATGGATTACAGTAAGAAGAGTTGAAGACTAGGTGCTATCAATGACCATTTCCTTTATATAAGTTGTACTGTGGGTGTGAGTAGCACGTACATGCGGAGGGGCCAAGTAAGTAGTTATGAGTCAGAGCTTGAAAGAACAGACCCAGGGGGGAACACAGCTATGTGAGGCATGAGGGATAGGTGAGATGGAAATAGGCTGCTTACCACAAAGTTCTTGTTTGTGTAGAAGAGAATAAAACCTTAGGATATTTGATTCCAGAGTTAGCCACTTGCTGACTTGAGCACTTCTAATACTCCTCATTTCCTGGAGTTTTAGTGTTTCCTGAATAGTTTTCTGATAACTTTTCTGTCTCACTTGATGCAGATCTACCCAAAGGCAATTGTTCATAGTACTGTGTCACAGTGTATATAGATGACCAAGCATGTTAGTTAAAATATGAATTAAGTAGCATAGTGTATTTGAGTCACTTTATATTAATGCTACATGTACTGATGTTAATTTGTTTTATTGTATCACAATTCTGAAACTTTTGGTCACTCTTAAATAACATTCCTTGGGACCACTACAAAACTAAAACAATTAACAGTCCAGAATTTCTGTTCATACCAATTTAAATGGATCAATTATTCTAGCAAAAATAGCACATTGGTGCTTTTTCAGAAATAGTAAAAGCGTTTGTAATTTCTTTATATATTAATAATTACTTTATACAAAACATTAATTGATACAGTTTAGATGACATCAAATGAAATTTCATTCACATATACAAAGACAACAGCAGATTAGAAATATAGGCTGCTTCTTACTTTTTTCACTAACACTTAAAAACTGAAGTTGTTCTCAGGGAAACTTGAGATTCATTTACAAGATAGTGAACTTGGTTAGTGAACCATTAATCAAATTAATAAAGCATTAAATTTGTAAATTATTCATTATTAGGGAGATTTCTTTAAAGACATATACTTACATACTAGTTTTTGTTCCTTAGTTCCAGAGAATCGAAGAAAATTAGTGCTCATTTTTTCCCACTACTTAAATAAGAGAAGAAATGAAATAAGATGCAAGGAGACCTAATGAAATATTCAAGATATGGTGACTTTGGCTGACAATCCTGGAAGTAGAATAGAAAAAGTTCATACTGAGTGAGGTAATACAAACCCAGAAAGACAAACATTGCATGTTCTCTCACATCTGAGGGTTCTAGCTCCAAATCCTCAGATAAGAGTACATACCCTGGAGGAACCACAGAAACCAGGAAAGTAAAAAGGAACCATTTCAAGGGTGGGAGAGTGGGGAAGGAATAGGGATCAGAATAAAAGGCTACAAGTGATCTGATGGGAGAAATGAGGAAACGGGGGCTGTAATTGAGGAGAAAGGAGAGAGAGATAAACACAGAAGGAGAGAGGGAGGTAAAGAACAGTAAGGATGGATGCCTGTAGGCCATATGAATCATACTATTATCTACCTACCAAAATGGCTAATATATACACACATATATATATATATATATATTTTTTTTTCCTCATCTTGGTTGACAATGCCCTATCCAAGAACCAAAGTTCATCTAACAAACCCTCAACATCAGATAGCAGAAGCTCTCCTTTGGTTTGTTGATTAGGGTTGTCAAAGAGATTCCCAAAGCATTACAGGTTATGGTTTTGACCTTGGTTGCTCCAGAGGTAGAAGATAAGTTCTTATTGCTAAAGATACCATGTACTTCAGAAACAGGGCCCAGAGACTCCCAAGCTAGATCTGACCTGAATCACTGACTTCCTGAGGGCTAGCTTTCATGGTACTAGAAAGTGCCATGCAAGCTTCAAAAGACAGAAGTAACTAAGAGTCCTACCCAGATAGGATTCCTATTAATCACAACAACAATCACACCAGCATGGCACAATAACTCTATGGTATAGTAGTAGCATTCATGCCTTGGCAGTAACCAAGAGCTCTCTAATTGGTCTTAAGACCTGCTATACAAGAGGGAAATCAATGCTGCTACTGGAAACCTAGTCAACTATTTAGGGCTAGTGAAGTCATAGGTCTTGTAGGAGAACCTAAAACCACTTCTTTACTAAGCCAGAATTACCCTTAATGACATTACAAATATTTGTCCTTATACTCACATAGTAGTGTAGCCATAACCCCTCATCAAGGATGTTTCCACAATCAAAATGTAGAGTTGGAGATTTCAGTTCCACTGGCTACAACTCTCACACCTAAAGCTAAAGCTCAAGGATAATTGAAGAAGAGGAAATGGAAATACTGTGAGAGGCAAAGGAACAGGGATTTTGCTGTGAGATTGTGTCTCCTTGGAATGTCAGAATCTATACATATAAAATCTTACCAACACAAACATGAAGAGAAACAGGACAACAACTTGAGGCATCAAATATGCACAAAGAAGTACATACAACTAATCAATATTGAGAACAGGAGAAATATCCAATACCAAATGGTTAGTCTTGAAAATATAAATAAACAGCACATATAAATAACACAATATTGACTGAGCAGGTTGCATGCATGTGTTTAGGAACACACACACACACATACACACACACACACATATGTAACAGAAATTAATGAAAAAGAGGCCATAAATTTAAAAGAGATCAAGGAGGGGCATATTGGAGGGCTTGGAGGGTGGATATGGAAGGAGAGAATGATATAATTATTTTATAAAATCTAAAACAAAAAAAGAATAACTTAAAATAATGTAGCCATAAATTCATGTGGTATAAAAATAAGGACTTTTATGGGCTAAGTTAATATGACACTCAAAAACCAAGTCCCAATTCTTCCACTTAGAACATTTGGTGGGCTTTCCAGACAGGAGTCTTTGTACACATTCAAAAATCTTATACATTGACACAGGAAGATTGACTTATATTCATGTGACTTTCCAAACAAAATAGATTATGGTTACAGTTTCTGAAGAATTTCTTGAAGAGCTCTCAAAAAAAGTAGCCAAATAATAATTTCCAAATGCAAATTTCATCATGTCCACTAAGGAGAGATTTCAGTGAAATTTAAAGCAATTTCACTGAAATCAGGAACAAGGCAAGGTTGTCTACTCTCTTCATACCTATTCAATATAGTACTTGAAGACTTGGCTAGAGCAATAAAATAATTGAAGGAGATCAAAGGGATCCAAAATGGCAAGAAAGAAGTCAAAGTTCAGAGGATATGATAGCACACATGACTGACTAAAAAATTCCACCAGAGAACTCCTACAACTGATCAATACATTCAGCAAAGTAACTGGATACAAAATTAACTCAG
Organism: Cricetomys ansorgei; assembly: GCA_026225945.1. NCBI lineage: Eukaryota > Metazoa > Chordata > Mammalia > Rodentia > Nesomyidae > Cricetomys > Cricetomys ansorgei. The sequence goes on along the minus strand of JAMJFZ010001868.1, from coordinate 7,410,655 downwards.
AAAATTAGTAGTCCTCCTATATACAAATAAAAACAATCTGAGAAAAACATCAGAGAAAAACACTTTTCACAACAGCCTCAAATAATATAAAATATCTTGTGTTATCTCTAACCAAAAATGTGAAAGCTGTATATGACAAAAAACTTCAAATCATTGAAATTGAAGAAGATATCAGAAGATGAAGAGCTCCCCCTGCTCATGGATCAGTAGAATTAATGCAGGAAAAATGGCCATCCTGACAAAAGCAATCTACAGATTCAATGCACTCTCCTTCAAAATTCCAGCACAATTCTTCACAAATCTTGAAAGGTCAATTTTCAGCTTCAGATAAGAATGCACACACACAAACACATGCACGTGCATGTGTGCACGCACACGCACACACACACACACACACCACACACACACACACACCAGCTAAAACAATCCTGAATAATAAGAGAAATGCTGGAGGTCTCTCTACCCCTAATTTCAAGTTGTACTATAAAGGTATAGTAATAAAAACATGGTATTGGAGCAAAAACAGATGCACTGATCAATGAAATGAAACTGAAGAACCAAACATAAATTCACCACCTATGGACACCTGTTTTGTTTTGTTTTTAATGAAGATGTCAGAAATAGACACTAGAAAAAAAAACATCTTCAACATATGGTGCTGGTCAAACTGGATGTCTGCTTGAGATCCGTACTGGTTACCTGCATAAAATTCCAAATGGATTAAGTCCTCACCATAAAGGGAGATTTGCTGAACTTGAAAGAAGAGAAGGTGGGGGAATAGCCTTGAACTCATTGGCACAGGAAAAGACCTTTTGAGCAGAACACCATTAGCACAGTAACAAAGACCAACAATTAATAAATGGGACATCATGAAGCTGAAAATCTTCTGTATGTCAAAATACACTGCCATTCAGACAAAGCGGTGGCTTACAGTATGGAAAAAAGATTTTCACTAACTACACATCCAGTAGAGTGCTAAAATCCAAAATATATACCCAACTCAATAAAGTAGATATCAAGAAAACAAATAATCTAATTAAAATGGAATACGATTTAAACAGAGAATTCTTAATAAAGGAAATGCAATGGCTAGGAAATGCTTAAAAGAAAATTTCAACATCCTTTGCAATCAGAAAAAACAAATCGTATTTTGAGATTATATCTTGCACTTTTCAGAATAGCTAATATCAATAAAGAATGTGACTGCTCATACTGGAAAGAATGTGGAGTAAGAGGAACACTCATATATTTCTGGTGGGAGGGCAATCTCATAGTCACTATGAAAATCAATGTGGTGGTTTCTCAAGAAGATGGGAATAAATCTACCACAAAACTCAGCTATACTACTCTTGGGCATATACCCAAAGGATACTCTATTATATCACAGAAATATTTGCTGCTCTCTTTATAATAACCAGAAATTGGAAACAACCTAGATGTCCCTCAACAGAAGAATGAATAAACAAAATGCGGTACATTTACACAATTGAGTATTGCTTAGCTGTTAAAAAAATGACATCATGAAATTTATAGGCAAATGGCTGGAACTAGAAAAAAAATCTTCCTGGTTGGAGGTATCCCAGACTCAGAAAGATGAATATATTATGTGTTTGCTTACATGTAGATATTAGCTGTGTAGTTAATGATAACCAAGCAGCAATCTGTAGAATCACAGAGGGTAGGTTTAGAATAAGGGATTAAAGGGAGCAGATAGATCTCATCGATAAAGATAAAGAGAATAGATAGTTATAGATGGATGGAGGGGGGTTGGAATGGGAGGATCAAGTGAAGAGGGGATGGGTGGACTGTGGGAGGGAATACAGGGAAAGACAGCTAAAATTAAAGGGCATTTGAGTGGTAGTTTGGAAGCTTAATGCAGTAGAACTTCCCTAAAATATATGCACATATGAAAACAATCTAAATGAAATGACCAAATAATGTGGAAGACAGGGTTCCACTGATCATCTGTTGTCATCATATGAAGCTTCCAGTGGCGGGACTGGGTTACATATGATTGAATTATTGGCAAAGAGGCACCACAGAAATCTCCAAACACTGCCAGGTTGTTGTCAAGACTAAAGGTTGGTCTCCATAAACTGACAGACAGTAAGGCCCCATTGCTGACCTACACAAGTCATTGAGCATGGAAATGTCGAGCTTGTGCCTACATAGAGTCTTCATCCCTATGCTCCAGTGCCTTTGGTATAGGAAGGCAATTTGCATGCTCTAAAAATAGAAATGTAAACACCAAGCCAGGCACAAACCCTCTGTCTACAATGATGTACTGCCCGTAAGATATACTAGGGCAATTGTGGCACAAAGCTAATGTGAGTAACCAACATAGGATTTGACTTAAGGCCCACTCCATGGGATAGACGATTCGACACCACCTGAGTGGCCAAGAACCTGAGACTAGATACTTTAGGGGCCATGATAAAACCAAATAATACTGGACTTAAAAAGGAAAAAAAATGTAGTAATAAAATGATTCCGAATGATATTTGGCTATACTCATAGGTCAGTGCCCTGTTCCGCTCTTATCAGAGAAGTTTCCTCCTGCAACAGACGCTAACAAATAGAGAGACTCACAGCAAGACATCACCCAGAGAGTGAGAGACCTTGGAATGCTCATCCCTCAATGGGATGTCTCCATCAGATCCCTCCTCTCAGAGCTCAGGGAATCCTGTGGTTTATCTCTGTATCACTTATCAGCTTTTCCTTCTTCCTAGTGTCTTTCATAAGTTTATTAACTTGATGGGTAAACTTTTTATGCATTTTTATGATTGCAAAACTGCATAGGAAGGTCAATAGATAAGTAGATAGATGGAACTTTCAACATTTTTCAAAGTAGAAGTATCTTCTGTGAACTTATGTAAATATTTCTTTTTTTAAATGAAACAGAATGAAAATTTCTCCACACCAGGGGGTAAGAAATACTTAATTTTATTTAATGTCTACATACATGAGTATTTATGGTTATTCAAATTAATTTAGAATTTTTATAACTAGAATCATGCTTCCATAACTTTCTTTGCATACCCCCTCCTCTTCCACTGTTCTTTCTGCCCTTGCTCCCTTTCTCTTACTTTGGCTCTCTCCCTCCATCTATATAGTGAATTTTCATACTTTTCTTCATTTTGTTTACATAAATTAGTTTAGCTTTCTTGGTGTACTATGTGTTGTTAGGGTGCAAAACAAATGAGTATCAAAGAGTGTGTTCATGGGTTTTAAGCTTTGGTGTTTTATTGCATAAAAAAAGGCCATGTATCAGAGCCGATGTGATAATTTACTAAAACAAATAAAAATAAAAACTATAGATCACACCTTTGAAATAATAATTTTTAAATATTGAGTTCAATAAAGTTCAAAAAATCTGAAAGTCAGCTTATAGAAACAAACAGCTACATAAATACACATAAGCCATCCTGAATGGCTCACATTCATATCCATCTGTTCACACTGCTGTTGGTCTGTGACCAGTCTGGCTGTAAGTATCTTGACAGACACTACTGTGGAGAAGGACCTCAGCAAATTTTACCATGTAATAGGGAGAAAGAAAATGCTACAGTTCTGATACGCGTAGTTTTCTTCTGATGAAGACTCTCGGTCATCCTCTAACAATGGCAAACTGTCCTCGTTTGTGTTCCAATACTGCGGTCAAACACCATGACCAAAAGCAACTTGGGAAGAAAAAAAGTATTTTTCCAGCTTATAACTTGTAGTCCATCGTTAAGAGAAATCAAGTCAGGACACTGGAGACAGGAACTGAAGTCAAGGCATGGAGGAATGATTCTTACCAGCTTGTTCTCCGCATCTTGCTCTGTTTGCTTATATAACCCAGGACTGCCAGCATGGTGGTGGCACCAACCACCATGGGCTGGGCCCTCCACCTCAGTCTTTAATGAAAGAAATGACTACAGACCTTTCCACAGGAAAAAACAAAACAAAGAAAGAAAGAAAAAACCCAAAGCTAGCCAGTGCAGAAACATATACAACTAAGTGCAGTAAAAACACAGGGTAGTCCCAAGTAGGAATAAAAACTCCATGCTAACAGCATGCTGAAACAAACTGAGCTATTATTTAAGCCCTTGGACCAAACAGATATTCAATATGGTAATGAGACATGGCATCAGGAATTAGGAGACTTGGAATCTAAAGACACATGTTTATTAGAACTGCATTTGTGGAGCAAATCTGTCCACTAGTGTGATACTCAATTAGCATATTTGTGTTATATGAACAAATAATATTAACAAGACTGTTGGAATAATTAATCAAAAGACTGTGTGCAATAGGCCTAATACTGTAAAAACTGTATCCAAATAAATATGAAAAATAATCTACTTAACTTATGCTACAGAGGAACACATACCTTACATATAAGCTGTCTGATTTACCACCTACATAATGAGACATGGCATTAATGAATGTTTAACTACATGTTTACCATTTTAGCTGATTTTTTTATATGCTACACTGTGTATTTAAAACTCAAAACTTCCCTAAACATTGGGATTAATCTCATATGGAGGCAGCTACATTGACGGGACATCTATGGTGACTCTTGTCAAAAATGCCTTGGCTGTGATTTGAAACTAGGTGTGTCTAACTCTACAATTCGAGTTCTTTCTACTATGTCGTATCACAAATAATCACTTAAGTACCAGACTTCATAACACAAAAAGTTTCCCTCCAGGACTTGGCTTTTATCTGTTGCCTAAAGCTGACTTCTGCCTTGCTTTTTAATGGATGCCAATTAGTCATTAACATTCAGATCTGGTGTGAACTTTTCATTCCTCTCTCTGATGTTTTATCCATGAATGCCCTTCATCAGCCCATGTTCTTAATGAACGTCACTGCCATCCTCTTATCTGCGTGGAGTTGGCATCCCCATGGAATGCTAAGTACAATCAATTGTTGAGCACCACTGGGGATGGTTCATCAGATGAGAATGGAGAGAAAGCCAACATTTTTGTTCCATAATAATCTTCAAGGAGTACAGGGAGTAGAGTAATTTTCTTCTGGTACAATGGATTTCACATATAAAAGCCTGCCAAAATATCTTACCACTTCCAAGTAAAAGCCTCATTAATCAGTAGTTACGGTAGCAACTATATTTCCCATGCTGGAAATTATTTCCAAGTGACAGTTAGATAGAAGGCAAATATCATACGAAATTAGAAGCAAAGGATCTCTTAATTTAGATTATGTATGTGTAACATCCTAGGAAAAGTGGCTGAGCATATTGATGAAGGAAAGGGCTAAAACTGAGCTGGCAGAATCCAGGATAATGGATTGACCCATCACCCTAGTCAAATATATGCTCACAAACCCATAAATTTGATCTTCCTTACCCATTCTGGTACAATCATCCAAACTCAAACTTACGAGTCTTTCTTGACTCTTTGCTTAAACAAGTTAACAAAGGTGACATTTGACTTTCATCATTTTGCGCATAGTACTTACCAATTTAGATCACGTGACATACCTGACTGACTGTAATAGGCTCCTAATACCTCTTTCCACTCAGTTTTTTTCTGCAACCATATTTTGATGGATAAGGTGCTATTTTGATTTTTTTAAAGTTAAAAATCTGAGCAAAGTGATTTCAGTGTTAAATCTGCTTTAGTTTCTCAGTCATGAAACTAAGAATACAAATTCTCAAAGCATACTTAAACTAGCCTTCTTAGGTAACCAGGCAAGGAAGGTAGAACCCCGTCTCAAGGGAGGGAGCCTGTGCCAGATCCTGCACTGCTGGCCAGGAACCCAAGACTGAATGGCCTGGAGACGATTCCTAAGTATATTCTGCTTCGCTCATAGATGAGTCCAGTGACCAATCTTCATCGGAGAGGCTTCCTCCAGCAGTTGAGGGGAACAGATGCAGAGGCCCACAGCCAAACATTTGGCAGAGCTTGGGGAACACCACAGAAGAGGGTGTGGAGAGATTGTGGGGAAAAGAGGACTTGAGGTCACCAGGAGAACACTCCCTGTGGAGTAAAGGGACTCTTAGCGGGGAATCACAGAGACTGAAGCAGCAGACACTGAGCATGCGTGGGTCTGCGCTAGGTCCCCTATATCTATCTTTAAGGTTGTTTGGCTTGGTGTTCTTGTAGAACTCTTAAAAATTGGAGTGTGTGTGTGGAGTCTCTGAACCTTTCTCCTGCCCTTGGGACCCCTTTTCTCCTACTGGGTAGCTTTGTCCAGCCTTGATGTAGGGGCTCTTGCCCTGCCTTGTTCCACTTTGTTAAGCCCTATTTGATGGGTAACTGTGGGAGACCTGCTTTTTTTCTGAACAGTAGTGGTGGGAGGGGTTCAGGAGTGGATCCGGAGAAGAGGAAAAATGTGGGGGAGCTGGGAGGTATGTAGGGAGGAGAGGCTGGGTTGGGAAGTTTTATAAGAGAGAAGGAAAAAAAAATTTAAAGATGGGGACATCTTTCTCTCTGGTCACACTTTGTACTTGTTTCTTTTACTCTGCCATCTAGCCATTCTCATCTCGAAGTTTCTCAAACATCATAGCTCTTCATTAGTACGATCTTCTTGTCATGGAACTATTGCTCTTTCTCAGCAGCGTCTTTACCTGGATACTCTTGACTGACACTAGTCTGAGATCGAAGGAAACTACAGAGCTGTCCTTTGGTCAGGAGACTGAAGCTCAGGTTTGGCTGTTCCATATGTTCCTGTAAAACTTGCTCCTCCTCCGGAGTATCACTAAACAAGGAGTGTGCTGGGTGCTCTTGTCTTACCAGCTCTGGAGTCTGAGCTCCATTGGAGCGTATCTACCTTGTGATCGCCTTAGCACAAAGAACAGGTCTTGCAGTCTAGAGATGCCCAATGACTATCTGTTGAGATGATCAGCAACTGGATTGGATTAGGGGCAAATCTGGAGATAAGCAGTGTAATTAAGAAACAATTAACGTTTGTAATAGAGGTAAAACATGCTATAGGCTAAATGGAAGCAGAAGGAGTATGGTTTAGCATTAGAAAAGGGATAGAGATAAGATAAACAAACAAACAACAACAAAACCGTATTTTGGGGGGCTGTAAAGATGGGTCATCTGCTAAGATTGCATGCTGCTCTTTTGGAAGACACATGTTTGGTTTACAGCACCTGTTTCAGGTGTCTTACAATTGCCTGTAACTCCAATTCCAGGGGGATTGACACCTCTACCATCCACAGATACCTGGATTCGTATGTATATACCCATCAACAAGTACAAGTACAAACAATTACAGATATTAAGTATGAGTCTTTTTAACAGGATGGGGAGGAGGTGGGGAGGAATCTAGCAGGAGATGAGGGAGGGAAAACTGGGATCAGAATATGTATGAAAGTAACTTTATTTTCAAAAAATTAAAATAAATAAAGTATCAGGAGGAACCAGACTGGATCTCAATCAGTTGCTGTAGATATAACAGATTGAACAAAAGGTTCCGACTGCTAACAAAAGGAAGGTCAGGATGTAAAGAAGGTTGGGTTTGTGGTTAGCTATTAATGTGAAGTGACGAAAATAGAGATATAAATAAATGCAGTGTGGCCAACTTTGATTATCAACTTGGCAGGCCCGAGAAGAAGGAACTTCTGCTGATGATTTCCTCTATCACACTGGCCAGTGGGTATGTATGTGGAACAATTTGTGATTGTTAATTGATGTAGGAGGGCCCAGATCACTGTGGACGATATCATACGGGTACGTGGGCTTGGGTTCTGTAAGAAAAATAGTTGCATATGAGTCTGGGAACAAGCTAATAAATGGCATCCATCCATGGTTCCCACCTTGGCTCTGCTTGAGTTCCTGCCTGGGCTTTCCTCAGTGGTGCTCTGTATAATTTCTAAACTGAAGCAAACCCTTTCCTCCTCAGGTTGCAATTGGTCAGTATTTTCTTACAGCAGCAGAAAACAAACTGGAGCAATAACACATTAAAAATAAAACTCACTTTTAATCACATTATTTTGCACAGTATTTTAGTGTCTCCATTCATAGGGAGACATATTTCAAAGTTAAGCATCAGCAAGAAAAGTAAGCCAGAAAATAGAAATTCCTACAATAATGTATCATCTAGCCAATCACTGTTAATTAAATTATCAAGCCACAATTTAAGACTTTCATTTTTATAATGAATTATTAAAAATAATTTTATTAAAGTATTTTAATAAAAATTAAATGACCATTATTAAAAACATTTTTATCAAATACTTTATTTTATTGTACAATTATTACAAAATTTATATAATTATTTATCATAAATATACAAAAATTTTTACATAAAATTATATAAAATTATTATAAAATGTTTTATTAAAAATTTATTGTAATATAAAATAAATATTAATATAAAATAAACATTAATAAAATATTAAACTACCATTAGTAAAATATTTTCTAAGACCTTTTAACAATTATGTGGCATACTTGGTGTGCTGAGAATGAACTCCAGGACTTAGACACGGGGCTTTATGTCTTTGGCAGTCAAATTTCCATAAAGGGAAGTCATCTGCCTCATAAAACGAATAGAATGACCCAGATCCACAACTCTCCACTCCAAGTACATGATCCTCACCTGGATGGCCTGGATATCGAACAGCACCCTGGTACATTCTGTCTGAATATCTTTGTGTTTGGTGATGCCCGCAAGGAGACTGTTAAGCCACTAATTCTCATATCGTATTGTGAGCAATGGTGGCTTAGGGTTGTTTAAACTACTAAATGTACTGTGTCTGTGCTTCATTAGACATACAAAATCTTTTCCTGTCTCTGTTTGTAATTGTCATTCCCTGTGTTGTCAATTTCTTTCTTATATTCTTTTTTCATTGTAGCAAGAAGAACCTAAGTCTGGTTCTTCTCCCATTCTTGTTCTATAAAGACATTTTTTTAAAAGAATACCAAAAGAAAAAAAAAGGAGGAGCAAGGGGGAGGGGAGGGAAGGGGGGAGGGAGGGAGGGAGAGAGGGGGAGAGAGAGATCATTGTATATACTTTTTAGTATTCTGTGTCTGTGTATTCTGTCCCTCCAGCTTACTTTTTTTATCTTTTATATGCATTAGGCTTTCTTTTTTTCTAAAATATTTAAGCTCCTGAACATTCTGGAAATTTAATCTGAAGCTCAAAACTGAGTGGAAATAAAGAGTCAGCAGGTGGCATGATCCTGACGTATCTGCAAGCATATGCAGAATTTCATTTTTGGCAAGCAATGTGAGTTCTCCCTAGTGTCCTACACCTCTGCTGTGGTCATTTCTCCATACCAAAGGTAGGAAAAACTGAAGGGCAAGAGACATCTTGCTTGGAAATGGTACAGAATCCCTTAGGGAAGAAAACAAGGCTGTGCTGATTTTTTTTTTTTTCTATCTGCTTGGAGCGGTATGTATTTTGGTACAGTGTTAAAAATCCTCAAGCAATTTCTCTCATGTCACAAGTTTAAAGAGTTATCTATGAATGAGTCAGCCTAGGAGTTGCCATGGTAACAGTCCTCCTCTCATTGGAGCCAGGCCCTCTCTAATGTTGCCACTAAACTACCTTAGTTTCAGGAGTATCTGAAGTTCACATTGCATTTAAATATTCATTATGTTATACATTCATTTCCTGATTTTGCAAGATTACCTGACAAGAATTCATTTTCAAAGATCTATAAATAGATATGCAGTGTTGTGCTCACTTCTTCCATGAGATGAACGAGTCCATAAAAATCCATCTGATGTTTACAAGGCAGTCTCTCTCCCTTCCTGCTGTCTTTCCTACCCATATTATGTATTTCTGTCTTTTCTTTCTTACTTATCTATTTCTATATATCCCATCCTCTCCCCATCTTCTCTCCTCCCTCTTTATCTTCATTTTTAGATGTAAGTTTGCGCATTTATGATTGGAATTGCTACCTACCCTTATTATTTGAATGTTGAAAAAGAATCTCTGGACTAAGATCATCAAGCTAGCATTTCAGGAGAGAACTGAGGATACTGGTGTGCTTACCATCCTGGAACTGCTCCCAAGCTCAACCTATTCTGTAGGCTGGTACAGGGTAACTAAGGGAAATGTTGTGCTGCTTCCTGATTTTCATTCCAGAGACGATCTTCTTGGCAGAATGAAATTGTTTATAGCTGACATGCATCCAAAAGCAGAACTGCAGACTCTATCTCGTCAAAGAAGGTTTCAGTCATCTGACTCAACTTGCTTGTCCAATATCGTTTTCCCACAAGTACCAGTTCAGCTCTGCTTACAATAGGCCATAAGGGATATTCAGTGCTTCCTTTACATCACTGAATTCTCCTATATGTCTCTTTAGGTGATATTTTTCCCTACTAATGGTCAAAATCCTGTTTGCCCATAAAACCCAAGCAGATTTTGAATTATTCAACGCTAACTGCCATCCCAAACACAACCAACCTCCCCCTGAATATGCTCCACATTGTTTGCTTGATGTCTCTAGCATATACTGCTTCATACTGTAGGAATAATATAGTCAAGATTAGCTATGCATTTGTTTTCCTATTCTATGCTCTTAAGGGTGTGGTTTGGGTCTCATTCTTTGTGTACCCACAACACACATAGACGCCTCATGATGGCAGAAATCTTGTTTATAGATTTCCCTTGATTTAGATAACTTCATGTGGTTTGTAGTTCTGGTTATGACATTATGGGCCAGAGGCACATAGTCTTAGCTTGGCCATCTTTCTAGTATAGTGTATAAAGTTGGGATGATTATGCTGTCTGATGCTGAATCCTTCGTTGGGTCTATTCTGGTTTAGATATTAAATACACTCCAGAGGCCCATAGGTAGAGGCTTGATTCCCGGGGTGATAGTATTGGGAGGTGCTTTGGACCTTAAAGAGCTGAGGCCCATAGGGAGGTCACTAGATCACCAGCTAGCAGCAAAACTTGTAAAGAGACTGTGGAATCCTATGTCTCCACATTTCTTTGGTGGTGTATATATAGTGTTTTACCCTGACAAACCCTCACCCCCTGCGCTAAGATGAAGTTATATCATAAGGCGATAGGTTTTCACAACTGGGTCAAACAAAGCTTTCCTCTTCCTAAAGTTAATTACATCAGATAATCTTTCTTAATAGAATTATTACATGCAGCGAGTACAAGGTCTTGTTTCTCAGTGAATCTATATTATATAAATGCTCATACTGTTCTTGTTTTTTTTTCATTTTCCATATACTATCAAATATACTAATACGAATTCATTTATTCTAATGATAACCTGACAGTGCCTTCCTTAGTATCTCAATATTTCTGATATAAATACAACTATTGTTTGAGACTCACATAAAGAAGTTACTGATTAATCCGTTTTGTGAGTAAACAGTAGAACCTCAAAAAGAATTATTTCCTCCTTCCCCTGCTTCTCCTATACCTTGGCATTAACTTTTGGAAGAATGTATTATATTTGTCTATATATTGATGTCATTTTGTACAATGGAATGTTTATGTTTTTAATTATTTTATGTAGAATACCAGAACACAATAGGTATTCATAAATAACCTTGGAAGTTTGTGTAGATAAATAAATACATCAAAAAGTACAATATGATTTCTACATGAAGGTGTTATGATTTTTTGAAGATGGTATGGAATACAGAGATGAGTCTTATTTCCTTTCCACCTCTGAAATTGTGAGCCCCTCCTCACTGTTTGCGTTTATTTACTTGACATTTAAATAAGCAATTTTAAATTCAACATATCTAAAAATTATGTTATGCTCAATGTATTCAAGTCTTTAATCCATTGATGCTCATAGTTGTGAGATTCTTGACATTTTCAAAGTAGGAATGGAAGCAAGAACCTATGCATTTCATGGATAATGCTTGTAAACACAATGAAGTGGAAGACATAATAATATATCTATGATCCATTGGGTTTGTCCAATCAACAGTACCAAGGCATTTTGGGCAATTCCTTTTATTTGTAATTTCATCTAGATAGGAAAAAATCAACATTAAAGTCTTATAAACAGAAGATAAGTTTTAACTTCTAAAGGGTGTCTACTGTATTTAGTTTTAAGACTGCATTACTTGGTGCATTTTATAATGAGTAAATAATAAAAGGATTCTTGAGAAGATTTTGAAGAGAGAGAGTCATAACGTACTTCCAGAGTTATAACTGATATCCAGAAGGAGCCTTGTACTAGCTGACTGCCTATTCCTTTGGTGCTTACAAAGAATGAAATTGACATTTCCTGAGAATTATCAATGGACCAGACACATTTAAAAGAGCTTTGTTGAGATAATTGAGATGTGTAAAAAGTACATATGAAAAATGCATACAGTTTGATAATCTTTGGCATACACACAACCTTTAAAGCCATTACCATAATGATTACAATAAATATGGTCATCATCTCCAAAAGTTTACCTGTGTTCTGTGTGTGTGTGTGTGTGTGTGTGTGTGTATTAAAACACATAATATGAGATATATTCACCTACATTTTAAAGCACAGCATACATCTTTGTTGACTACAGGAAATACTCTATACAATCAATTGGGACTATACAGTTTCAATGAAAGATAAGTTAATCATTGTCCAGAAAGATGCTATTAAATTTCTGTATTGCATTTTAGATTGTAGTCAGAGTCAGATAGGAGTACTAAGGTTTAGGAAGACTGTAAAGCAAACTTATAAGTGTTTGATCTGGGTCTTGAATTTGTTGCCCTAACTCTACAGCTGTGCTTTCCCCTATACCAGGCCTTCTCTAAGTGGCACCTGAAAAGATGTACACATGTCACTGTGCCTGGAAACCTACTTGTAAAAAGCGACCTTGCAGGTATAGTTAAGGATGCTTAGATGACATCATTCCCAATTGTTCCATTAGATCTAAGACTAATTGACAAGGGACACACAGTGAAGATGTGAAGAAGGAAGCTGTGTTAGAGCTATATACCCATAGACCAAGAAATACATGGGGCACTCAGAACTGGGAAGAGATGAAGTGCTATCTCACAGCAATTTCAGAGGAAGCACTGAACTACTGACACCTTGGTTTTGGACTTCTGGTCTCCAGATGTCTGAGGGAACACATTTCTCTTGCTTTAAAGTACTCAGTGGGTAGTGGTTACTCCCAGAAACCAGGAGACTCCAAGGTGTCTCATGATGCTTTTCTTTTGAAATGTAGATAATTTTTGTATATCCACAAACATTGCCACTCATTATTAACATTCTGGTGGTTAGAATTTTCATCCCTAGCAATTTGGGTCCTGTGTGGAACAGGAACACATCATGCTCCATCCCTTCAGTGCTGTCATGGAAAAAATATATACGTCTGGCAATTAATGAGCAGGATTCATTCACAAACTTAGAAATATTTATTCTGTATATATCACGCAGAAAAATAATGTTAGGTATTCAGGATGCAACTATGAAACCAATAGAAAAATTGCCTATTTTTAGTCATATTCAAGGAGTGATGTGAGCTACTTTTGAGATCTAAAAAAAGGACAAACACGTTGAATTCAAGTAATGAAAGGTAGGCTTCCCAAGCATTTAGGATTTAAACAGATGCATCCTGCCTATCAACACTATTGTTATTATTAATGACTCAACTAGTCTCTAAGTATTATTTTTAGAATTTGCTGAGAAAAGCAATGTTGGATATTCTAAACATGCAAATACAAATATCAAAGAATTAGGTCAGTTTGGTTACAAAAAGCAGATGAATGTTTGTGGGCTTGAACATGACGAAACCTCCAAAAATCGTTTCTCCGTCCGTGTCCCATGCAGTGCCTACACTCTACCTAGACATCTAATACTAAAAATAGAAGTTTACTCTTTTTATTCTTTAGTTTACTATAAAAATCTTTCTCTAAAAGTGTGCGTGTGTGTGTGTGTGTGTGTGCGCGTGTGTGTGTGTGTGCGTGTGTGTGTGTGCGTGTGTGTGTGTGTGTGCGCGTGTGTGTGTGTGCGTGTGTGTGTGCGTGTGTGTGTGTGTATGTGCGTGTGTGTGTGTGTGTGTGTGTGTGTGTGTAGATAATTCTATCAGCAGAAACCTTTGACATTTTAGGACAAGATGCTTTAAAGGGGAAAGAATATAATGGTGTAAGAAAATGAGGGACAGCACTGGAGACAGGCTTTCCATGCCATCCCACATGCCTGGATGCCTGGTGTTAGCACTTTAGGAACGGTGTTGACAAGTGGCAATAGACAGGGAAGTGGAAGGTATTCCCTTTTTTTTTTTTTTTAATTGCTTCCTGTTCCTGGTTTGACAAGCCAACCACTCAGTAGAAGGGGAGCATATTAGCTGGCTGATCTTACTCCATAACGTCCCAGAAACATTGTAGCAGAGTAATGCTTCTCAGAGATGTTTATAGAAGATTTTACTTCTTGTTTTTCATTATGGCAAAAAGAATCTCTAACTCTAGCTTCAAGCAAGAAAGTCAAATAAATATTTCCTAAGAGAGGACCAGGTGAGTGTGATTGCTGACATAATTTGAATAGAAGAAAATTGATAATGAGAAAACATATTCGAACTGTAACAGATAAACAAATGCTAGACCCAGAGATTGCAAATCATGGATGCACTTGGTAGTCATGCATTTTTCACAATCCAGGAATATCTTGTTCACCTTTGATTTTTATCTTCCTTTCTTTCACCCATGCCCCCCCAGACACCCAATCAATGTCCAGTTTCCTTCACCACTAAAGCCACTTTAGATACATTCCCCTCTCTATACTGATCTTACATAGTTTGGGACAAAATCTTCTGCATTTTTGCATTCTGAATCTCTATCTGAAATCCTGGCCTTCAAGTCTCTTACTTCTCTAAAGCCATTTGTCACATTCACAGTGAGAATAATTATGCTACGAATTGAGAATCTGAGCATGTCCCTACTTTCTTAAATGTTCCCCTATTGTTATTAGAATGAAATCCAAATTTCTGGGCATGATGTTTCAGATCATTTGTGATTTATTTATATGCTCAACCTCATCTTTCATTTCTCTCCCATATGTTGGACATTATACCCACAAAGTCACAACCTGCTTTCACTGTGCGTTTTATCAGGTTCTCGTACTCTTACAGTCAGAGTGCATCTCTACTTGCCTTTTCTACTCGTTTTGGCTTTCACTGTAACTCTGTCTGAACTTTCTACCTACAGCTCCTCCACAACTGTAGCCTAAACTGACGCTATGACTTGGATACATTCTTTAAAAATATGGGGATAGTTCATTCACCTCATAAAACAAGAACTACTCTCATATCACTTGGAGTTTATTTTACTTTTAAGATATTATATCTATGGAAATTACTTGTTTCCTTGTGTATTCTTTTTACAGCTTTTTATTTATTTATTTTACGTGTATAGGTGCTTTGCCTCCATGTACATATATGCATGTCTGATGTAGGCGGAGGACCAAAGACAGCATCAGAGTTATAGATGGCTGTGAGCTACCATGTAGGTGCTAGCAATTAAACCAGAGTCCTCTGGAAAAAGCAGCCAGTGCTCTGACTGCTGAGCCATCTTGTCAGCCCATTCCTGTATCTTCTATTCATCCATGCTTACATAGTAGCTTACTGATGGATTGCATATGCTTATTAATCTTAAGGAATATCTGAATTAATTTGTATGTGAACCAAAATTTTAAAAAAAGTCCAGGCAGTTTCTGGGGGCATAAGATTATGATATCTGGATTCTGTGTTAGTGTTACTGTTTCAAGACTGTCTTTAAAGAACATGATGAGGTGATAATATTGGTGGAAATATTCATATTTATACCTGGAAACTAAGATAATATGATCTCTAGAGATAAAACTGAATATCCAAGAAATTTATGTTGCTTCTATTGGTTTAAATGTAATTAATAATGTGATAAGGGAGAAACAAGGAAATGAAAGTAGGTCAAGAAATAAATCTCTTAGAACCTAAAAATAATGTGAATAATGACATTTTATTCCCATGCAACTATATTTATAAAATAAGAATGACTTTACTTAGTTACTATATATAATCTGGCAGTTAACTACTTTCTCTCTCTTTAATAATTTAATTTTTTTGTTTTGTTTTTTGAGATAGGGTTTCTCTGTGTAGCGTCCACAGCTGTCCTGAAACTCACTCTGTAGACCAAACTGGAATTCACAGAGTTCTGCCTGCCTCTGCCTCTGCCTCTGCCTCTGCTTCCCAAGTACTAAGAGGCATGCCACCATGCTTGACAATCAACTACTTTCTCTTGTAAATTCTATATTTGAATACAAAAATTATTGTTCTAGGGGAATTCTAACTGTAGAACATAGGCATGGTTATTATCCTCTTGTTGTAAAGTCTGCGAACCAGAACCCTATTTATAGTTATTAAAAAAGCTGGTTGACAGTCCCAATAAAGAACAAATTGAGGTGCTGATGGATTTCTAGTACCGTGACCCATCTATGCCTAAGACTTACTACAGTTGGGTCAGCATTTAGTGTCCCTAGAACTCAGCTGAATACACTGTTACAGCAACATCAAGTTTTCACTTTTTTAATAACTTTAGTTTATTAACTTTGATTGGTACCTGTGCTATATTAATTGTAACAGTATTTTGCTCTTTTGTCTTAGGGAACTTACAGGTTTATTCTGATCTTTTAAGCATCTGTCTTACAAACACTTTCAGGCATCAAAGACAATCATTGAAGGAATATTTAGGTACCTATCAAGTGGTCTGAAATTTAGGAGTTGTTAACTATTTTGGGTATCACTTATGTCTCCTTGGATATAGAGGAAACATGCCCATTTTGCAAATAAGCTTAAATTCTAGTTTTGAGGTAAAGATCCTCTCTTACCATAGGTAAAAAACAAACAAAAAAAATAACTAAAAATGGACAAAAGTGTACATGGTTCAAGGTATAGGAAGGAGAGAGATTCATGTTAATCAACACGTGGCACAGGACTGGATGAAGAAAACATTATGTGTATGTATATGTGTATGTATATGTGTGTGTGTGTGTGTGTATATATATATATAAACTATATATAATATAAACTATATATTATATATACATATAATGTATATATATATATAATTTGTATAATATATGTGTGTGGGGGGTGCTTGAGCTTGGGAAGGGGCTGACAGTAGTGAGGGAACCATGAGCATAGGAAGTGTATTAAAGGAGGGAATGGATCCTATGTAACATCAAAGCACGGGAGAGAACTATTTGGGGGCGTTAGAGGGGACAAGCAAGAGGGAATCAGGTAAGATAGGGGAGAACCGTGGGTGAGAAGGATGACTTAGAACAAAGTATAGAGGCATATATGTATAAAAATGCCTTAATGAAACCCATTATTAAAATTAATTAAAAATAGAAAAATGTTCTTCAGTCACAGAACTTTAAAAAGCCCTGTCTGATGAGAAAAGTTAAACTATTCTTGATAGAGAAATCAGGTGCTTGAGGGCTTGCAGCAGGGGCGGAAACGGAGTAGACGGAGACTGGCCTTTGAATTACCAAATTGTGTTTGCGCCCTAGATACTTGGGAGATATCGAATCAAGCTTTCATGGACTATCATATCAATGACAGTAATATGCCAATATATCAACTTTTATAACAATGACAGTAATCAACTCAGACTATCAATTCAATTCATGCGCGTAAGGGAATTAACCATTTTCATAGATGGGAGGGCCACAAAGAAGAGCTTCTTTCTCAAGTCATGCTCATCTAGAGCCAGGTATCATATGATATCACTATCAGACCTTGCCCCATCCTAGTGCTTTGCTCTTCGCAGTCATCATTAGCAGCTACACATGCCTGAAATAGGACTTTAGACGAAATCCTTAAACCTTGTCATTACCAAGGAAGGAGAGAATTCATATCCTGATAACATTGGCAATAGTTTTAGAAGATGCTGTCCCTGATCCAGTTTTGTTGACATTCTCAGCTGCATACAACTGTGCACAGTCTGAGAACAAATTCAGATGGTCCGATGTGGGACCAGGGGGCTAGTGTCAGTTTACGGTTCAAGAGAGTTAGAATTCGTGATGGGGGTGGAGGACAACAGTGTGGAAGAGCTGAACCCACATGTCAAACTGCAAGCAGAAGGCAATGAGAATACTAGAGGCTACAGGAGGCTTTGGAAACCTTGAACCCTGTCTCCAGGGATATGCCTTCTTCAACAAGGAGACACATCTTAATGCTTTCCAAACAGCTCCAGCAATGGGAGACCAAGCATTCCAACATGTGAGCCTATGGGGCCATTCTCATTAAACCACCTCACCAGGGGTCCTAGCCAGATTTGTGTACAGCAATGACAATGCTGAAGCTGAATTGGCTCAGGCTTAACAAATCATTAAAGACCACTTTCAAGACATTGATTCAAGTATATCCCGCGTGACCAGATATATCTGACTTCTATTTCACCCTTTCCTCTTTTCTCTTTTAGTTTTGAAACATCTTCAACCTTACACTAGTGACCTGAATCAGAAACTTTATTAAACTTTAAAGTCATACTGAGAAGATTGTTGTAAAGAAATGGAAATCTCAGAATCTCAGCAATTTTACTTGGTTTCATTGATGTTAAGTTTTAAGTTATAACTATCTTCATAAACTTCATTATATTGACCAAATGTTACTATATTTAAGAAAATTGGAATTGACAATTATTTTAATGTTTTAGTAGCATGTATTAAATATACAGAATAAGTATAACATTTTCACACATACAAATCATATTCATCCCCCTATGACCCTTTCTTGTCTTCTCATTCTGATTTAGTCTCTTTCCACTTCTCAACTAGCCCTCCCCGTGTGTGTGTGTGTGTGTGTGTGTGTGTGTGTGTGTGTGTGTGTGTGTGTGTGTGTCCTAGTAGGTTTTGTTAGGGTTCTTTAGAGGAAAATGGTTGTCGTTTGTTAACAAGAACATATGTACCTCACTAGTGGCTATATCACTGAAGAAAATTTCTTTCCCTCTCCTCAACATTTATTTACATATAAGCCCATAGTTATGTCTTGAACCACATGAACCCCTACAGCTTCCATGACAGGACAATGACAGGCTAAGTATTGAGGGGATCTTGTACAGCTAAAGTTGCAGTGAGTTCAAATGTACAACAGCCTCATCATTCCAAACCATTCCCCTTGTCCTATTAGCCATTACATTCTTTCTGCCCCTTCTTCTGCCTTGGTGTATCCTGAGCCTAGGAGTTTGTGTAGGATACATGCTGCTTATGACTGGGCATTTAATAGTCATTTATACTCTGTATTTGGGCCAATTATGAGTCTATGAAGTCACTACTGACCACTACAATGTTTCTCTGACCAAAGCTGACAGCAACATCAGCGCATGAAGATAAACATCTTAGTGGTTATTTAGAAGGTAATTTGTAAGGCACTTTAAATTTATTTAGCAAAATAATAGCAATAGTTTCCCCATTAGGGCCTATGATCACCCAAACCATAAACTTTTGACTAGGTATCTTAGTCAGTATCTTATTCCTGTGAAGAGACATTATGACTAAGGCAATTTTTAAAAAAGAAAGCATTTAATTTAATTGATTACAGTTTCAGAGGCTTAGTCCATTGTCATCATTATCAATATCATTGTAGGCAGATGTTGTATGGAAAAAGTACCTGAGAGCTACACCCGCAAGGAGAAACAGAGAGATCTGAGACTGGCACGAGCTTTTGAAACCTTAAATCCCACCCCCCAGTGGCACACTTCCTTCAATGAGGTCCACCTACTCCTACATCTCCCAGTCCTCCTCTAAATACTACCACTCCCTGATGACTGAGCATTCAAATATATGATCCTATTGGGACCATTCTTATTTAAACCACCACAGGAAGTTTTTAATAACTGATGTGAATTCTTCTTTCTTGACACAGGCATCAAACCCAATCAGAAAGTGGCTAGTTACCCCCATAATGGCATTGCCACTATTGCACCAGTGGGATCCCCTTGCTTAGCCATTGGTATTACTGCACATAGTGTCCTCAGCTGAGTAAAAATTTTGATGATAATTCTCTCCCAGCAATCTGCATAGTACCTTCAGAATTATGAGGGTAAAGGAGCAAAGAAGTTTCCAAAACAATTTAGATTGATTTTCTATATTCCGTAATTAAAGCACGTGAAATATTAAGCAATAGTCTTACCAACTAGTTCTGGTGGGCAATATACGCATTGGTTGTTGCTGTTCTGTGAGTTTCAAGGGTCTGAGTGATAACTGAACAGAGAGTATCCTCCTGGCTCTGTGGTATTTATTACATAACACTTGGTTTTGGGGAGCAACCTTATCCACCTGCACAGAGTACCTATATTCAAATGCTTTTGTTTATTCTGGTTAGCATACCATGTAACACATCAAATTTCCGTATGGCTTTCTCGTACACCATTAGTTTCCATTAACCCTTCCTCCCCTTGGAAATCTCTCTTCCTCCGTGCAACAAAAGTGGCCAACTTAATGATAATTGCTTTGACATTCATGGATAGTGTCTATAGCTGTAGATCTGGAGGGATATTACTTTTGTATATTGGATCAAAATGAATTGAATTAATTCTAGCTTGAAAGTCCCCTAAAGTTTAATCTGATTTTATTGGTTCCACTTGTTACTATGCACTCCAAATTTTATTAGGATGTGTAAACAAATTGACTAAGCTCCCAGATGCTTTAAATTTTTATCATTAAGCAAGAATAATCAGCAAGCATTTGGTGAATGTCACTGCTCATATTAGCTATATTTTTTTTGTAATTGAAATAAAAATGTTGTGGCACCTTCTTACCAGCAAGGATTTTTATATAATTTGAAAAATGATAATAAATATTCCAAGGTAGAGTATCAATTATTCTTATATGAACCTTCAAATGGTAGTAATTCTTTACATTTACTTAGGACATGTACATATGGATGAATTAGACAGAGATAGTTGAAAAATATAAATATAGCATTCTACTCCATTTGGCAGAAACTAATACAACTAAATTTTAAATTGGTTTTATTTTATTTAACCAGAGGTTGTGACATGAATGTTTAAACATATGAAAGAATTAATTTTTCTTCCTTTTTATTGAAAATAGATTTTTGCATACAATATATTTTGATTACAGTTTCTCTTCTTCTAACACCTCCCAGATACTCTCTAATTCCTCACCATACAAATCCACATTCTTTTTTTTTCTCTACCTCATTAAAAACCAAATGGACATCTATAAATATAATGATAATTATTAAATAAGAAAAAACAGACCAATTTAGTTCAAAGCAAACAAACAAGGAAAAAAGACATATATAAAGACACCGATACACACAGTTGTATACATAGAAATTCCATAAAAACTCAAAATCAGAAGCTACGCTATATAAGCAAAAGACCTATGTGGTTAAATAATAAATGTCAAGACAAAGTATTATGAGACAAAAACCTCTCAAAAGAAAATTGAGTTAGTTTTGTACTAGCCAGTTACTTCTGGGCATGGGGTCTGCCCTTATACCCATTGAGACTTCATTGGAACAAACTAATCTTTCATTTGTGAGCACTTATAAATTGGAGATAGCTCTGGGTTAGAGATGGGGCTTGTATCCACTTCCCTTCTCAACACTGGAACCTCATCTGACTTAGACATCTGTGAGTTTTATGTATGCTTCAATAGTTTCTGTGAATTCATATGTGTGTCAATTCTGCTGTGTCTAGAAGGTCTTGTTTCTTTGGTGTCTTTTATCCCCACTGGTTCTTATAACCTTACTTCTTTGGTAGAGTCCCCTTAGCCTTGAGTGGAGGAAGTTGATGAAGGTATCCCATTTAGGACTGAGTCTTCCAAGGTCTCTTACTCTCTGAACAATGTTCAGTTGTGGATCTCTCTATTTGTTCCTATTTACCGCAGGAGGAAGCTTCTGGTGACTGAGCAAAATACAGCACTATCAATACAGAAGAATGTTGTTAGGAATCATTTTATTTTATTTTATTGTGACATTCCTTTAGCAGACAGTAGTATTTGTTTTATTTTCTCTAGGTCCATGGCCTATCTCAGGTTCTTGGATACCCAAGCAGTGTCAGGGATGTGTTCTATCTCATGGAGTAGGCCTTAAATCCAATTAGATAGTGGTTGATTACTCCCACAACTTTTGTGTCACTATTGCAACAGCATATCCTGTGGGCAGGTCAAGGAATGAAGGATTTGTAGATGGGTTGATGTTTACTGTTCTCCTCTGGTGGTTTATAGAATACATTCCAGTACCATGTGCACTATTCAGTAGGGGTGAAGGCTCTAGGTAGGCACCAGTTCAACTTCTCTATGTTCAATGAGTTGTACAGGTGTTGTCTTTAGCAACAGGGACTTGCTGGCAGCTTGTGGAGAGCAACCAGTAGCCTTGGCAATAACCTGGGTTGTTGGAGGTTTCCAAAGCACCCCTTTGGGGCCAACAGTTTAACTAAATATAATTTATTCCCATCATCAGAGGTTTCATTTGGTGGGGAGAAATGTCTAGCACACATTATCCTCACATTATTGGTGAGTCCATTTGGATTTTCATATATATGTATTTAATTTAAAAATCTTCCATTCTAGTAGGTTTCCATACAACCCCTCAAATGGACCTTAGTTATATGTGCCCCTCCCAATATCCCCTCCCCTGTCCTCTCTCTTCTTTTCCTCTCTTTTTTAAATACTCCCATTCCATCCCCCACTTTTGGCTTATCCATAACTATAAAAATCAATTTTAATGTTATTGTAATGATTCCTGTAAGAGTTCAAATAAATCTTATTATAATTCTACTTGAGATATTTTATAACCTGTATTTTCCGTCTCCAATCCTTTAAATCGTTGTATCATCCCATAAACCTCTATGCCAATCTGAGCTTGGCAGGGGCAGTCAGTTTGTGTTTTGTGCTCATCTAGCTCATTTGGATTTCAGTTCTTTTTCATCTTTGGGGCCTGGCCCCTAGCTAGCCTTTGCTTTTGCTTTTTGCTCCTGATTCTCAAGCCATGAAGCCTTCACCATTAAAAAGGCCATTTGGAATGGCTACTCTAGATTTGGCTATAAGTTGGGATTCTGGGCTAATTTGTCTTATTATGTCACTCATTCCACATATTCACATGAGGAAAACCAGCTCCACTCTCCCTGTTTTCCTATGCATGATTTTGCTTCTTTGCATGATATGCTGCTTCTTTGATCTTAGAGAAAATATTCATTGAAAACTTTGTCCTTTTTACTGTCATCTTTGTTATAATGTAATGATGTTTCTAGTAAGATTATATAAACACTAATAATTTTTGGTAGATTCTAAATCTACATTAAAATCTATAACACATGCATATCTGAGTCTGTGACTATCCATGAGATATTAAGAGTATTTATAAGCTACTATACTATTCAGAGAATAATAGAATTATAGAATAAACAGCAAGATTTTGCAAAAAAAAAAAAAGACTTGTCATCAGAGTAGATTAAACCTACTTTGTATTTTGCTAGGATCTTTATGCTATTTTGTATCAACTCAAATGTCATGGTTTCTTATGAGCATCTAGAAAAAAAGTCAGCACTCATTTTGAGTCACTTTTTTTTTCAATTTCCTTCTTTTTTCTGTCTGTAGCACTGGAAGCCTATGTTTTCAGCCTATTAGAATTACTTTCATCCATTTCTTTCCTATTTTACTCAAGTAGTATATCCTGAAATCTATTGTTTTTAAGGCCCCACCAGTCGCTCAAAGCAATGGTAGACTACCAAATAAAGCCCAGGAGACTGTATAATCATGTAGGAAGGACATCTGTTGCAGGGGAAAAAAGTGGAATTTCATCTAATATTTGCTTAAAAGAATGAGTAGCAATGATCCAGGTTTGGGCAACTCCACACAGAGAATCTCTTAGATTGCACAACACATCTCATCATGCTCTTCTGGCTTTTAGAGTCTCCATTAAGAAGTCAGATGTAATTCTAATAGCTTTTCCTTATATGTTATTTTGGTTTCTTTTCCCCTTGTAGCTTTTAGGATTCCTTTTTATTCTGTATATTTAGTGTTTTGATTATTATTTGGAGAGGGTACTTTCTTTTCTGGTCCAATCTATGTGGTGTTCTTGTACTTCAGTAGAAGTCTCCTTCCTCAGGTTATGAAAATTTTCTTCTATGATTTTTTGAAAATATTTTCTGAGCCTTTGACCTGAATTTATTTCCCTTCCTCTATTTCTATTATTCTTAGGTTTGATCTCTTCATAATGTCCCAGATTTCCTGGATGTTTGTGTCAGGAGTTTTTTAATTTAATATTTTCTATGACCTATGTATCTGTTTCTTCTATTGCATCTTCAGTGTCTGAGATTCTCTCTTCTATCTCTAGTATTCTGTTGGTGAAGCTTTCCTCTGTAGTGTCTGTTCAAATTCTTACATTTTTCCATTTCCATTTCACTTCTCTTCATTTGTTTTTCCTGCATTGATTCTATTTCCATTTTCAGGACTTGAATGGTTTTATTAGTTTCTTTCAACTGTTTCTTTGTGTGTGGGGTTTTTCTTTTTCAATTTATTTAAGGAATTTATTCACTTCCTCCAGTTTTTTTTTTTGTTCATGTTTTCCTGGCTTTCTTTAAATAATCTATTAATTTACTCTTTAAGGATTTCATGTAGTTGGTTTTATGTTCTTTTCCACTTGTGCTCAGCTATGTGAGAATATTCAGGGCCTACTTGTAAGGATAGCTGTGATCTAGTGAAGACATATTTCCCTGGATGTCATTGATTGTATGTTTGCACTGGCATCTAAGCATCTAGGTTTGGGGTGATTATATGACTAGGTGTTGATTTTTGGATTTATCTTTGTTGGGTGGGTGTTTTGTTTCTTAGTTTCTATTTACTCCCTGGATTTTCAGAGTGTGTAATGGCTGTGTGTTGCCTATATTGAAGACTGATCAGCTGGTGTGTTCATGTGGAATGCCTGGGATGAGGTAGGGGAGATATTTGTGTTCTGTTGGGCATGGGGTCTGAGAGGAAAGGATGACTGCAGTGGGCTTCCTGCTACAGAGCTGGGTATCTTTATTTTTTTAAAATTTCTAATTATTGTTTTCATGAGACTCACATTGGTAATACTGATCTGTTTATTTGGGTCTCTTATCTTTGTTTCCCTGCTAACAAGCTGGTTTTATTTCTTGTAATGTGACATCAATCCCTAATTATTAGTAAACAGAGGACGTAATTATCTAGCACTGATAGTGATGAGATAAATAGCACTAAACCTTTTTAAACTGCAAATAATAAACTTTACCATAACCTTTGATTTAGTATCATAGTGATTCACTGAAGTATGACTAAAGACAAGTATTTAGAAACATTTAGTAAAATTACTAAATACCCTGAATTACTGATGTTTGTTGAGTGAATACACTCTTTAAAATTATAAACAGTAATGCATACATTATAATGCATAACCATCAGCATTTCCTTTGTACCTATGTGAGTTGTTGATTGAACATCATTCTTAAGTACTAACATAAAAAGTCAGATTATTATTTCTCAAAATTTTATTCTTACATTTTACCATGCAAAATACCATATTTTTATGATAAAGCTAGTGGATGAAAGTTTAGTGTACAACAAGATGACACTTACATAGTGTTATAGACGTAGTTGCAAAAGGCAGTTTATTCTAGTTCAATCCCCAGTCCTAGTCCTGGAGCATTTCAGCCTCCATACAATCTAATCTTCAAGGTGCTAGCCCAGACCTAGAACACTTCAACCTCTGAGACTTACTGCTGACTGATTCACTCTGGCTGTCTCCTTCTGAACTCAGAGCTGTACTGAACTCAACTGACTCTTTTGGTTGACTGACTCAACTCATTTGCTGTTCTGGCTCAAACTCATCTGCAAGCTGTTGGTTCAAACTAACTTTCTGAGCCAGCTGACTGTTTCTAACTGAACTCTTTTGACTCTGGCTGACTCTGGCTGACTCCTGCAACTTCTCCTACTAAACTGCTCTGGTAGACTTCAAACTGACTCACCCTATCAGCTGACTCTTTCCCCCAAACTTACTCTCCTGCTGAACTGCCTCTATGTCTTATCTTATGATACTCTGACTGCCTTGAATCTCTGAGCTGAGAGCCTACTTTTATATTGTGGGAGTTGGGCATGTCCTCACTCTGACTCACTCTGCTAACTCTTACTCTGATTCATCACTTTGCCTGCTCTTCATTCTGATTAATCTCAGAAGTTGCTCTGCCAAGTCTTTATTCTGATTCACTCTCAGACTTGGGTTTAAAGGCATACACTCTCCGTACTTCACTTTGCCTCTGACTTTCCACTTCTCAGTTGACTAGCATGTTCTGACTTAATCTTCTTCCAATTGCTCAATCTCTATAGTTTCTCTCTTAACTCTGAACCGACTGTGAACTCTGAACTGAGAACTATGACCTCCTTCTGAATTGACTGATGCTTCCTTTTGCATCTTGACAGAAGGGATTAAAGACATTTGCCTCCATTGCCTCCTGAGTCGGGTTACTTAAAGGCATGTGCTGCATTCCAGACAGATCATACAGGCTTTGAATGTGATCTTTTTCCAGAGCAGTCATGTTACTGGATTAAAAGATTAAATATTTCTCTACATAGTGTCAAGAGAATTCTTGGCTAACCTCACAGACAAACTCTATTGTCCAAAAGAGACGCCTGTGGACTCCCACCTAAGCACGGGATCAAAGACCACATCATCGGGAATGGAGCGAAGGACACCATGGGTTTTCTGGTAGGATGAACTGAAGCAGTTTCTGTGATATTCCTACCAAAAATACAGTCTCACACTCAACATGAGGAAACATCACAGAAACTCACACTGAGAGATGGTCTATGAAATAGGTCTCCTGGTTCTTCACAAAAGGGTACGGTCATGAAAGACTGATGGGCTGTTTCTTGTCAAAAGAACATATATGCTTTGAGCCTAGATTAGATGCTGCAGTAGAAAATAATAGATACTGAGACTTTAAAATGCAATATTGAGATATGGAGAAAAATCGGAATGCAAACCTTGAAACTGACAAAAGCCAAGCATACATGTAAAATGTCCTAATTGTTAACTGTGCTGTGACTATGTGAGGAAATATCATTGCTCCTAAGAACTGATCATTAAAGGTTTGTGGATGAAAGAGCAAATCTGCAACATATTCTCAAACAGCCCCTCCAAAGGAGGAGATCCAAAGGACCGAGGGGACTGCCAAACTGTGGTGAAAGCAGAAATTCTGCCAACTGTTCTTGGGAGTTTCCTAGAATTTCAAGCTTATAACAAGGTAAAAATTATACTAGTGTGCATTCATTTTTTTATTAATAGTTCTTTGATTGAAAAGGGAATTCTCATTAGTTTCAGTAAACCTAGTGCCCATTTCACTTAATGGAAAAGGTATTTCACTTAATGAAATCTTTCTGCATGTTTTTTTTCTAAAATATTTAAATTAGAGTTTACCAGGAGGATGTATGTGTACTATAAAAAGTAAACTAACAAGGAAAAAGTTCCCTTGCTTTTGTAGTTTGAAATTTTAACTAAGTCTAGTTCTGTCAGAAGTTTATATAGGGTTAGCAATATACTATTTTCTTCTCCTGTTTATTAAGGCAAACAGTATTTAAAACTCTCTCTGCCATTGTAGAATGAGAACCAGCACATGCCATTTCTCTTCCTCCCAACCTAATTGTGGCACCGTTTTCTTCTACCAGTAGTTGTTGTTGTTGTAATATTCCCTAATCTTTCTGTAACACATTTAACATGAGGAATTTACTCACTCTCCCTCTTGCAAAATAATTTCCTTATGCCCTATCTCTTCCTAGGCTACAGGGGTTTAAAGATATTCAGAAGACGGTCTAGCACTGACCAGGGGTTTTAAAATGCACTAAGATTTAGATAGCTGCATTTTGGAATTAGCCTTTTTCTATAGTCTTCTGCCAGATTGCATTTGTGAATAAGTGTGGACATATGAGGGGTGTGTGTATGTGTCTAGAAGATGAAGGAGAAATCATATTCTTTCTTACATCTATCAGTTCATTAATTACTTGGGAATTCCTTTCTTTTTTGTGTCTTTTGAAGAACACTGATCTTTCACCCCTTTTCCATATATATTGCATTTTCAACTTAATTTCAAATGCTTCCTAACTTTCAAGAAAAGAAGTTTCAAGAAATATTTTTTTTGTGTGTGACACCAATTTCATTTTTCACTGAAATATGTCTTTCTGGATGTATGGTTGGGACTCTGTGCTTGGTCCCTTGTTACACTGCTGAGAAGAAGACTTGTGGAACTTCCCTATGATGTTTTTATCAATCCACGGATTCTAACCATCCTTTCAGTTAAAGTTTGAGTTCCGTTTTGAGTTCTGTACTATATACTCCATGTGCTCAGAAATGTGGTAGCTAAACCATTGTAGAATAGATTCAAAATGAGGGTTTTGGAGAACAGGGGAGTGACAGTTACTGTATAGGTATGCTGGTTCAGCAATTCCTCTTTGACAGAGTGACATTTGAACAGAGGCTTGAACAAAATGAGGTAGAAGTCATGTAGATACTGATGAGAGGCTGTGCAAGGTAAATTGGTTTGTCCTAAAGGAATTCAGGATCTGTTAGGTTCTTACCTTGGGATCACTTTGAAGTCTCTGAAATGCTTTAAGTTTCTATAGAAGACGGGTTGAATGTGTATTCATGATTCAGTTTTATCAAATATCATTCACCTGCTTGCCTTTCCTTCTGAACTGTTCTGATATCTTCTAATATACTCATGCCTCACGCTTTTTTTATTGCTCTAGAACTGTACATTATAAAAATGTTAATATTCACGGGTTCATCAGTACAGAACTTAACAAAGCAAAACAATTCTGAAATTATCTTTCAACCCTTCCCTTAAGCAACGGGAATACAAACCATAATGATGGGACTTTTTCGTAGACTGTAAGCAAGCCTAAGGGCACTGGCAGCTTTTGACAATGAGAGATGAATGCTAAGATGAACATCTGTGTGCTATTGTGCTTTCTTTCACATAAACGGAAGAACAACAGAGCAGAGTTAGCAAATATTTCAGTCATACAGCCACATGAAAGCATAAGCTACAAAAAAAGAGGAAGAAAAACAATTTGTATTTGAGTTTCCTAGTAAAATTAATCTAATATGATGTTTTGTGTATTGATTTTTATTGTTCTTCAATACTCCACAGCTAAATATCAAATAAACACATTTAATAAATAAATGGAAGCAGAATGAACTTAGGTTCTAAAACCTAAGTACTTTGATGAAACCTCATCAAACCACTTCTCTTTCTAAAGCAATTTCCAAGAGAGATTATCAATTTATATTTTAGGGTAAAATAAAAAGGAGAAAAAATTATATACAAATATGGTATTCTGATTCAAAGAGCTGTAAATATATTTCAAGAAAAAATCAGCAGATTCCCTGGTATTATATTTGTGAACCGGAAGGTAGAATCACTAAATTACTTCTGATAGTCGCACAGGACTCAATACTTTGACATGTGTGTGCACATTTGGCAAAGGAAGAAACATGTGGACTGAGCCATCATCAGGCTCCACACACCTGCTCTTTCAGTGTATTTTTACATTATATTCTGCATCCTACACTCTGACAAAGTTACTCGCTGTTGCTCCGGCATTTCAGAAACAGACAGTGACACAACTTGTAACAAAGACTGCATTTTGCAAAAATGACTTGCACTCAGAAATAAATAGGAGAGGAGAGGAGGGAGGGTTGCTTCCTAACACTGTAAAAGGACTTTCCGTTTATGCGAGTTGTCAGCTCTACTACTACACAAATTCCGATGGACTTGCTCTTTTTATTAGGGTCATTAATAGATTCCTTTGCAACTAACTGATACAGGACTAATCAGGTCATTCTCAAAAGGAAGGAGAGCTTGAGGAAAGCAACAGGGAAAGCAACGGTAAGGCAGGGCAGCTTCAAGTTGATCGACATTTGAGGAAAGTCTGTGTTGTAGCAGAGAAGTCTGTATTCTCTATAAACTGAAAGGAAAACCATGGTAGCTGTATCCAGGACCCCACATGAGGATGTGTGTGTGTGTGTGTGTGTGTGTGTGTGTGTGGCAATGGAAGGCTACAGAGTGAGCAGGATCAGGCCAGGCAAGCTCACTACTCTGTTGTATTTATCTTGAGTGCAGTGGGAAGGGTGTGAAGGTTGTAAGAATGAAAGAAGACCAGAGACTTGATGTGAAGGAGAGGCTGATGGGAGGCAGAATGTTGAGAGATCAGCTAGGAGATTACTCCAGGGCATCATCATCCAGGCAAAAGCTGAGCAGAAATGGGATTTCCAGAGAGATGTTTAGCAGATTTTTCAAGTCAATGCACTTTGAAAATTAAATGTTTTAACACAGATTAATATACATAAAACTTAAATCAAACTATGCCAGTGTATTTCTTTGACTACATAGACACACATTTACATAGAGGTATTTTTCTTTCTTCTAAACTAATCATTTTAAAGATAGAATCTCTCTCCTTGCCTGAGATCTTCAAATAATTTATATATTCTCTATTGGGAAATTCTTTCCCTTGCCAAAATTTATCATTCCCTGCCCTTAATTTAAGCATCTGTTTTCTAGGAAGCTTTAATTGACTCTTATAATTCAGGATTGCTGCCTCAATGGTGGTTCACAGAATACATGGCTGTGGCCATTGGCTAACCATCATTCATTCCTCATTTAATTATGTTTCTCACTCAACTCGTAAGTACCTTGAAGACAAGAACTATGTCTATCTTATCTCCATTCTATGTTAAGCATTAATACAGTCCTGGTTCATGAAGTGGAAAAGATCGCAATTAAATAAATTAAATAAATTAAATAAATGCATTAGAATTTAGCATGTTTGATAGGCTATGTGCACAAGTGTCATTGCAGTATCTGATTATTTTAAGGTGACATTGCATACTTCACATTTGGTTCATAATATTTGTGGAGAGACCATCTAAATAATTTCAGCTTTCAGCTTACATCGTTAGTGATGTCTATCATGCCAATGTTATGATGGATATGGATAAAAGAGGCATTTGACACAGGTAGAAATTATTGAAGAGTATATCAATTTTGAGTATCAAAATGCACGCAGCAGTTGAGTTAATATGAAGGTATTTCACTTTTAATTTGTTGCCCTGCTGTAGTTCTCTGGTAGCAACTGATGCTGATACCGAGTTGATACTTAATTCAGAGCTCCCAGGGCCAGCCTGTAGAACAGTGAAGCATATTTCATTCATAGCAGTTTCTTGTTAAAATAAGAGTAAGCAGGAATTTTTAATTTGCTAT
Organism: Cricetomys ansorgei; assembly: GCA_026225945.1. Lineage (NCBI taxonomy): Eukaryota > Metazoa > Chordata > Mammalia > Rodentia > Nesomyidae > Cricetomys > Cricetomys ansorgei. The sequence continues at coordinate 7,379,494 of JAMJFZ010001868.1, read as the reverse complement.
AAAAAACTATCTTACCATAAATATTTATGGTACAAGGAATAGACTGATATCTGAGTTCCCCGCTAAAGAACATTCTGAGAAGAATTCATGATCAGCATCAGGGGTTCATCCATTCAAAGGCTGATTTGAATGTGAGGCCAAGAATGCACGGCAGCAATGCAATGTCCCATTGGTACACTATCCTTAAATATGTGTTGTAGTTGTAGATTTTCCAGATGTAGATGTTGGTTCAGGGCAGAGGACAGTTTATTCTCTTTTCTAATTAAATCACTAGTTCTTGCCCAGAGCCCTGGAGTCCAGGAGCCCTAGAGAGTTTCAACCTCCATACAGTCTAATCTTAATCCTCGAAGTGGACGGCTTTAACATTCGTACAATTTAGAACATTTAAACTGCTATCCCAGACCCAGAAGGCTTCTGAGACCCACTGTTGACTGAATCACTCTGACTTGCTCCTTCTGAACTCTTCTGGTTAAACTCACTCTCTCTTCTGGGCTTCTTCTGTGGAGCTCTGCTGTGTCTCTGTGTCTCTCCCTAAGGTCTCACTGCTCCATCCTGCCTCTGTAACTGACTGCTTTAACTAACTGTTCTGTAACTCACTGCAGCCTCAGCTTCTGTCACTTTTCTATAACTGACTCTTCAACTAACTCTGTAACTGCACCTCAATGGACTCTTCAGCCTGCTTCTCCGATGACTGTTGCAACTGATTCTGTAACTCACTCCTTAACTGAGCTGAGAGTCTGACTTTTCTCATGAGAGTTGGGCGTGTCCTTATTCCGCTAACTCTTCCTCTGATTGGTCACGTTGTTTGCCATGCACTCTGACTCATCTCAGAAGTCACTTTCTGTGTGACTCTGAGTTCTGCTTCCTGTGTCTGCTTCCACTTGTTTTTCTAGGGGTTAAAGGCATGAACTACCATTGCTTTATAAATACTGGATTAAAGATATGTCAACATTCAATCCATACCACACAGGCCACTGAATATAGCACCTGGAATGCAGACCCTAACTTTTACAAAGGGCTATTCCTCTGCAATGTTTATGGTTATTTCTGATCCTATTCCTTCCTTAGTTCCTTTAGGTTTTAGTTTAGTTATAGTCATGAAAGCGGGTGAACACTGTTAAAAGGCTGTTTTAATTGTTTGTTTGTTTATTTTGCAAGTATTTTATTAAGGATGTTCATCATTCTCTATAATGTCTTCTTACTAGCCCTCTGCTTTTTCCTTTCTTTTTCACAATAGGTGTATTCCATTATTATTTTCTCTTGTCTCCCGCTTCCCTTTCTCTTCTTCTCTCCTTTTGCCCTTTCTGCTTTCATGACCTGCACACACAGAGTCTACATACGATAGAAAAAAGTGGCATTTGTCCTCCTGGATCTTACTTATTTTGCCTACAATAATGATGCCCAGTTACACTTATTTTCTGGAAAATGTCATGATTTCATTTTTTTCCCGAGAGTTGAAAAGTACCATCTTGTATTTAAGCAAATTACCTAACCAAGTCAATACAAACAGTCCCAGAGTGCCCTGACACAAACTCAGTGAGATTAAACATTAATCCTTGCCAGAACTTCCTCTCCCAGGGACTAAAGGTCTTAGTTCACTTGCCAATATATCTAAGTATTCTAGAAGGGAGAAAACTTGAACATTGTCACTCTTGAAACTAAGAAAGAATGAAAACTCTAAAATGTACAAAATTCTCCCCGTGATAGACTGTACTCCAGGCTAAATTTGTTCTTCCCAGACTTCTACATAAGTGGAGTTCTGCTATGCACATCCTTTTTGTCTAGCGTCTGCTACTCAGCATAGTGCTTTAGAGATGCAGTAAAGGTTCTTTTGTTCGGGGGATTGGTAATTATGTCTTACCTTTCTATTTTGATGATCCTCTAGATTAATCTATAAAGACGACTTTTTTCTTTCCTTGATTTTTTAAAAAATATAATTTTGCCTTTATTCGTGTCTTACACTTAAATTGGTTTAATTATCTCCTCTAGGATTCCTATAATGGAGTCTAGATCATTGATGTGAAATATTTATTCTATTTTAGGGTAACATTCAAAGCTTTAAATTTCCCTTTTACTACATTGTCTGTGGTCCATAATTTCTATCCATGGCTTTTCATTTTAATTTGGGCCAAATCATAGTTCTCTCAAATTCTTATGAAAGTTGCACATTTTTATATCCTTTGTCTTAATCTCTCTGCACTTTTTATCTCACACGGATTTCTCACACTTTTTTTGTCACGCTTTGTTCTTTTTGGATTATATACACATTTTTATTTAATATAATTGATTCCATTAATTTTACATCTATTTTATTTCCATTTTTCTTATTTTCTCCTTGTCTTACTTTACATATTTTTAAATCATTTTACATGATGAACACTGTTGGTTATTAATAGTATTCCTTAATTTTTTTAGTGTCCTCTTTCTTATTAGTCATCTTTCACTTTTTATAATAAGAGACAATATTTCCAATCTTGGGTAGGGGAGACTACTAAACTTTCCCCAATGTTATACCACTTCTTAAGAGGTAAAGATGAAGTTGATAGGGCAAAGAGCTCAGTCTAGGTGGGAGAGTTAAAGGCAGGCAATCAGCATACACAAAAACAGCCAGCAGGAAATGAAGTTTCATTACTGAAAGACAGTGGGAGAAAGACTATGTGTCAAGCTACATTAATGGATAGCAATTTACAAATCAAAAGAACAAAGTACTCACATTTCCCTATTCATGTCATTGGAGTTGGTACCCATTAAAAGTTGTTGAAGATTCAGTGATTTAATTTATTTATCCCAAAATTTTATATATATATATATATATATATATATATATGAATGTATATATATGTGAATGATGTATACATATGCATATATATGTATATATATCATGTACATATACATACACACATATATCATATACATATGAATATATATATATATATATCATATACAGTTCTGTTAGTTTTTTTCTTCTTTTACAGTTTCAGCTCATTATAAACAATGAGTACACTGGTAACATTCCAATGTACTTCATCGTAACATAGACCTTTAATCCACTATTCTTATTATTGATGTTGTAAATATTTAACCTATACAAGATACTATAATGAGAAAATGAGACTTAATGTAAGGAGACATAAGCTTTTTTTTCTATTCAAACTGCAACTGATTTGGACACAATTTTATAATTCTTAAAAATAACATGGAAAGGGACAGCTGTATTGTGAGCATGGAAGCAGAGGCTAACCACCTACACAGAAAACGTTTTTAGCACCTCAGTCATCTTATACAGAGATGGGAAGCAGGCTGCAGAAGCATAAGAACAGAAAAAATGTATATTTTGTTCAAGTCCCTTCCTCTCTTTTCTTTCTCTCCCTTGGCTTCATTACTGATCCTCCCGCAATATTTGCCAGGGTGTTGACTCTTCTGTAACTTAACCTGTGTACAGTCATTAGCTTCATCGTGTGAGGCTTTTTACCTATTTGCTTACCCTCTGAGTAAACAGCAAGCTCCCTTGCACAACATTAAAAGGCTTCATAGTCTGATTCTCCAACCCCTTTGCACACCACTCTCTCAATATTCTCTTAAAACAACACTGTCTGTGTAAACATGCTTTTTTATTTAAAATGTATATTTTGATTTTTTTATGTTAGCTCAGTCAAATTTTTGGCTTTCTTAGAGTACATGACAAATAAATAACATATATTTAAAGTATAAAACATGATGTTTTGATTACATATAACACTGTGAAATGATTCCTACAATCAAGCCAATCAGCATTGGCACAATCTCATACAGCTACTTTGTGTATGGCGAAAATACTCATGATTGACTCTTACCTTATTGTGTGTATGCTATATAATGTAGTTAAGAACAGCCATAATGCTGTACACTCATTCATCTGATATAGTTGAGTATATATCCCCTCGGACCACCCTTCTACTCTACCTTAACACCTGACAAGTATCATTTTGCTCTCTGATTTTTAAGATTCAATGTTTTTAGACTCCACTAAAAATGTGATTCTGTAGTATTTGCCTTTTGAGCGTTATTTCTCTTTGGATTTTAAGCATATCCATTTTGATTCAAATGATTAATATCTCTTTTAAGACCTCTCTCTCTCTCTTTCTCTTTCTCTCTCTGTCTCTGTCTCTCTGTCTCTCTGTCTCTCTCTCTGTCTCTCTCTCTCTCTCTGTGTGTGTGTGTGTGTATGTGCATGAGCATGTTTGGGATACATTTTTCTTCTCTATTTAACATCTCCAGAGTCCAAACATTTTATCCATTTCTCAACTGTTTTGAATGGAGTTTCTGTGAACACAGAAGTATTCCTTCCAACGTATACTGAAAAGTAGGATTGTTGCCTCATAATTTATTTCTGTTACTATTTTTTTGAGAAATCTTCCCTTGTTTCCCATCATGGCAAGACAAGTGTACATTCCACTCAACAATGCTTTTGGGTTCCCTTTTCTCTACACCTTTGTCAAAACCTGTTATACACTTTCTGATCACAGCTCTTTTAACAGGTGTTATGGAATGTGTCACTGAGGTTTTGATTTGTATTTCTTAATGAAATAGTAGTATTGAGTATTTCCTCCTATGATTGTTGTATGTTTGTAGGTCTTCTTTTCAAAAATTTCTACACAGAAATTTTTCAGTTTTGCTATTGAGTTGAGATATCTATCTATATACCTACCTATCTAATTCTTTATCACACTTATGTCTTACAAATATTTTCTCTCATTCCATGTATTGCGTCTTTTTATAGATTATTTATTTTATGGTGCAGAAACTTTTTAGTTTAAGTAAAATTCCCTTTTCTGTTTTTGCTCCCATTGTATATAATTTTGTGTCATATTAAAAAATTTTTTGCCCAGAACAATTAAAATATCTTTGCTATAATTTTCCTATTAGTTTCATAGTTTCAGGTCTTACATTTAAGTATTTCCTTTGCTTTAAGTTGAATTTTACAAAGTCTTTGTTAAAAGTTCAGTATCATACCTTTCCAAATGGATATTTGGCTTAATAGCATTTATTGAAGGACTAAATTTTTCTCCAGTTTTTGTTAGTGTCCAGCAGTGGCCCACTATATGAATTATTTATTATACTTCCTGTGTAGAGTTGACCTGTATGAAAGCAAGGGTCTATATTCCAGGGGTCTATATTCAGAGGCTTGTGTGTTCTGGATGAAATGTAGATACACTTTTATTCAAAAGGCAATGGTGGTCCATGCATTTAATCCCTAGGAAAAGCGGAATTTGCCAGGAGCAGACACAGGACGCAGAGCTCAGGAGTCAGTTTCGTATATATAACAAGTGACGTCTGAGATGAGTCAGAGTGAATGGCAGACAAAGTGACCAATCAGAGGAAGAGTTAGCAGAATGCGTCACACCCCCCTCTCACAATATATGAGGTAAGTTGCCAGAGTTACAGAGTCATATAGAAAAGTCAATTACAGAGTTAGTTACAGCAGAGTCAATTACAGAGGCAGTGTGGAGCAGTGAGAGCTCATAGGGAGAGACACAGCTGCAACTTGGCAGAAGAAGTCATTATCAGATGGGAAGAGTGAGTTTAACAAGTCAGAGTTCAGAAGCAGTTAGTCAGAGTGGCTCAGTCTGATGAGTAAGTCTTGGAGGCTGAGGCTGAATGTAGACTCCTGTAATATAGACCCTAGCTTTCACACAGGACTATTCATCTACACTCCCTGGTCTGGTCTATTGACGCACACAGATTTGTCCCTATGGAAATACTATATTGCTGTGATTACTATAGCATTCTGCATTTTAAAGCACAGGCCTTAAGATCTGTGCTTCTTAATGTGGTCTTGGCAATTATAGGACTGATTAAGACAGGTACAGCCCCCTTTCAGGGACACGTGACATCTTCTCCAGTGAAGTGAGGAAGGACCACACACAGATCAGGTGGTTGGGGTGAGGATCCAGAAATCCCACATTTAGCATGTAGTTTCTCTGTCTGGAAAGTGTTTGTTATCTCAGAATTGTGTTTTAAGAACATACTTATGCATTAAGACCTAAAGTTCTCCTCTATGAACTTTTCTCTCAAACTTTATTTCTTTATAACTCTCCTACCAGCTGGTTTTATCAGCTGATATACTATCTGAAACTTTATGGCCTCAGATTTCTTAAGTTGCTCCACTTATTTTTGTATTCTAAACAAAAATATACAAATAAATTATGAAACCATGCTATGCATATTATATCTTTAGCTTAAAATAGTATATATTACAAAGTGGTTTAGTGAAGACATTTTATTTAAGAATATTGAAGAAATGAATATCAATATATTGACACTCAGAGGAAGGCTCCTGATGCTGATAAATAAAGTGCTGGAAATATTCCTGAGAACCTGAGCTGTCAATCCGTTCATTTGGTGCTGACTGAAGAATGAGTCTCCTATTTTAATGTTACATATGCACAGTGGTAGTTCCTAAACTTGTGGTTTCAGTATTCTAGTCCCAACCTTATATACTTTGGTTTTAGGAATGGCGCTCCAGAAACTCACTTCCCCTGCATGCATTCCTCTTAGAATCTGCTGGTGGAAGGAGTTGCAAGGACGATGCAAGGCCTTGAGGAAGATGAAGGTGCTTGCTCCTTCATGACCATTGGGGCTCCCATAGCTTCACTTCAATAACGCCTTTTCATTCAGAAGTAATAAGTTTATTTTTCCTGTGATAGGCATTGCAGTTTGTTTTATTTTTAATTTTATTATATTATTTATTTATTTTTCTTCTTTTGTTTAATACATATAAATTCAGAATAGCTGTCATGAATCTCCCCACAACATCATCTGCACCCAGGACAGCCAGTCCAGTGGTGGCACCACCCACCATTAGCTGGGCCTTCCTACATCAATCATCAATTAAGAAAATGCATCACAGGCTTTCCCACAGGCCAATTGGTGACAGGTATTTTCCATCTTCTAGAATGACTTTAGCTTGCATCACGTTGACATAAAATTAGCCAGCACAGCCAGTCATGAGTCCAAGTGTTCAGACATGAATCCAATTGTGTGACTTTGGAGATTCAGGCTCAAGGCATAGTCACACATTAAAATATGGCAAGGCTTCCCTGGCTCAGAATACAGTGTTCCAGAGCAGAGTTGAGGGTACAGATATTGTGAGACTATATGAAAGAATCATGAAATTTAAATGTCTTTCATACTCTGTATCACAGAAGATCATGCCTAAGAGATTCATAACAGCAAGGATTGAAAATAAAATCTTGATGAGGTTAAATATTTGAAGATTTATTCTAGTCAAAGGACTTTTCTGTTAGAATATATTTCTGTTCATTCATTTAATAAAACTCACCAATATTTCCAATTATTAATTTAATATTTTAAAATACCCATGCAACATTATTATTTCACAGAAATGCAATAAGCTTTTCTAAAAGGTAGTGAATTTTTCATAGGATTTAAAATTTTTACTTTCAAGTTTACTTTTATCATGGAGGGATGTGAGTGTGAGCTGCACTGAAACAGCCCTCACGTGGACTTGGATCTCTCACTCCACCGTGCGGGTTCCAGAGATTGGACTTACATTATTAGGCTTAGCAGTAAGCCCCTTTACCCCTTGAGTCATCCTGCCAGCCAATTGTTAAATACTCTTGAAGGCAGAGAGAATTACAGGGGATAACGAACAACGAGAACTTACTAGTTTTGCTAAATATTAATAACTGTCAACATTCAACTATGAATATTTGTAGTAAATAAATGACCACAGACTTAGTTGAAGAATCTTCCGTATCTCACAATCTATTTCTAAATTTCTTACACAAAGCAAAAACTGAGGTATTTTCTTGTTTGACTTTCTTTATAGTTTCATTATATTACTTTATAGGCTTATAACATATACGGTAGATCTAGTTCATTCTAACTGCTTCATGTTCTTCATTAGGAATATGTCACGATTTTCTAATCAGACTGACTTCCTAATTTCTATCTACATAATGGGTATTTAATGGAATCTCATTATTATGTTTTTCATATCTCTGATTATTAGTTACAGTGAATCCATTTTTAGATACTTATTAGCATTAAGCTTTTATTCAAATGGTCTTTATAATATTTCCTGTCTTCCTATATATATATATATATATATATATATATGTTGTGTGTACATATATGTATGAATAACAAATATTTAGTCAGATTGAATTTTGTGTTTGCATCTACTCATGGGTCATGGGTCTCAGGTTAAAGTCAGAAGTTCATTTTAATATGGTCAAATTTAGCAAATGCTTTTTGTATTGATTTTATCATCTATTAAATAATAAACCTCTTTTCTCCCGATGATATATGTACTTGTCTGTGTTTTTTAAAAAATTTTAATACTTTAGTTTTTTTGACTATATATATGAAATTTATTGGGGGTAAAGTATGAATAAAATGAATATTTTATTTTATCCTATGGTTGTAATCAATTACTAAAACATTGTATTCATCAAGAAGTCTTTTCTCTGCTGATTTATATCACTTTCTCTTGCACATGCTAAGCTTTCATGTGAGTGTAGATAGGTATGAATATATGTATATACGTATATGCATATATATGTGAATTATATATAGACAAATGTTATACACAAACACACACACACAAATATTTTGTTCCTTTTGGCTGTCTCTTACTGGATTCATGTTATACTGTCTTGAATAGAATACCTGATAAATATGCTTCAGAATTCAGTAAAGGGTATTTTCATATGCATGCGCAACTTGCTTGTGTGTTGTCATTAAATGATGATTTATATTGTTCAACTTAGAGTCAGTGTTTTGCTATACAGCTCCAGAATGACCAGAAACTCATAATTCTGCCTCAACTTAAATGCTAAGATGCTAGAAGAAATCCACCACAGTTAGGATTCAACTGTCTTCTTTAAATTGACTCATAACCTTACATATTTGTAAATTGATTACAGTATATTAACCAAATACATATATACAATGTAAAATGATCAAATAAAATTGCCATTTCTATATTCTTAAATGTTTTTTATTTATTTGTATTGAAAACCATCAAAATACTCTCTTCTAGTTCTTTTTAAAGTACAAATTGTTGTGTCTACCCTACTGTTCTGTAAATACTAGAATGTATTCACCCTATATCCTATGTGATTGTATGTTGGTACCAATTATCCTATTTCCTATCTTCTTTGCTCCTTGCTCTTCTTAGCTTCTAGTGACTACTGTTCTCCACCTCCAAGAAATCAGCACTTGGGCTTCTGACATATGAGTGCTAGTATGTAGTATTTGTCTTCCTATATAAGACTTAGATTTTATCTTGTAATTATTTATTCTTTCCACATTCCAGTCTTTTTTTCAACCTAACTCCTTCTTTTCACATCTTTCAGTGCATGTGGCACCTGCACAGACTGCACATTTTGTTGTGAATATAAAAGTCAGATGTTTGGCCTAGAAATGCATCATCTGTTTAACATATCCCTGTAAATAATCAATCTTTGCACAGCCCTCAGAGGCTTATTCCTGTAGAAAAATGTCTCCAAGGTCCACACATATAAATGCCAAGGGTCAATTATGGAATTCTGAATATTGATATATTTTGCTCAAGCATTTTATAGTGTCTTTGGCCTCCCAAAGACACTATAGTATTATCTAGTTAAAGCAAGTTAAAGGAAACTTTGACAGGCTTTAACTCATTTCAAAAAAGCCTTTCAGAATATTAAACATTATGTTATCACCTGAGAGACAATGACACTATGTTGCAGCCTAGATTTTTAGGATTAAGCTGAATCTTGCTTGTAGAGGAACATTTAATCTTTTAGTCCAGCACTACTGCTCTAGCAAAGGATTACACTGGAGGTCCTGTGTGATAGTTGATCTCTGTTTCAGCAGCCTGGCTGCTTTAGGGGAGAAAGAATGTTAGTACACACCTTTAAACCCAATTCAGAAGGCAGTCGTGAGAGAGAAGCAGAGAATAGAAGCAGTGTGGAAGCAGAGACAGGAAGCAGGTCTCAGAAAGTAGTGGAAACAGACAAACAGCAGTGAGAGCTCAGAGAGTAGAAGCAAGGAAGAAGCAGAAGCAGAGGGCTCAGAAAGAAAAGCAAGGTGAAAGCAGAGAAAAAACAGACAGGTGAAAACGGACAGAAAGCAGAGCAGAGAATTAGTGCAGCCAGGTAGTGTGAGTGCAGCAGCTCACAGACAGTTCAGTTCAGAAGGAGAGGCTGAGAAGAGCAGAGCCAGCCCAGAATAAGCAGTCAGAAGCAGAGTTCAAAAGACAGCTAGACAGAGTGCGTCTAGTCAGAGGCTGAAATAGTCGAGGTTTAGGTTTGAAGATTAGATTGTACGGAGACTGAAGCCTTCTAGGTCTGGGCTTATTTCTTTAAGATTAGATTGTACAAAGGCGGAAACCTTCTAAGTCTAGGTTTAAGATTAGATTGTACAGATGTTGAAACCCTCTAGAACTGAGGATTGAATTAGCAAAGAATAAACTGTCCTCTTCCATGAACCGTGAGAATAATTAATTACACTTGCTGATACTTAATGACTCATTGAGTCCATGAATGATGGCTGCCTGATTATATTCAAGGAACTTGGAAGGCAAATGTGAGAGCAAACTAATACTCTAGGTCTTGATTTATGAAGTGTATTTTAGTGCTATGAACTCATGTGCATCAATATGAACATAGTTTTAAATACCTTTGATAATTCTTAATCAAACCTTTAGTCAGCAATAAAACATTAATAATCATATTTATTATGTTATTGTATTATTCTATTTTAGGAGCTGATCATAAAGAAGTATGTGTCATTCTTTGCTTAAAGAATTTCATTAAATAAGTGAATATTTAGAAAGACTATGTAACAAATTGCTTTACAATAGTGACAATTCACAGTTAAATGTGCTATAAAATGAGTCTACCACAAACATGAGGATGTACACCTTCAACTCCAGGACTCTGGAGATGCTCCAGGAGGATCACACATTTGAAGATAGAATGGGCTTCATAAGGAGAACTGACCTCCAAACAAAACTTTATCTACAAGGAAGGTAGTTGTGGAGGGAACATGAACACGGGCAAAGTCCAAAACACATGTATGAAAATGTCATAATGAAACCCATTGTCTTGTAAAAAAAAGAAGTTTAAGTGCCCGTTACCTTGAAAGAATAAAATGAAATAAATAAGTAAATACTATCACAGCAAGCATGGGTATAGTTCTGGTATACAAATAAGGAAACTGTAACTGAAGTAGTCCATGTAATTTCTGCATTGCATTTCAATAAAAAATTCATTATGGAAGGCAATTTACCATTTATTCCTCATTAATAATGTCTCCTAGAGAGTGACACAAGTGGAGCCCTATAGGTATTGTAAGTTCTGTTATTTAGTAGGATGAGAAACTATTGCTCTCCCTGAGTACCAAGTGGCACTTCAGTAGAATACTGGGTAGGAATCAGGAGTCGAAAGATGTCAATTGTGAAGACATTCTGTCCAGACTCAGTCTTAAGAAATGGCTCACTTAGTGGAAACCAGCACTCCCACTCAGATCAGAGGGGCTTTCTCATACAGAGACTTGTAACATAGAGGCTTTATGTATTTTGCATGTATAATCACAATAACTAATATGCATTCATTCATTCATTCATTCACATAATTAAACTATTTTTAAATTCAAAGAGATTTCTTTCATAACTTAAAGATATAACCAGCTTTAATGATGCTTGTGATAATGCAAATTAGCATTCTAAGAATTTGCATTGTATTATGCTTGCCCAAAGAAAATCATCAGAGATCATCAATATCATAGTAAAACTGGAGGGCCAATAAATCATAGAACCTAATGTGTGATTGAAAGGGAAACCCAGTGAACGTGTTCCTTTTCTTCTCTTGCCTAATGTAAGAGCCGATCTGATTTACTGCTACCGTTCCAAAAGATTTAGCAGTGACATGTCAGCTGACTTTGGAGACCAGATAAATACAACATTTCTGAATGTCTGGAGACAATTTGAAATGCTCTTCACACATCTTTGCTGCCAGGTTGAGTACTCACAGATGTCTGTGGCAACTATCTCATAAGTGAATGATATTCCATATTAAGGGATATCTGCAGGGAGCCAATTCAAATAATTGAGATGAATGTCTTGGGTTAGGAATGAACTTCCAGATACCTCACAAGGAGAATGGAAAAACTGCTCCCAAGGAAATATAAAACAAACCTTTCTCTTGTGAAGAGTATAAATACTGCTTGAATCACTAGCCACAGAGTACTTCAACACTGGCAAAACCATTATGTTATGAAATGCTCAAACAAATCTAACAGTTAAAAGTCACAGCTCATTTTCAAAAATGCTTTTTAGTTCCTTCTTCTCCCCTAGATTCAATCCTCCAGTCTCATCCCCAGTTCTGGAGCAGAAAACTGGCAGCAGTCTTGCATTCATCTCTGATCCCATCCTCAGTGGATCTCAAAGATCTTCTCCTCCAACCTTTCCTCATCCAACTCATTCCAGAATCTCAGCCTCCAACACCATCAGTGATTCACTGAGAACATACCAGCTGAGGAGGGCCAGGAAAACTGGTAAGCCCAGAGAAGATCTTCATTACTCTCTCCTCCACTCCAACCCCACCGCCCACCCCCGAGGCTCATCCTCAGCTGTGCAGTAGAACATATGCTGCAGCCCTCATTGCCCCGTTGTTCCCATTTCCTGCGCTTCTCACAGATCGTACCCTTCTAAAGTCTCCCCACACTCATTATTTTATCCCAGGTCCAGGGAAACCCCTGCTAACCTACAGGCCTTGCCTGCCATAAAACCAGATAAACTGCTTGCAGGTCTTCTCTTATCCCTTTCCTCCCCCAGATCTAAAACGCCAGTCTCAGCTCCAGCTCTGCAGCAGGACACCTGTGGCAGCCTTCCCTGTTCCCTTGCTTTTGTCTTCAGTGGATCCCACAGATCTTCCTCTTTTAGCCTCCCTCCCTAGTAGACTGCCTGTAGATCCTCCATCCTCCTTGTGGATCCCACAGATGTATCCCCTCTAACCTACCTTCCCCAACTTGTTGATTTGTACCAGCTCCCAACACTAACAGACACCTCCTGCGAACTCAAAGGCTGCTCCAGTCAGGGCAACAAGTACAGGCGACTCACACCTTTCCCTCCCAGATCCAGTGCCCCAATTGCATCCTCTGCTCTCTAACAGAAAACCCACTGCCTTTTCACTTTCCACTCTGACCCTATACCTTCTCCTCTCTTCCAACCTTCCTTTCCCCAACTCTTCCCAGTATCCCAGCCTCAAAGACCAGCACATATTCACTGGGAATATATCAGCTGAGAAGGGCCAGAAAAACTGGTAAGCACCCTGAAAACCTTCATCACTGAACAGATGATCTGCAGACTCTAATAGACCACACATGTTGGCCCAGAATACTATATCCAGTGAAACTTTTCATCATCATAAATGGAGAAAATAGAATATCCCATGATAACCCCAAATTTAAACAGTGTCTATCTATATATCCAGCCCTACAGAAGGTGCTGTAAGGAAAACTCCAACTTAAGGTGATTAATTATACCCATGAATACACAGGGGATAAATAATTTCACAATAGCAAAACCAAAAAAAAAAGGAAGCACATACACCATTACCACCACAATTACCACCACAACCACCACCACAACTACCACCACCACCACCACCAAGAAATAACAGAAATTAGTAATCAATGGTCATTGTTATCTCTCAATATCAATGCTCTCAATACCCCAATAAAATACACAGGTTAACAGAATGGGTGCAAGGATAAATATTACCTCAATGTAAAAGTTGGACAAATATATTTCAAGCAAGTGGACCTAAGAAACAAGTGGGTATAGACATTTTAACGGCAAAATAGACCTCAGGCCAAAACTAATCAAAAGACATAGGGAAGGAGACTACATACTCATGAAAGGAATAATCTACCAAGATGACATTTCAGTTCTCAACATCTACGTACCAAACAAAAAGGCAACGAAGTTTGTAAAAGAAACAAACCTACAGCTTAAATTACATGCTGACTCTCACACACTGATAGTAGGAGATTTTAATACCCCACTCTTACCAATGACCAGGTCATCAGATAAAAAATAACAGAGAAATACTGGACCTTGAAGTTGTACGCTGCTGCTGGGGTGGCTCACCAGAGAAGACCTAGAGGCATTTTCATAGGTGCAAACCCTGCCAGACCTCAGCAGAGGGAACCACACCGTCATGGCCTGCATCATACTGGATTGACAATGGAACCCTGAGCATCTAAGCTCAGGTGTTTTTATTGAGTCAGAACCCCTCAGGTGCAGATTGTGAGCAATCAAACATCTCCCACAGAAATCCAACACCTGCCAACAAAACGGAACAAGACCTAGGCTAGCCCCTCACCCAACAGTGCATAAAACAATTTCAAACATGTCTAAAAATAAACTTCCCCAACAGGACCTACCAGACATTATAAACAAAATTGCTCTAGCAGATAATTATAAAACATTGCACCCAAACACAAAAAAATATACCTTCATCTCTGCATCTCATGGCACTTTCTCCAAAATTGACCACATACTCAATCACAATGCAAGTCTTAACAGATAAAAGAAAATTGAAATAACTCCCTGTATCCTGTTAGACAACCACTGATTAAAGCGGATATCAACAACAACAAAAGAAACAGTAAGCATACCAACTCATGGATACAGAACAACTCTCTATTGAATGAAAATTGGGTCAAGACAAAAATAAAGAAAGAAATCAAAGACTTTCTAGCATTCAATGAAAATGAAGACACTACATGTCCAAACATATCACCAGGAAAACAGCGCCAAGAGGAAAGTTCAAAGCACTAAGTACTTACATAAACAACTTAAAGAGAACTCATACTAGCAACTTAACAGCACACTTGAGATCCTAGAATGAAAAGAAGCACCACACTCAAGAGGAATAGATTGCAGGAAATAATCAAACTGAGGCTCAAAAAATCAATAAAATACAAACAAATAAGATAACAATATCATAGAAACTAAGATAACAATACAAAGAATCAGTGACACAAAAGAGTTGGTTCTTTGAAATAATCAACAAGATAGAAAAACCCTTATCTAAAAACCAACTAAAATGCAGAGAATGTCCAAATTAATGAAATCAGGAAGGAAAGAGGGAACATAACAACAGACACTTAGGAAAATCATGAGGACATACTAAAAAACCTGTACGCCACAAAATTGGAAAATCTAAAAGGAATGGATAGCTTTCTCTATAGGTACCACTTACCAAAGTTAAATCTAACCCACAGCAATTTGATTAGATCTATAACATTTACTGAAATATAATCAGTCCATTGAAAGTCCTCTGACTAAAAAAGGCCCATGGCCAGTTGGTTTTAATTCAGAATTCTACCAGACTTTCAAAGAAAAGTTAACATCAGTACTCCTCAAATGATTCCATAAATAAAAACAGAAGGAACATCGCTCAGGTGATTTTATGAAGTCACAGTTACCCTGCTATCAAAATCACATAAAGATGCAACAGATAAAGAATTACAGACCATTTTCCCTTATGAATATAGATTGAAAAATTCTCAGTAGAACATTTGCAAACCAAATCCAAGATCACATCAAAAAGATCATCTACCCGGGTCAACTTGTGTATTTACTTGCCTTAATATTACACATAAGATTTTGGTATGCAATATCCTTAAGTTTTGATGAGAAATTAGGTCAATTTGAAATAATATTTGTTCAGTATATTTCTTTTTTCCCAATAATTTTTCTGTAAAAACAAGAAAAAAAAGCGATTTTAAAGATTGTGGTTTGCTTTCCCTCAAAAAGCAAAGTAAAATACCAGTTCTGTAAATGGATTACCAAAATTCATTAAATAGAACATATTTTGAGGTCTTTGGCAAAATCAACATAGCCTAACTCACATGAGCATTCCAGTAAGAACACAGTGACAGGGCAGGAGAGACTGATCTGTGGTTAAAGGTGTTGTCCTAAAGGAGGACCTGAGTTCCTTTCCCAGCACTAACATCAGGCTCATAACACCCTACAACTCTAGGTTCACACAATCTCATACCTCTGAGCTCTACAGGCAGAACACTCACGTGTGTAAGTCCATACTCAGATGCACACATACGTACACAATTAAAATTGTAAAAGAATACATCGGTGTACATGGAATGGGCAGCTGGGAACAGAAATATGAATCAAAGCCATTGTGCTGTGCACATTTGTTTTTCTTTCTATTACATTTATTTGGGTGCAGGTGTGTGCCTGTGTGAAACAGCATTTGGAGGTCAGAGAACAACTTGAGGAAATACAGGGAAAGGCAATTCCATAACTGTTTCATGGTGTCTTGTTAAAATTTTCTTTGTTTTTGTTTATAAAGATCTTATTAAGACCCGAGAAACCCTTTCCGGGCCACAATGAGTTGTAGCAATTGAGCACTAATTTTTTTTTCCCCAGAATACAAAAAATATTTGATGAAAATGTTTTGGCAGATTCTTTAACAGGTACATTTTCTAAATTTTAACACTGAAAATGAAAATCACCTTTATCACCCATGATTCAAAGATATCATGAGTAGAATAAATCTCTAAAGTGATTATTATGATTCACTTTATCACAATATTATTTAGAGGAATTACTTTTTAAAATAGTTAGATACTTTAAGTATTAAGAGAATATGATGAAACACAATAAAAATATCTGGAAAATATTAAGTTTATCATTCAAAATCTAACAAATATCACACGCTATTTATACTTGTGAAGTCAGACAGGATGAATGCTCCAAAACTTAGAGAATTTACATGAAAACATCAGTCAGAAAATATAAAAATGATTCCATTTTAGGCATGTTAGCTGTTAATGTAAATTTCTATTTGCGATTACAAATTTGTGTATCACACTTCCGAAAATCATGAAGGATTGAAATATTAAAATTCAAACAATTGCCAGAAAGGATTGAGATCATTAAATCAGTTGTGATTGTTTGGTTTAGTTGTCTGTTTTTGTGATCTTTAACAAATTGTATTAATTTCATTAATTAATTTAATTAATATGATTTATCTTTAATTGTATTAATCTTTGAGAATTTGACACAACGTATTTTGATCATATTCAACCTCAGGGTCTCCTTTAACTCTTCCCAGATTCACTTTTTCTTGCTTCTCTCCCTAGTTTTGTATATTTACCTATCTTTTTATTGATTATAACAACCCATCAACTTCAATTTGTGCAGCCCATTTACTCCCAGATGTGGGGCTGTCTACTGGAGCATAGACACCTGTCATAAACCACTGCACTCTTAATGATAACTGACTGTCCTTCTCCAGAAGCCTTCACCTGTCCATAGCTTCTCATTTAGGGGTAGTCGCTCTTGAAGACCTTCCCACTACAGGCTAGAGTATTTACTGGCATGATCTTGTGAAGATCTTGTGTTGGTAACCACAGTTGTTTTGAGTTCACGAGTGCAGCTTCCTGTCATGTCCAGAAGAGACTGTTTTGCTCTTTTCTGACCTCTGGCTCTTTTAAGCTTTCAACCTTGTGTCCAACTTGTGGCTGAGCACACAAATCTCTGCACTTTGACCACATGTGAGCTTCTGCACTATCCAGTTCACAAAGAAACCTCTCTGTTGTGATCTGAGAGCTGCACTAATCTTTAGGTAGAGAGATATGCATTTAGAAGGTAGATTGATATTTTATGTCCATGTGACAAAATAATATTAAAGCATTCACACCTGAGATTCTTGGACAGATGTGCTGTGCCTCCTGTGGTATGTCTCTTAAGTCCAGTTGAAAAGCAATTGCTTACCCCCACAACACTGGTAGTACTGCACCCACAGGTATGTCTTGCTACCTCAGTCAACACCTTAGTTCACGCGTTTCACAGCAGGGAAAGACTGTTGTTGCCCTACATCCCTTAGCAGCCTGCACAGCATCTTCCAGTGTGAGAAAGCGAGCCAGAAGGAAGCACTCTGATCAGTATTGACATTGATTTCTCCATATTCTGTGATCAGTGTGTGGAGTTTCTTCAGCAGCAGGACATGTCCATAAAGTTCTGGTGCACAGTCAAGAACAAAGACAATAGCTGGTCTTATTCTGTGAATCTCTAGTACACCTCTGACCAACAACGAGGGAGAGGTATCCAACACCTGGTATCGGGCTTTTTATTTGTCATACTTTATTTGTCTCCATCTCTAGGAGATTTTGAACAAGATTCAAAGACAGGGAAAACTGAGATGTGAGAAGGGAAAAGAGCCCCTCACAGTGGAATCTGGTTGAATTCTCTTGCCAGCAGAAAAGCAAGAGTTCTATCACAATTAAAGACATTTTTAAATATATTTTCTTGCTATAAACCTGCAACTTTCTAGAAATCCAAGCAAAAGTACGTTTACAAAGCAATGACGTGTATCTATCTCCTTCTTCACCCTACTTGCTACTGATTTTACTATATCAGGTCATTGTCCCACCCAAGTCACCTTGCAGATGCCTACAATTTCATTTATCAAATAAAAGAAAAGTTGGAAGGAAAGTTTGTTAGCAACACTTACAGGGGTTACTTGAAACCCACCTGATATATATATATATATATATATATATATATATATATATATATATATATTCTAGTAATAAGACATTTAATTGTAAATCTTCCCCGAGCGGTCCTTTAGCACACTTTGGTATCTATTATTTTCTCTACTGACCCTTGGGAGGACGAATCCACATATAGGAATGTCATACTTCCATCCTCCAATTACCACTCTTTCTCCTAACCCTTATTTTTAAAACCTGTATTAAAAATAGCTTTAATAAAATCTCCAACTCTCTTTGAATCTGGTTATGCCTGAAGTTCTTTTCTGTATTGAATTCAGGAGTCCTGACCTGGGCTGAGTGTAGGTCACTAAAAGACTTAGGGAACTCCTCAGATTGTGGAGGATGACAGTGTGCTACTGTGTCACTGTCCTCTCATGATCAGCATTTCCATTTTGCACTAGGCCTTTCAAAATGAAACTTGAAGGCAGCATGGAGAAGAACTGAAAATTGCATCTCAGGAGTCTCATTAAAATATTGTGACTATATGAAAACAGACAAAAATCAGTCCCTAATGTCACAAACTAATAGGTAAAGAGAAGTCATACGCCAGAAATCTGGGCAGAAATTCAATTATGTGCCTTCATGATGAAGATGAATGGAAAAGCACATTCTTGGATAGAATACCTATTGTTGCATGCCCAGATTCCTAATGAAGCAGATGGGTTTGCAACAGGCACATGGGAATAGGAATGGGCGATTGACTCACTGGCCTGATAAATATCTAACCATATTATGTAGCAACTACTAAGACCAGAAAGAAATAAGCACTGTCCCCAGAATATTTAAGAGTTATCTTTGAAGTGGAGCAAAGCCTAAGTCCAACACTTCAGAAGCTAATGAGTTCTTCTAATGTTTGTACAAACTCAGAAAGTAAAATGGTCTAAGGAAGAGGTAGATGGTGGTGTGGGAGGTTTGTTTTCTCTCTCAGTACACACTGGAAAGCTTAGCTACCGAAAGTCAGCCATACAAAGATAAAAGAAGTGTATGGCAACAAGAGGTACATGCTGCCGAGAACAGCACTGAGGGATCTAGAGCCAAAAAGAAGGAAAACCTGCATTTGCTTTTCCAGCTTAGCCAGAAACGAATACTCATCAGAATACCTATGCCCACGGAACTAAACAAGTTGCCACAGGCTGTGGGCACACATCTCACCTTTTGTTGCAGGTAGAAGACTCATACCTTGTCTGCCCATAGGGAATCTCAAAATGCTTTAAGCATACTGTCTGATAATAAACCAAATTGTGGTAATAGCACCTTATTTGTGGCTGGATAAGTTGAAAATTAAGAAGTAATATCTTGGAAACAGGAACTAATGGAAATGTTTTGTTTCCAGGTTGTGTTATGTTGATTTGACAAGGCATTTTACTAATCTGAAATCTGGAGAAACTAGTGTAATGATACTAATTAAGGTTCTGAACATAAGGAGCTAGGAGAGTCAAAGACAGCTTTAGATGACTCTTTCTCTCCACTTATCTAGAATATACTCATCCTTTAAAATGGGCTCACATTCACTTAGTTTTTAAAGTTTCCTAAGACAATTAGTAACGATTTATTTTCCTTTTACCTGAAATCTCATTCATCATAAAACCATTTGTTATTAAACACATGATTATATATTCAAAATCACATATTGCACTTCATAAATATATGATTATATTTATAATTATGTATTTTATTTCTCATTGAACATGTGAATACGTGTTCATAATTTAATTTTTCTTTACTCACACATTCAGGATCTTGTGGATAAAAATTCACTTTTTTGTAACCTTCTTTTCCCTACTCTTTAATTCCCTTCTAAGCTGAATATGGTGGCTGACATATAGAAAGTATAATTAGAAGATAAAACAGAAAGTGTTAAAGGAAGGAAATAAAGACACAAAAGAGAGATAAATTTAGAGATAAGTTTTTTTTAGCTTAGAGAAGATAATTTTATAATTATACATATTTATAATTTCAGAGGCACAATCTTAACCAGACTATAATCATCTCATGGACAAGAATATAAACTCCATAAGGTAGGCTTTATTTTATCTCACTGTTGCATCTCAGTGCCTAATACAGTGTTTAGAATTTAGAACAATAAAAAAATTAGATAAGTGAACAAGTTAGTGGATGAATTATAGGCACCGGGTGCTCAACCTAGAAGAAGAAAGAACTGACAGGAACCTTGCGTTTTCTAAACATAAGCCTCTTAATCCTTATGAATTATCTTTTTTTAATAACTGGTGAAAGGAAGTCTCCAACGTTTAAATATATAGATAGATACATTTATTTATAGATAAAGTTGTTTTCTGAGACAGGGTTTCTCAGCTGCATAACTCTGGCTGTCCTGGCACTCACTCTGTAGACCATACTGGCCTCAAACTCAAAGAGATCCACCTGCCTCTACCGTCAGAGTGCTGGGTTTAAAGGCGTGTGCCACCACTGCCCAGAGTAAAGATAGGTCTTAAAAAGTTATGTCTGACTCCCTCTTAAGGCCGAGGACTTTTTGGTGCACAGTAAGTTACCACATTATATTTGTGGAAGAAAGTAAGGAAAAAGTAAAACTACTAGCATGTCATATAAGCTTTAAATTGAGACATAGGAAAATTATTCACTGTGGTTATTGGAGTGCCCTGGATCGCTAAAAGGAGTCACCTTTAATGAGAAGCTAAAGAAGAGGCATCAGTTCTCAACCACAGAAGCGCACCATCCTCTGCCCTTTAAATCCATTTGATGAAATTAACCTTAATTTCAAATCAGCCTTCATACACATCTGAAAAGTATGTGCTTGTCACATTAAGAAATTTACATTCCCGCTAAGGTCCCTAATGGTTGTTATAATTCTTCGTTACACACAGACGCAGATCCTTCTGTAGACTGTTCCACCTAGAAGCACAATAACGCCTGAGATTTGTCAGAGGTTGTAAAAATTACCTTTATCTGCCAAGTAATAGGACCATGAAATGAAGTACCCAAAGTGTGACTAATCTTTATTTCAAAGTGCTTCTAGCTTAGCTCACAGACAGTTTTCCAAGCAACAGCCCTAAACCAATGCATCATCTTCTCCAAGCCATAGTGAGATTCTGTAACTAGATCCAATTTATTTTTTGTGATCACAGTCACTAAATTCTTGGCCTTGTGTTATGTGTTCTCATTGTAAACCTTATTTGCAATTATAATCTGAGTTTATTTGTCTCACAGAAATATAGGTTAAAAGTCTCTGGCATATGGTGAGAGCTCAACAAATACTCATGAGATGCATTGAAACGCACAGATTTTCAAGTTTTTGAAATTGGTTTTCTGAACGTGGGATTAATGTTACCACATCATTTACATTTCATTGATAGAATTGATGTTTAATAAATCATCACTTTTTCAATAATGAAGATGATTTTATTTCTCAAACTTGACTTCCATCAATATGTTGAACATACCTAAATAGAGTGAGAATTGAAACCCAAATCGTTTACCAGGAACAAAAGCATTTTACCCTTTTATAACAGAATCTTGTCGACGCATTTGAATCCATAATTTCTTGAAAGCTAATTACAATTTATTATAATCAATTAACACATAGCTTTTTGTTATGAAAAACTTGAGAAAATGAAAGATACACACTCATGGCTTATGTATGTTTTCCACTATGTTTTAATTCACTTAAAGAAGAGACGGCTCCAGTTATGTTCAGGGAAATGCTTTACTTCGTGATGAATAAATAAGGTTAGCAGTTTGTCTTGAAATTTGTGAACATGAATATATATGTTACTAAAGGAAACATTGAAATATCTATATAGGATAACACTCTCAGTAAATATTTCTTACCATAAGATGTGGTCCAATATCTTCAGATAGAGATCCAAGGACTTGGCTGTGTTCTTAGAAATAATCTGAAATACTCAGCATCAGCACAATGGCCCCCTCAGATTTCAATCTTAAGTAATTGATCTTAGTTCACATCCCTATTCTACTCCTGTAGCTTGTTCCTCCAGGTTTTCTAATCAACGACATATAAATACATAATCAAAGCTTCTGCTTAATTCTTAATTATTTTTTCATATACTGTATTTGGATCCTGTTTTCCTTCCCCATGTACTCCCAGATTCCCCCCTCCTCACCCTTCCAACTCCAACCATTCTTTCCATGTCAGTTTTAGAAAACAAACAGGCAAATTAAATAAAAATAAAGATAAAAGAATAAAAATTTAGAAAAGAAAAGAAACAGAATTCTCCAATTGTCATGAAGCTCTAAACCCCACTATACATGTTCTTTATGCAAGTAGCACTCCAAATTGCAATCTACCAGAATATCTCAATCTACCATTCCCATGAACTGAACGACTCCAGGTAAGATAAATACCTGAAAATATTTCCTTATAGCACTATATGCTAGATGTCTTAATCTTTATTTACCACATTTCCCATCCCCCAGGATGCAACACATAGATTCCCTTCACAGTGAGTGTTCTATACATCCTTGCTTTCCCTGAGACATCACTACTCTTCTAAGTCAATCTGTAACCAAAACCCAGATTCACCTAGCATTTTCCCTTCCCTCCCACTCTGCATGGTTTGGATTTTTGTGTGTTACCGACAGAATATTATAATGCCTTTTGCAGAGATGACAATATGTTTATTTCATCAGACTCTGAGAATCTGATCATCGAATTCTATTTAAATACTATAAACTAGGATTGACATTGTTAAAAGGGACTTTATGATAACTGAAATGACCTAGATTGTATTATTTAACCTGCATTGCTCTGTTTGTTCACATTGCTATATTCACAACCTATTGCAAACAATCTTCTATTTGTCTGCTCTGCATAAGTCACTTCACATTTTAAAAATATTTCAAACCACATTCTCATTAGTCATTCTACAGTAAATACTATTATATTACTACTGTTCTAAAATATTAACAGATTCTCCAGAGCCTTCACAAGACATATCATTGTCCAGTGTTTAAAATCCCCAATGACCTTTCACCTATGACTTTACTTTGATTTTCACAACAGCCTGTACATACAAAGTTGCTCAGCATCACAGCATCACACATATCCCTCAGACATAACAGCTCAGGGGGAAAACTTAGACATAGATTTGCCCAGTAGTGGAGCTAACCTCAGATCATAGATGAGTCATGGATTATAAACTCTATAAGAAACTACTGTACTTTCTACATATCCATTTTAGTAGTCTGGCTTTTAGAAATTCATCCACTTCTTCAGAAATATATTTGTCAGAAAGGAATGCTATAAAGGAGATGCTTATGATACAGCACATCACACATACAGAATAACATTATATAGACTGAACAAATAGCAGCAATTAATGAAAAATGAGCACATGACTTTGAAGAAGAGCAAGGAAGGTTATATATCGAGGCTGGGTAGGAGGAAAGGGAAGGGAGAAATGATGTAATCTTATAATTTCAAAAAAGGAAAACCATAATAAAAATGACTATTAGCTAAAGCGCTTTTCATGTAACCAAAAGCAATCATTATGATCATTATAACTGTATCTAAACTAATTAATATGTTATATTACCTATAAAGAAATACATCATTTATTAAAAATCAATTAGATTGAAAATTACCCTAGCTATTCCTTTTTATAAATAGCTATTAATGTAGATAAACCTTTGACTAAAAATATGCTAAACATTCAAAGTATACTACCTGCCACTCTATGATTCTTACAAGGCTCAGATTTACCTGATGTCACTGGGATGGTTTTAGCCCCTCGCCATGAGGCATGGTAGATCCTGAAAAGGTTTTTCACAGTTTCCTCTCTATTGGCCCTTATTTTCATGGATTCTTTATTATTCTAAAAGAATAAAATAAGCCTGGATATTTGAATTCAGATCGTGACCAAGATCCAAGCTAAAAGTGTGCTTTGAAGTCCAAAGGCCTTCTCAGCCTATTGCAGAATTAATTTTCAAGTGTCTATGAAATCCGTCTAAAGCTATTCTTATTGCCAGTAGGGATGGACAGCTCAGAGAAGATGAATAACACATCATCAGTGTAGAATTATGAAATCATGCAAGTGAAGTGGATTCAAAGTCAACTCATTTAAATTGGAGAAGAGAGGCAAACCAGGTCATTGTAAACATAATAGCTAGTTTCCAGATAACGGAAAATTTCTCAGTTTTTACTTGTTTCTATTAATGATTCATAGTTCATTTACTCTTCTTAAAAGCAAATAAACATTGCCATCAAGTTGTTGTAGGAAACTTGGACTTCTTCAAATTTTAAATAAAAATTCTGTTTAGGTAACAGAGATTTTTGGGAAAGCTGCTTTTATCTCTAGACTAATTTTTGTTTCACTCCAGAAATTTTGGCTTATTCTTAGAGCATGCTGTATGCTGGATACTCTTCTAAAACATGTATACATATTCACTAATTTAACTGATCCTTTTAGACTGATATTGTTGACTCCATATCATAGATAAATAGAGTTATGAAGAGGTGATGTAACTTTCCTAGGTATAACATAACTGGACAATGTAGGAAAAGATCAATGATTTTATGTTGAAAACAACTGTGCTCAGTGAAAATGTTACCTGTAATTAATTTTCAAATTTCTGATGAATGAAGTCAATATTTTAAAAACCTCATTGGAATGCATAAACCTGAATTCATCAGAAGAAGCTGTATAGGCTGGCAAATAGTTGAGAAAGACTGGTTATCAACTCATTAGAAAGTTGTAGCGAGGTTTCCAGAGGCTTTTTCCAGTTTATGAATCTAGGTAAGCATGTCACTAAATAGTGAGGGCGGTTCACATGCTGATGGCATCAATACAGTCTACATGTGTGTCTTTTATTGATGTCCTTGGAAGAATAAAGGTAGATGAGTCTATTAGTAGCTACCATAATGGCTTTTCTAAATAGTGTCCAGAAAAGGTGAGCTAGATATCATATTCCTGCTCAAAGGATACATTTTTCTAGTAAATTTTTTGGCTAGAAAAGTGAATAATGCCAATCACTATCATGGGATAAAAGTCAAAGAAAGGCAAGTAAGAGCTACCTAAAGAACAGTGCTATATAGTGAAGAGAAAACCATGCAGAGAAAGTGATCATGTGTCTGGGAGACAAAAGGTATAGACACTTTTGTAGGACTTACTGCAGGACTTCTGTGATTTCTTAATATGAGTCAGTGTACCCTGAGACACTCTGAAAAGACACAGGGGACTTCATAACTGGCAGAGAGAGGAGGGGGAGAGGAAGAAGGAAAAGGAGTTGTCAGAGTTTGTAGAGCATAGGCAAAAGTGAGTGAACACAGAAAGCTATTCCCAGAGAGATTCAGTCTGATGAAGAAGTTCATTGAAGCAGATGACAAAAACTTTGTTGTAAAAATAACCCTTTTCATATACAATAAAAATTATGGAAACTATTCTGTAAATAGCATAGATACAAGAGACTTTATATAACATACAATGTTAGTTCAATAAACTTGAAAATTATTGTTAAAAATTGACATGGAAAACATGTTAGAAATTCCTTGTTCTGTCTCTGGAATTAGACAAGAAGACCAAGACCAGATACTTGGTTCTGCTTTATTTTATCTTGAGTAAATTAATTTGCCACTTCAAGCTTTCAAGTCTTCATTTGTAATTGGGCACAAGATAGATAAATTCAAAATGCTGCTATAAAGATCAAAGAAAAGCCTATTTACATATAAAAAGCCACAAAGAGCATCATTCCCAAATGTACAATAAAAAATCAATAAATATGTAAAATTACAATTTTTGGATCAATAAGAAAACTGAGGTTAGAGGAAAATCAATTAGCCTAAAATTTACGGGAAAGTAGTCATCTCCAAGGAGACACAGCCACCAATCATTGCTTAATTGTGGCAGATGCAAGACTTCACACAAGACAAATTTTGGCAATACTTCCATATGTTTTTCCCCATCACACATGCACATTCCCATGCATACACACACACACACACACTTCCAAAAAGCTTTCGATAAACCCTAAAGGTTGAAACAGGATTAGCACAAAAACTCAGAGATGAAAAAGCAAGGGACATTTGCATAAACAGGCCAGTTCTCTAGTTCTTAGAATGAAGACTGGGCAGAAAGCAATGTTTAGAAAAGGCTTCTTACTAAGAGAAATCCCCAGTAGCTTATCTACTCCCAAGTGATTATCATTAAACAAATGTACAACACTAAATGAACTCAGTATGTTTATATGCAGATACCTATACATATACACATATGCATATATTTCAATAATAATTTTAAAAAGAAAATAGATTGAGTTTGAGAAGGAGTGGAAGGGTACACAGGAAGAGTTGGAGCAGGGAGAGGAAGGGGTGGGAATTACTTAAATTCAGTACTCACTTAATGAAAGTTTAAAAAAGATACAACGAAAGGGAAAAGTTTTTCCCCATGGTGCAACCCTAGGATGAACAATGAGTGGTGATGGGTCTGTAAGAATGAAAGATCATTCTTTCTGGGCTCCTCCATTTAGCATGAGTTTCTGGAGGAAAAGAAGCAAGCTCGTTTTACAGATGGCACTGTTAAAGACCAGCAAGAAAGGAAACAAAAAATAATCCTTCTGTTACTAGTAAAGGTGTAGAACAGTCTCTTGGATGGAACAATTAGAGGTCTCTACAGCTGAAAGAGGGGAGTAAGATCCCCCACTCTCAAGAGGCAGAGACAATTTCTGTCGAATGTCTTAACAACAGAGGGGTGTCACCTTTGCCCTAAGCACTAGGTTAGCAAGAGTTGAGTAACATTGAGTAGAAACCTACAGCTGAAGGAGAGTGGGGAAAAAAAGAGGGAGAACTGGAGCAAGAGGAAGAGAAAGATTCTCCAGAGTTGGGACATAAAAGGCAACTCAAGTTGAACAAAAGTGGATGCTCAAAGCAGCGCCCGCTCTAAGGTGAGGGAAAATAGAGAAGTAGCCCATGAAAACCTAGGGTTTCGGTGGCATCAGTAGAAGCTATCGTAAGTTAGGCTGACCATAGCTTCTTCACAGAAAACCTAGGAAAGAAGAACGTTTACTTCACAGAGCAAATACTATCAGACTCCATCTCTTCTATGCCACCCAAAATGTCTGCTTTTCAACCAAGTAGAAAAAGTAAGAAAGAAGCAAGAAAACTAAATGTTCAGACAAGAGATAAAAATTCAGAGGATCATATCTGAGTATGGTATACAAGTTTTAACTATGAGACATAGAATTTAAAATAACTATAATTAATATTTGAAACTAATAAAAAGACAAGGTAGAATTTAAAATAACTATAATAAATATTTGGAATAGAAAGGGTAGATAACATTCCAGATTTGATAGGTATAACTTTAAACAAAAAATGCAAATGGAAGACATTACAATCACAATAATGTAAAATTGGCTTTCATGGGATCATTAGAGTTCTATTTACTTTTTCATTGCCATGATAAGCACAATTACAAAAGCAGCTTGGTAAAAAAGTGTTTATTTCATCTTACAGGTCTTTATGCCATCACTGAGGGCAGCTGATGCTGGAAATCAAGGCAGAATCTTGAAGCAGAAATTACAGAGCAATGTTGCTTCCTGGCTTGTTTCCAGACTCACATTCAGCTATCTTTCTTACACAATCCCAAGGCCACTTACCTAAGAATGACACAACCTACAGCAGAGCTTCCTACACCAATGAGCAATCAAAACAGAAAAAAAAAAAAACTCCACAGATATGCTAACTAGCCAATCTAATGGAAGCAATACTTCTTTAATTTTAAGAAAAATCATGTATTCTCTGAAGCAGCTAAAGAAATAAAATATTCTAAAGATAAAATATGATTTCATCAGTTTAAGTACCAATAATGCTGGATGTAATTTCTAATTTCCTTAGAAATAGAGTTTATTGGAACAGTTCATATATGGTTTTGAAAGGACAAAAGCTACATCATAATTGAAGAACACTGTTCTTACATGTTAGTACCAAACCTCAGCCAAATGTGTTCTCAGTTTGTGTGCTGTTAGCTTTCTGAAGAGGATCAAGCAGCGGACTCATGTACATAACTTGGAGTAACCAGCTATACCAGGAAAGTATACAATGACCATCTTGAGGACAGGAGGAGCACTATAGGGGGAATAGTGGGTCATGCTTGCTGTGAAGTGAAAAATGGAAAAAAGAAAGACTCCTGAAGGAAACTTATGTGATGAGGGAGGAGGTTCAGCAACAAGGAGGAAGCATGGAAGAGGAGGGCTAAATAGTAGTTAGTAACGATGCTTGATAATGCTCTCTCCACAATCCATAGACTATCTAACAAAAACCCCAATACCAAGCATGGGGAACAGTCTTTCAAGGTATTGGTCAGGGGACACTAAGAGGTCCACCTCGAACAATTTAGGGTATTGCCATTGTCCTTGATATCTCCCCACTTCAATAAGATAAGAACATACTTGAAGAACAAAACCTACTATAGACACAACATTTGGAGAGTCATTCTATATTTGACTTAGAAGCTTGTTTATCTCAATCCTCACACTGGCTGTTCTTCAGCTGAACAGTGTTTTCTTTTCCTTTTTTTTTACAGAATTCATTTTAGAACTTACCTCTCCAAAGGTTTACATTGGCTCCTTAAACTTAAAAAAGTGAGTCAATACCTCGTACCTGCTCCCACGGTTCTCTCTGCTTTTCTGTGTATTTTAGTATAATTTATTAATGTCTTCCTTAGCATTTTCACATTTTGCTCTTTCTCTTAATGTATACCAACATCTCATTGCATTAACTAATTATACCTCCTGAAAGCAGGTGCAAAATTCTCATTTCCGTATGTACAGCTTTTAAAAGGTATGTAGTGGAGGGTAGGCACCATGTGATTATTTGTTGTTAATGTCTTTTGTTGAGTAACACAACCAAAATGCTACATCAGGAAGGGGTCTTAGTGCTCTTGAAGAGAAGCAGAATTCAAGTCTAAAGCCTGGTTTCCCTTCCTATTTGGATCCCTTAATTGTGCCCTTCATTGAAAATGCAGATGCACAAGTTTGTGAAATTTGGAACACCTTCATCCTGTACCTTCAGAGCCAAGTCTTTATGACTACTTGCCAAGACTGTTTTACTCTTGGTCATTGTT
Organism: Cricetomys ansorgei; assembly: GCA_026225945.1. Taxonomy (NCBI): domain Eukaryota; kingdom Metazoa; phylum Chordata; class Mammalia; order Rodentia; family Nesomyidae; genus Cricetomys; species Cricetomys ansorgei. The sequence continues at coordinate 7,349,858 of JAMJFZ010001868.1, read as the reverse complement.
TGTGAATTTGTGAAGTAGAAGCTAGGTTTTATGCCAGTTAAAGTGAGAGAGTAGAGTTTATTTAAGGTCTTAGCATGAGAAGCACTCTCCTTTCTAGAATTACACTTCAGAGACGAAGGACATGTTTATGTAAACTTTCATTGCTAGTTTTGAAGGAAAGTAGAAACATCTTTCCTTTTTATTAACATTCTGTCACAAACATCCCTATATCTAAGGAGAAAGTCCTCAAAATCAGGGTAAAACACTTCCCCCTTGTGTGTCTTTCCATCATTTGGTTGGTATGTCTTCATTTTGATATGGCAGCAATATGGACACACACACACAAACATGTCTGTGTGTGTGTGTGTGTGTTCAGCATCAAAGGTCAGGAAAATAGCATTACATTTCTTCTCTGTTTCAAGAAATACAATCATCTTTATTGAATACTCCCTTGCTAGAAGTGTATCCCAAATCTCTCCCAGCCTCCTGTAATAAAACCATTTGAAATCAACGTCGGTGGTCCAGATTCTATAAGATTATGTAACAATATAATAAAAAACTCTGATTTTCAGTTTTTCTTTTCTTTTCTGAGTTTATATCCTTAATATGCTAGTAAATAAACATTTCCCTTAACATTTATTTTAGAAAAATTATAGGTATTTTATTTTTATTGCTATTTAATTAGAATTATATGCCAGTTCCCTAAAACTATCAAACTGAAGCAGCATTTTCCTTTACTGACTCTTAAAACTTTAAAACCGTGTGTAACTGACTGGTGTGACTGACTCTAGCTGACCTGTACGCCTGCTTCTATACGGTGAGAGTTGGGCATTTCCTCACTCTGACTCACTCTGCTAACGCTTCCTCTGATTAGTCATTCTGCCTGTCCTTCACTGATTCATCTAAGATGTCACTTCTTGTGTAACACTGACTCTTTCTGAGCTTTGCTTCCTGTTTCTGCTTCCATACTCTGTTTCTGTCTTAGGGATTAAAGGCTGTGCACGACCACTGCTTTCTTAATACTGGGATTAAAGGCGTGTACCAAAATTCTGAACATTATTTCTACATTCCATGTGGATCACACAGGCCTCTGAATGTGATTCCTTCCTATAGAACAGAATATAGACCCTTGCTACCTTTCACACAGGCCTATTACTCTACAACCATGTATGTGCAACTTTAAGAACCTTAAGTAAATGTGTATATTTGCCTTATTATAATTCTTTCTAAAATGGCCTCTGAGTTTAGTTTCTAGAGTAAAATAGAAAATAAATATCCTTAAATTGAACCATAGAGGAGAATTTACAGCTGAATGGCTTTTCTACGATCAGTAAATAAGACATTTAAGAAGTATGTTTACAGAAAAGTGCTCCAGTGGCTTTTTAAAAGTGAATTTAATGTTCATTAAGGCAGAGCCTGAATGATACTAAAGTGTTCAGGTGGATATAGTTGTGGAAGCACACAGTTCATTCTGCATCAGGCAGTGATGCTCTCTAACTTTCCTGCTCTAAGCCACCCACCCATCATTCCTAGAGAGACATTCCCACAGGTAGGACTGAGTGAAAAAGTCTACAAACTAAAGCCCCGCTCTGAAATAGTGTTTATTATTTAAGTCTTTCCAGGACCAGCATGGAGCTTGAGAGCAAAGACAATAAGCAGTCGACCCACTCAAAACTTGTTATTAAATTTTTATCATAAACTTTGTTATTTGTGTTAGAAAGACAGTTACAGTTTTAATTGTTACTACATTCCCAGGAGTAGGTCACCATGAACTCCTAAGGTAAGACCGAGGAACAAAGTGACACTCTCTTGCCTTTAAGGCATTCAGAAATCTCTCAAACAGCTAAAAATAAAGTAATAAAGAACCCAGTCCAAATGTTATGTTATCCTTTGAGAGGTGAAATTCATTAGCCACTGAACTGCTGTTCTGTACCTGGGAAACATGGCCAGGCTCTTACCTCCCACTAGATATAATTTCTTCCTGCTGTCTGCTATTGTTTTGTGTCTGAAATGGACTGGCCTATGGCTTATTAAAACGCTTGTTTTTGTGGTCTTGTCAAATCCAAGAAAGAGCTTCCTTCCCATAGCTATGTTATAGTAATAGTACCCACCTTTTCACCAGTGAAGGGGGGTAGAGCTCAGATTATATACCCTATAAGTCAGAACCATGATCACTGGAAATAAATCATCAGACAGGTGAATTGTTTTTGCCTGAATATAAGAGTTTAGGGGAATGGCCTTTAAAGTGCTGACTTTCTTGTCAATGAAATTATATAAACAGCAATTAAATGATACCTCCTGGGGGTGACTATAGACTTCAGACATGTTCATCAGCAAAACTCTGTGCTCACATTGCCATTCTAAGCAACAACAATAGCCTCTTATCCCCACCGCCACTCAGTTGTAGGTAGTGTTATGGTTAATCTTCATTTTCAACCTAAATAGATTTCAAATGAGCATGGAAACACAGCTTGGGAGTACTTAAGAGGGGGTTTCTCATGGTAGGAGTCAAAGATTAAACACAAAGGAGAAGCATGCAGAGTGCCAGCATCTACTGCTCTCTGCTTCTCATACTCAGTGTGACCAGTTCCTCAGGTTCCTACTGCCTACTCACCCCTGCTGGTTGGTACTTCCTCATACTACCCGCATTGTGCTGAACTTTTACCTTCAAACTGTGTGCCAAATAACTGATATGTCAGGTATTTTGTCACATTAACTAGATAAGTAACAAACACAGAGAACTGTTTATCTTTAGGCAACTTGTATAAGCCCTAGTCACTGTAGTTGTCAATTTTATTGTATATTCCTCCATATATCTGTGAAACCTAAAAAATATCTACATTCTAGGCTGATGTTATATATTAGTATTTGGTATCTTATTTGATAATAGTAACAATAAAAAGCAGCAAGAACATTTCATAGAAACCCTATCCAGGAGGGGAGGGAAGCAGTTCTAAGTGACAGATAACAGAAAGTCTTAAAATTACTCCCTTGTGAGAATGACAATGTTCACTTACAAAGTTTCATGATAAAATGCCAACCTAGTAATGAGGTCTTTAAACCAGGTACTTGAGTCAATAAGCCCCCAGAACAAATGGTACACATATTGATTTGAAGTGGGGCTGGGAGACTTCACTCAGGAAAGATGTGACAAATTAATGAAGTTGAAATGGAAACAAAGGGAGGAAAGAAGAAGGAAGTTGGACCAAAAAAGCAGTTTTTTGTGTACACAGATAAGGTACATTCCAGGGGATCTCCCTGATGGTTTGGGGTATCAAAATGAATGGTAGAACCTCATCAGATGTGCTTCAGTGTAAGAGACAGTGCAAAGGAGCACACACTCAGAAAAGTGCATCCTATTTCCCTCTCCCCAGTGGATGGAGCAGACTATGTGTCAAGTAAATTTCACTATCACAGAGAGTTTACACCTGAACTGAGTTTTGAGAAACAGATCGCAAATCTTGGAGATGGCTACACATTGGGTTTTTGTTGTTTTGTTTTGTTTCTTTATTTTTCAAAATACTTCTCACTATTTTGCTTATTTATATTGTTAATTATCTTCATCTGTCTTTCTTCAGAAAATAAAATCAATTAATAAATTCTAGGAGACCCCCTAAATGTGTTGTGGCCCTCTTATTAAAGTAGGAGCTTATGGGAGTCAGTTAATTAATGGAGTTTTGTCTTTAAAAAAAAAGGCCAAAGTAATCTAAGGTAAGATATGAAATCTGAAAAAAGATCAAAGTAATCTAAGTTAAGATATGAAATTGCTACTAGGTATTGAGGGTAATATATTATCTTTTAAGACATACTTAAGTCATGTAGAATTATGACATTATAATATCATAAGAATGATTCAAAATCATTCTCTATTTTAATTCTCATAATATTTACTTATTCAATAAGTATGTCTTGAGAACTGCTTATGTTCCTGGCAACATTTTAAATACCAGTCAACCAAGATCCTTTTAAACTAAGTTATGACACAGAACTTGAGAGCTATTGTACCCCTGAGGCAAAGCTGTAAAAGAATATTTCTGGCCTTATAGTACTTTCGTGGTTGTTATGGGCAAGTACTGAGAAAAAGTATTTGCTAGATCAATAGCAGCATATCATGTACCAGGAGATGTGTTAATCTGCTCAAGTAAGGAGACCACATCTGGTACAGCAGCTACATTTGGAGTCACTATTTGATTGAGTTTGGAATAGACAAATGTCATTATTTATGGTCCATTTGGTCTTCAGGACTGAATAGGGGAGCTAAAAGAGATATTGTGGCCACCACCAGCTTTGCATCTTCCAAGTCCTTAATGATGGCACTAGTTTCTGAAATTCCTCCAAGGATGAGATACTGGCTTTGCTTCACTATTTTCCCCAGTAAAGGCAACTCCAATGGCTTCCTCTTTTCCTTTCCAACCATAACAATATTCCTCTCTCCAGGTCAGGGAACCAACGAGGAGATTCTGTATGTGTGTGTGAAAATATATATATATATATACCTGTAGGTATAAGGATAAGCATATAGAATGCAGTCAGGGAACTGGCAATAATAGATTCTCCTCTAGGGTTTGATTCCTACAACCATGGGCAGTGGTCTAGGTTTACACTAACAAGCATGGATTCTGTTCCATTGAGCAGGTCTTAAATTGGTTACCCCCGAGATAACAGTGCCAATGCTGCACTGTTGAAAATTTCATGCCAGGCTGGTCATTGTTGTGGTTCATGGGGTTCACAGCTGGAGAGGACTATCATTTGCCATTTCATGCCAGGCTGGTCATTGTTGCGGTTCATGGGGTTCACAGCTGGAGAGGACTATCATTTGCCTTTCTTGGCAACTTGAATAGCACCTTCTAATACGATGAAGGCTAGTTCTTAGGGTGGACGGTTGTACTAAACAGGTCAGTTTGAACTCATGCCCTCTAATTTCAGGGCTTGAAGTGTGATGTCTTTCATACCACACATATATAGATGTACAGAGTCTTACTTTCAGTTTTGAAAGGCAATTGAGAGCAATGACAGTAGCCTATATTGTTTTGGAAATCTCTTGGATCTCCTTACCCCTTCCAAAATTATGAGAGCTAGCTCTCAATATATATAATGTGTGTATGTATGTGTATATGTGTATGTATGTATATATTATATATGTGTACACACATATCCATCATATATGTGTTTTCAAGTAAGCTTATAAAAATCTTACGCTTGCATATAGCTTTTACCAGCATTCTTAGTGCTATTTATCTCTCCTCCCTCCATTTGCCTTTGTTTTAGTCTCATTATCACTCCTCAGTTAATGTCCCCACCACCATCTCTCCCCTTTCTCCATTCAAAACACCCATGACCTACTATCTCTCCCTAGAGATTTTTCTCTCATATCCTCCCCTCTGTGGTCCCTGTCTACATTCTTGACTTCTGCTGTTACTTCAGTTTATTGCTAGGTAGTGTTTTCTAGACACGAAAGGGATGCTGCCTGTAGAATAACAAGGTAGATGGAATTTTCATGAGGCCCCGCCCCTAGATGAAGAGCTACAGTTATATGTCTGTGCATAGACATATATCTACACAGGCATGAGATCAAAAGGAAGCGATCACTGGAAATAAGTTAGGGGCCTTTCTATGCAGGAAGATAGACTGTGAGATACACAGGTATATATGTCCAGCTCTGTGACTCATGACAAAAATATTTTAAGCAAAATTAAGGCAGGCTTCTAAGCAAAGTAAAATATTCATCTTATCATGCTATATATGGTACTATTTTGCTTGTTCCTCAAACATATGGCTCCTCTAATCAGATTTTCCTTAAGATAAAAGTTAAGGTTAATATAATGATCCTCATTTAAAATTCCAGGTAAGGATAATCTTTAACTTATAGAATCTGATGCATGGAATAAAAGTTCTCATTAAGTTATCAAAGATAATAGTCACTTCCATTGAAGAATAAGCACAATTTGCAGAGAATACATTAATATCCTCATCTGTGGTATTTCAAGAGAGACTATCTCGGTAGTGACAGCTAATGAAAGTGACCGGAGAATGTGAAGATTAAAAGATCAGGATGATTCAGGAATCAATCTGTGAAACCCATGAGTCATAAAAGCGCCTGCTGTTTCCCTCGGGCCTCTCCAGGCTGTGAGTACAAATGGTACTGTATTGAGTGCTGGCACCCTGTTCTGAAGATGCTTGCTCCCCATCTGCATGTGAACAATACCAGCCACTTCCTTCCTAAGTTTTAACATGTTCATAGGAACCAGGCTCCTTGGCTGTAACTGCTGTCTGTCAATTTGTCCTGGTCCTTTTTATTTTTCTGGGAAATGCAGAGTCACTTAAATGTCTGTGCATACACATACTTTTTAGGTGCTGCCACCTCCACAGGGCAATCCTTGTGCTTCTGCTCTGTCTGACACATTCTCTGGTACCTGCCTGATGCGATTGCCACTTTGGTCAGACTCCAGTTCACAGAGTAGGTCAGGGTTCTACCAGTAAGTTGTTCCATGAATCCCTCATCCACAGATAATAAATGTGTGAACCACTCTTTGGGAGCTTCTAAAGCATCACATCCTATGTCTCATTACATTTCAATGGATGGCTTTGAAACAGTAACAGTCCTTATGAGGCCTCCAGGCAAACACTGTTCTATAATAGAGATACGCCCAAGCTTTTCTTTCTGACATTTTCTTTTTATTTCTTGAATTGTCTCCTCTATTTCTTGTTGAAGTTGAATCCTAGCAGCTTGGACTTACCAACCCAACATGTACACTTCAAAACTGTCCATATAAAAGGGCATATGATTTAAATTAACACTCAGACACCTCCACACTTTTAAAAAGTATTTTAAAAAAGTAAGGGCATCAAACATTAAAGCCTTACCTGAATTATTTTTATATTTCTACTTTATCTTGGAAAACATGGTTAAAATTACTATTTTATTGTTGTTGTCTGACATTGTTTTCCAGTTGTGCTAAAGATGGTAGGTTGGTTGAGTTTGTCTAAAAGGGGAGCCTTCTGAGATTCACTGTTAGTCTTTGCACACTCTTTGTAAGTCCAGTCCAACCCCACTACCTTGAGGGAGGGTCATAGAACTAAGGGCTGGTGGAAGACAGAGGAAATCACATTTCAGTAGTTTCTTACAAGGATAGACAAAATGACAACTCTATAGAAATACTTCTATCTGTATTTTTAAAACATTAGATGAAAGTTACATTTACCACCATTAGAATATTTTGGACCATTAATGGTACTTCAGAATGATTTAATCGTGAATGTTTAGCTATTATCACAAGCGAATATTTGTAACATGGCATGTGGCTTATTAACTCTCATTTTTAAATCCATTATTAAAAGGTAGAAGTTACTTTGCTTTCAAGTTTCCTACTTATTTTCTACATTATTTTTGAGTCTTAGATTCCTTTAGCATTTCAATTGAGAGGTAACTTTTGAATGTGGTATGTGATTGAAGGATTTCTTCTTTCTTTTATTATGAGGAAAAAAAGGAAGTTGTGGTATAAGTAACCACTGCCACTAGTTCTGTAATTTTCAGCAATCTGTGTAGTGGGAGAACTAAAGAATGCACTTGTTACTTCCTTTGGGGAGCAGGGGGATGGCTGGTGTTTATTTCAGGCTCTTTGCTCAATGATTTCTCAGGAGATTAATACATAATTTGAAAAAATTATTAGAATAATATGAAATCAATGAAAAATACAAGAAATAAATGCATCTTAGCTAATTTATGGTGAAGATACTGTAAGGCGATCACATTAAAAGAGATTTTGCTTAAGAAACAGAAAGAGTAGCTGGGTATGGTGGCATGCATCTTAATCCAGCTCTCTGGAGGCAGAGGCAAGAGGATCTCTGTGAGTTTGAGGTCAACCATGTCAACATAGTGAGGTCCAGAACAGCCAAGGCTATGTAGAGAGACTCTATCCCCAAAAAACAATAATAACAACAAAAAGAAATAGGGAAATTTTTATATTTCAGAAATAGATACTAATGTGCCTCTAAAATAACATAATTAAATGCTTTGCCTTAACACTTGGAATAAGAAAAAAATATTGCTTGTCTCCAATAGAGGTCAAATACATCTTTTTATTCTTTTTTGAGCTCCATCTATTTATCTATTTATTTGTTTATTTGTTTATATGTGTGTGTGTTTGCACAGTTTACATACACATGCCTATGAGGCCACAATGTATAGGATTTCCTGGAGCCAAAGTCACAGGTAGTTGTGAGCTGCCAGATGTTGTGATGCTTGCCAAATCAAGGACGTATGCAGGAGCAGTAAGTGCTTTTAGCCATTGAGCTCTCTCTCCAGCCCACGAATGAGTCTTTTCAATAAAAGATTTTGTTGAATCTTCTGTATGTGAACTATCTTTTAAACTTGAGGTCCCTGCTAAAGCAAACTGTGTAAGCAGCTGTGTGAGTAGTGCAATGACCTCTGCTACCCTGTAAAATATTGTATGACAATGTCACAAAATAATTCTGTAAATGGCTCTATACAATTTGACTTCAAATTAATAATCTCATTCTTAATTTATTTATTCAGCAAATGCTTATGAAATGCCCCCAAAGTACCAGTCCACGTAGAAATGGTAGTGTGAATCACTCAGATTAGTGCATAGTTACTATGAAAAAAAATGGTACGATAAAAGGGAGTTCATGAGGTTAGAAGGGGAGACACTGACCTAGACTGTGATCAGAGGAAATACCTTTGAGGAAACATATTTGAGCAGAGATGAGTATGATTTAACCAGGAAACATAGAAAAGAAATATATCTCAGACAGACAGAGTAATATATCCAGGACCTCAAAGTAGAAGGTAGGCAGCATATGGTCCTCAAAGATGTGATACAGAGGGTGGAAAGCAGTAGGAAGGGCTGTGGCAGGGGGTGCGGGGGAGCTAACCAGGGCCAGGGGTAGCAGTAGAAGAAACTGAAGCATCTATGAGATTTTAGTCTTTGTCCTAAACTAAAATTGAAAAATGTTTGCATTAAATGGAACAGGCTTTTTGGAGTTGGATGGAGGGGGGAGACAAAAATCTTCAGCGTTGGATGTGTGAGACGAGAAGATGATGAATGAACTTTTCTATTTGAGGACTAGACTGGGTGGATATTGACCTAGGGCATTGTGAATACTAAAATAGTTCTTGCTTTCAAGAAACAGAGACGGCTTGAGAAAAAATTCAGAGGGCCCTGTTATCTTCCTCCATCATAGCCTTTCCCAGCACAGATCTTAATCATCCACAAGAGTTAAAAAAATACGCTATCTTGAAGATTATTTGTTTTTCACATACCTTATGTATTCATATGTATTTGATGATTATGATATACATCACACTCTTTCATTTGGAATTTTTAAATCTATGCTCATAAGTTAGTCAATATATTGCATGGGTGTTTGCAAACAAGAAAAATTTAAGTAAGATAGAAATTAAATCTTGCATAGATAATAAAAACAATGAATAATATTTCTGTGAAGTCATAGGAATGATTTTCAGCCTGCACACTCACAACTTCTCACAGAGAATTCATCATTGGGAGAATGCCTGTAGTGAATACTTAGCAGTATTCCTAGCCTATATGCACTGGATTTTAGTACCAGGTTGCTTATTCCTTGGATGTGGTCCACGAAAGTCTTCAAATACTCCCAACTGTTGTCCTAGGAGCATAGGTTCCCTATTTCTCCAAATGAGTTGATAAAAGTAAGATATGATGTGTTCTTTTGAGTTCCGTAAAGCAGGACTGGATTCCAGGTTACGGGGGACTTCTTAGAAGATATATTTGAGGTTGGTGGCTCATGAGAAGAGACTAGAAAAGTGCCGTGTAGAAAAGTCTGTCCTAAGACAAGCCTGTGTGTTTAGGGTACAGGGAATGCTAAGGATGTGCAGCTCGTTCTCTGCTGTGCACACACTCCTATCCATCTACCTGCCTTCTGAAACCCATACTTCTAGTATGGTACATTCTCTGATATTTAACAATTAGTGAGGTGACACTGCTTTTTAATTTTCCTATTAATTTGAGGGCTATAGGAAAGGTCACTATAAGGTGGGATCTATGTTCTTATTTATTAAGAAAATGGGACAAGGATAAAATACGTTAATACACTGTTTCTAGCACTTCAATGATTTGTTTAGTGTTGGTCCTGTCCATGGACGTCTCATGTGGCTGATAGCCACCCAACCTTCTCATTTTCCCTTTTGGTCACATCATCTGATTCCAGATAAACACAAAACCTGTTCTGAATACATTAGGCATCTAAAAGGAAACATAAAGTGGCTTTGAATAGCAATTTTTGAGTAATTTTGTAATATGAAATAGTTTTTGGAATCTAAGTCTATTGTAGGAAGGGCTGTTTACAATTGATTATATTAGACATTTCCTATTTCGTGAAATTAATAGTGTGTCATTCAAACTCCCTTGCTAACAAGATATAAAAGTAAACAACTTACTTTCAATTTACCAGCCCTTGAGCAGATCATGTATGGAATTAATAACTTCCCCAGTCATAACAGTAATTGTCTTATATTCAGCTAAAAACATTAGGAGTTTCATAATTAGAAGAATCTACTGAACGAAGAACAGTCATATCTGTAATAGAACTGAGATGACATTAGCCAGAAATCATTTTCCAAGATTACTGAAGCAGCAAGTGCACTTCTACCCGAAATCTGATACTTCCAAATAATGCAACAAAGACTGAGATATTTCCAGTTGTTCTTATTTATAGCTGAAAAAAACCTAGAATTTATTTTTTAAGACTTAACTACTAGTAGAATCATTTTTATAATGTTATGGTTTCCATTTTTAATATATAAATTTAATAAAAGGTATAAAAATAACCATAGTATAATTAACTATTTTCTATCTATCAAACAAAAATGATCTTATCTAATTTACTAAACTTTTGATTGTATATTTGAACCATCAAATACTGTCTTTTTGTTTATTCCTTGCCTGTCGAATACAGTTTGCTTTAGAACAATTTTTTAAGCCCTTTAAAGTATTTTGCAAAGATAAATACGATTTTGCACATTCATACACACACACACACACACACTACATGGATGTATATAATATGGAGGGGGCTGATATGTAGGTATATATCAGCTTTTAGATATGTAGCACCATAATTCTCTATGAAGAACTTAGATTAGGGATTCCTGCATTAATTTCTATGTGAAAAAAAGTGTCAAAATGACACAAAATTCACTTCAAACAGGTACAGGGAGTTGGGGCTGAATCAGAAAACAGCACATTTGGTAATTGGTGCCTTTCCTGTTACATCTATGGATCGCTGCAGAGGGCAATGGGACACAAAGAAAGAAAGACAGAGGGTCACTCAATGGTGTCAACTAAGACTGTAGTTCATTGGCCCACCTAACGTTGCACCTCAAAAGTTCAAATGTGTCTTCAGATCAGAGGTTCCCAAAAGGAAACATTTAAACTTATTAAGTCAATTCCTCTACTTTCTTCTTGCCTCCATTGTTGGTCAATTATTACTAGCAAAGTTCATTAAAATTCTTCTGTGTTTAAAAAGGGGAAATCAGAGTAATGAAATCATACTCACAATCTAGAATTGACAATGAAGATTACACACACACACACACACACACACACACACACACACACTGGCCTGGTAGTTAGTGTCAGGAAGGAAGAATGGAAATCAGATGGAGTAATCATTTTTCACATAGAGCAAGGAAATCAATTTAGGTCCAGGTAAAATTTCAAGAGGCCAGTAATACAACCTCCTCATTCTGAAAATATACCTTAATTCTTTCAAGCAAAGACAGGTCCTGCAACTATGGCAGGAGTTAGGAGAAACTATAGCTAGTGGGTCCTTGAGAAATCAATCAGGGAGATGAGTGCATGTCAGTGGCATGATCTTGGACAGGGAAGAGTAGTTGGTACACGATTTGTTAGAGCCATTTGTGAAATATGCAATGCAAGAAGATTTCCTCTGGAATTCTAAGTGACATGATTGTAAAGGAAGAAACAAATCTTTCCTCGAGATGCTAAGCTCAGATCTGTGTTGTTTTCTCCTGTCCGTTTTTCTCTGCTCATTTGTACCACTTTCCTCTCCATTCTTCACGCTTAGCTACTGGACTGGACTGCTGTGTGGTTTGCTCCAGTCCCTCAGCTTAGTATGCTCATAGAATACTGCTAGCTCCTGATTCATCAAGTATCTATTCCAAAGCCACTTCATTAGGAACACTCGATCTCCCCACTCATGTTCTCTGCTTTCACCAAGATGTCCCTGTCTCAGTCCTCTATGTTCAGTGCTGCATTTGTTTATTGTCTGCCTTCCTTTCATGAGGGCTGGATCATTAGTGTCTTCTCTCAGTTCTGTCTCCAGAACCCAGAACTTTGTCCCTTCCTAGTTAGTGTTCAATAAATGTTAGGCTAATGTCTCATGCTTTCCTAAGAAATTTTTACTTCTAAAGCTCGTCTTAGAAGGGACATCATATACTAGTTCATATTTTTTTCTACACCACCCCAAAATAACAAATAGAAACTAAATAATATACCATTTAAAATTTTGCAATAAAAAATCCTGAAATGTAAGAATGACCATTTTAATATAGTATGATCATTGTGAGCACTCTAAACCAAAAACATTTATGTCTTTCCACAGAGTCAGAATTTATTGAAAATGATAAATATGCAAGCTATGTCACTTTCATTGGCTACATTTTAACAGGTAGTCCCAATTTCTTTTGATAGCTGGCCATGGTAATCACAGATTCTTTTATTACAATTTTAGTTAATATAGTCATTCTCAGATCACACATTACACTTCATACAGTAAGGTGTAGCTGAAAAGTTGGCTACAAAAGGGTTAAAGAGGCCATGGAATTCAAGAGAGTCACTTTACATGATTATATATCAATGAACCCAGTTGGAAAGCTTGTGGAAGTATGCCAAACTGAGATAGAATGTCAAGAGCAGCCACAGAAGCAATGGACCATACAAGAGATACTGGACCAGGTTTGGATGGGCGTGTGGCCAGACAAGCAGATGGATGGACACATGGCAATTCAAAAAGGTGGCGTCAATCCATGGGGAACTTGCTGAGCTGAAACCTTGGGGACCATCAGCAGTCTTCTTGATAAATGCACATACCTGGTGGTTGGATGACATGTGGTAGGGTTGTTACTACGTCATATTGGGTACCCTTTAAAAAAAAGTAGGTCCAGGTGAGAGTGTTGCATTCTTCACTGGGTTGGTAAGTGCAGTATGTCATCAGTCCTGTTTTTTTTTCTGATATAACTTTATTATACTCATATGACCCCAATCTACTTTGATAAAATTTGATAAACAGTACCATTTTACTTACATGGATGTTACTATCCTGTGCTTCATTGTTGGTGTACATGCACAAATAAGTATGCAGACATCCTGTGTCTCCCTTTGCACTCACAATAGAGTCAAATGCTACTTTTCAAATGTAGTCTCCCAGGCTATTTTATGTTCTGTGTAGTAACTCAGCAAAGAAGTACAGAACCTGATCTCCACTGTGACGAGCTATTGCTCATAGGACCTAAGGAGGGTCTTAAGCTGCAAAACATAGATGTCCTTGTATCACAAACCTGATACTTCATAGTAAAATGTGTGTAAGTTTCCTTCTACATATTTTCTCTTTTGTTCCCCCTTTAATTCTACAGTTGAGTTGTATTATTGTCATTTTTCTGTTGAAGAAAAAAAAGCCTTAAAAACATGATGCTATTTTATGGCTGTACAGGGACATGTACTAAGTACGTGTACATGTGCTTAGACATATACATGTCTAAGTTTCTTCCACTGTGGTATTCTGTTTCCATTAAAAAATTTCATTGGGTTATAGGACAGTGTAAGATTACTATTCACATGTTTCAAAGGGGATAATCTAGGGTTTGGTGCTGTAATATAAATATTAATATTAACATACTTTATTGAGTCATATGCCTGGATGAGTCTAATCTAAACTTCAAACAAATCTTTGTATGTCTATAGACTGTTGTACCTGCCAGCTCAGTATATTTCCCCTGTGTTATTTGATTGTGTAGAAATGCTCCCTTTTATTTCCAGTGAGAAAAATTCCTGGGGATGAGGGATGAGGAGGTCCTCATGGGCTTATTTTGTGAAGAGAAGTCAGGAGGGGAAAAGAACTTCATTTGAGTACCTGATGCTATCCTTGTGGATTGAGCATGTATCCTTTGAGAGTTAATGGGAGTTGAGTTTGAAGTGACTTAGCAAAGGCAGGAAGTACCTTATAAAGACATGAATACAAGCAGAACAGAGCAAGGGTTTTTGTAAAAAAAAAAAAATTCTTTGGCAAAAAAATATAGAAGCACCATTTCCCCACTTCCATACTTGATAATGATGGTCTCTGCACTCGTAGACAGAGTTTGTGTAGAGCACTAATATAATATGTCAGACATGGTAGTACTTTGAATCTGGGAGGTTTAGAAAGAAATCAGAGTGCTCATTTCTGTGGAAGCATCAATTGATTTGGAAGATCAATTGATTTGGAACTTGTCATCAGTCCCTTTGGAAATAACCCCTAGCCAAGAAGAGGATCATTTTGAAAAGAAAAAAAAATAGACATCCATATTTTAGAAGGCACATGAATACACATTCCAGGCATATTGAGAATCAAGCAGAGGTGCCAAGCCAGTTAAGAGGTTTAAATCTAACAGGGGAGCATGTTTGTGCACACAACAGACACAGCCTTATGAGTTTCTGTTACAAGGTTCAGCTTAGCTTAGCATTCCCATTGCTGATAATTCAGTGGCTACTCACCTCTTTATTGGTCAAGTTCAAAGTCCAGATTAACTGAAGAGGCCACAATTTTCCATCATGAATCAATATATAGTAGCATTCTCTCTAGTCTTCACTGCATATAAGTATACATTAATTGTACAAAATGAGTTCAGTTGTGACATTTTTGTACACTTGTATTATGTGCTTTATTCACATTGACTCCTTTCATCCTTCCTTGTCACTCTATTGCCCCCTGAAGGTCTCTATTTATTTCCTAAATAGCCCTGAAATAGCCCTTCTACTTTCATGACTTTTAAATTTTATTTCAAGTATATCTTCTGAATAAGAGGGAGAAATGCAATTTGTCTTTCTAAGTCTGGCTTTTTTAGCTGAATACAATGATCTCTGGTTTCATCCATTTTTCTCAAATGATATGATTTTGGTTTTTTTATAGCTGAATAGAATTCCATCACACACACACACACACACACACACACACACACACACACACACCCCATCCATTTATCTTCATCCATTTATCTGCCCTATTGACATCAAGATTGGTTCCATATATGCTATTGTGAACAGCACTACAATAAATATGAATCTGTAATTATTACGCCATTATATTTCCATTCTTACCAGGAGTATGTAAGTCCCACCCCAACCCTATAGCAGTACCCCCTCCATCTTTGCCAGTATTAGTTGTTTTCTTAATACTAGTCTTTCATAAAGGGTGTGATGGAATCTCAGCATAGTTTATATTTACACTTCCTTGTTGATAATAAGATTTCCTTCATAACAGCCTCAACAAATCAAAGAAAACATACAAAAACTAAGAACACAGATAACTAAGGAGGCAACAGACCACAATAATTAGACTACAAAACACTGGTAATGAGATAAATTGATGGTAAATCCCTATGCTTATATATCATTAGGATTACTGTTATGAACGTGATGATGTTATTGAATGTGATCTACAGATTCAGTGTAATCCCCATCAGAATTCCTATGGTATGAAAGCATACATTAAAGATTTTATTTTCTTTTTTAAGTTAAAAGTCTTCTTTTTTATTGAAAATAGATTCTTCTTTCATACAGTACCTCCAGACCACACTTTCTCCCTTTGTTCCTTCCAGCTCTGCCCCTTCCATGCTCCCAGATTCAATTCCCTCTATTTCCTTCAAAAAAGAGACAAAAACTGAGGCTGCAGACATAGAACCTCCAGGGTCCTCTAAATGTGTCTTGTGGTTGTCTGGCTTGGTGTTCTTGTAGAGATTCTACAGGCTATAGTGTGTGTGTGTGTGTGTGTGTGTGTGTGTGTTTTGCCCTCAGGACCCTTTTCCTCCTGCTGGGTTGTCTAGTCCACCTTTGATGTAGGGATTAGTGCCCAGCTTTATTCCATTTTGTTGTGCCCTGATTGAGCAGTACCCCTGGGAGGATTGCTCTTTTGCAGGGAGAGGCAGGGGTGGGGAGGTTAGATTTGGAGGAGAAGTGAGATGGGGGAACTGGGAGGTGTGGAGGGAGGGAAGGAAGGCATGTCCAGATGTATTATATGAGAGAAAAAATATTTGTTGATACCTGAAATTCCTGATGATACTGACAAGAGAACTGTTGGATTACTGACAGAAAATCATGAGAAATAAATGTTCTGTATCTTATTGTTTTTAAGACTCCAAGTTTTATTGTCATGGAATAATAACAGCTAAAACAACTTGACATGCTGTTTTCTTTGCCTGAAAAACATATCTGCTGAGAAATGATTATTTTTCCTCTTGCAAAAAGCCTGGAGTGCTAAACTTCATGTTTATACTAATTCAATATACTATTTTAGTCCCTGTGTCAAATGCCAATACAGACAGTACTTTTATTGTCATAGGCAATCTGTGAATTGATTTTAAAAAATTAAATGCTATGCCAATACAAAGTGATTTTAGTTGACTTACAAATCTTATTTTCCCTTGTTTTGGAAGAAACAAAAATGTCGTGTAGATTAAATACAGACAAAAGTCTTAGAATCTAAAGGAGATTAACATATGCGCTTCAGATTCTTTCTAGTCAACATTCCACGTTCCAGTGCTGTACATCACACTGCCACACCCTCACTGTGGGCACGTGTCTGTGTTTAAATTCAACGGTGTGTCAAAAATTTAAAGCTCAATGGAACTGGGGAGATTAAAAGAATAATCTGCCTCACTGTTTTAGAGAGGAAGGGTGTCACTTAGGGTTCCAAAGCCATGTGATGTGTTACAGAAAGCCTTAGAAAAAGGAAAGAGATAAAGGAAAACTCCAACTGTCCCTCTGCTGCCTGCAACCCAGCGGCTCCCCAGGGTTCAAAAGAAAGATTCCCCCCCTTTCTAAATTTGTTTGTTTGTTTGTTTGTTTATTTATTTATTTATTTATTTATTTGAGGCAGAGACTGGCTGGCCTGGAACTCATAGAGATCCACCCTCCTGCGTCTCCCAAGTGCTGGGACTAAAAGTGTGTGCCATATGAGACATAGACATGAGTTTTTCTGACCTAACTTCCATTTGCACAGGCCAGTACAAAGGTTATTGGGAAGGATTTTAGATTATATTTATATATTATATTCCTTATATTTAAAGCAGCTGATCTCCTGTTTGCTAGGGAAAATGATGGGGTCTTCCTGTTTCATTCTGCATAACTTGGGGCCTGACGTAGAGATGACCCTAAAGCAGGAAAAGTTCAGAATGAGCCGGACGAGTACAGAAACACAAAAGAAACCTATCTACCACTGTAAAAGCCCCATTTTCTCAGCACTTTGTAGACACTATAGAAATTGATTCTAGCAATTACAGAATTGACTTTTCAGAGCTCTTGGACTTGTAGACACTGATGTTTCATGTGGGAGAGGAGGCGGATACCGAGCACTGAAGGTGCTTCTGTACCTTGAACCGACTAATTTTAACTGAAACGCAGATATAGGTAAATCTAGTTTGAAAGAATTCATGAGGATTCACAGTAATTACTCTTAACCAATTTGTGGTGATAAGTTATATTTATTATCGTCTGATAGCTTAGAAGACAATAAATAATTTCTTCTATGTTTGCTTTTTGAAGCTCAAGCCACATATTGGCCAAAGCATCTGCACATAAGGCTGAAATAGAAATGGAGTGACATTTCATCTCAACACATTCTGTTTATTTAAGCTGTTATTGATGTTTGTCCTTGAGATGTTCAATTTAATTTACCTTCTGTGAAAAAAACCATAGCTCCTCTGCATCCATATTGATGACTTACTTTGAAAATTCTTTTTCATTAGAAACTGATCACTTTTCGTGTCAAGCAAGCAGCCTGCACTCTTTCCTTTAGTTTTCCTTCAAAGATATTTTTTATTCCTATATAATGTATACTCAAGGTCTGGATTTAGGAAGAAAAAAACAAGCTACCAGGATCCTAAATCTGGTATCTGATTGTGTAGACCTTTTCACAGGACAAGATATTTCTGATTCAAAAATATCTGATGAATTGAGGCCAAGGTAAAATATAGAGCGATTTGGAACCCAAGTAGTAGGCATGAATATCGGTGATAATATTAACAGATTCAAGGTCTTCAGAGAAGGAATTATAATTGCAAAAGAGAAGGATGGACTCCGGTAGACACTAATGTGGAACAAGGAGATAAAGAAGGAAGGAATGGGTAAGAGGCAATGTGATAGCACTGTACTGACAAACATTGTGTGCCTGACCAAAACTCAAGGGGGTTCTCAGGTAGGATGATCCCACTTTAATTACTGATCAATCCTGCTTGATTAGTATTCTAATTCAAGGTTTAAATGTGAACATTTTGATGTGCATCTAGTGCACTGTTATTATAGTCAGTGGAAAAAGTTAATTGTGATATGTAATACTTGGTTTTATGTTAATATTTTTAAAACTATAAATATATTTTGTATTTATAGTTCTTTTATACAATGGTTCTTAAGAAAAGCTGTAAGTTTGTGTGAATTAAGAGGGAATCAGGCAGTGTTTGCCTACTAATACTAGTGTGTAATATGTGTAACTCATGTATAATGAGTCTTCAAAAAGTTGAGGTCTAAAAGATGCAGTGTGAAGTGTAGGTCAGCATCATCCACCAGCTTATACGACCTGTTTTGCAGAGCAGAGGACATTACCAAGGCCTGAATTTCAAGTCATCAGTAAATCACTGAGAATTCATCAGTTCCAAGACTAATGACCTCTGGAGTCCATCTAATGCTATATTTATTCGGATGTGTTTGCAAAGTGCTTGTTGGAAGTAGGCTAATCTGTCCTTTTCCCCTTCTTTTGTAAAAGCACCCTATCAACCAAGACATTTGTGTAGTGCTTTACCAGAGGAGGTCAGAACAGCTGATTATAACTGAATATCTGATCATTGCACATACAGTTATATATCATCTTCTATTACAGACAGTATTAACATTAATTCACTGATTTTTCTATACACCTGACAACTTCTTGAATTGATAATGTCAATGGAAGTTCAGAATGACCTTATTTATTAAGATAGAACATTGTGATAAACACAATTGAGACAGCTCTTCTGTAAATGGGAATCTGGATATTCCTAGATATTTACTAATATGGGATGGTATCTGTTCTGCGCATATAGAGATAATAGGGTGGAAAGTACATAGGATTTTTATCCCAGTACCTAGAGTTGAAATAAAAAACCCAAGGCTCATGAATATTACTGATATGCCAAGTTACTAAACTTCCCAGCCCATTATATTTCTATGCTGCAGCCAAATTTCCCCAAATGGTAGGCATGTATGACAGATGGAAGGCAAGATAATTTTAAGTAATTAAAAAAATAGCAGAGAATGACATAGTAAGACAGTTAGTTATTCTCTTTTGAAATACCATTAGATAACAGATTTACATCTCATATAAAGCCTTAGTGTGAAGCTGGTGCAATTTCTTAATGTCTTTGTTGCATCTATTCATCTGTAGTTTTAGCTGAAAAAAAAAAAAAACAGATCAGACGAATAGCTGGCAACAGGCTTTAGCTAGAATTTAAAGACATGTTTTCATTGAATTTATTTATTAAAATCTTCTGTTTTTCAGAGGAACATTTGTTTTGCATTTTACACTGATGTAACATTTCTTTTAAAATGGATTAATTTGGACACTAAGCTAAAGTTGATAGAAACATCATATAAATACTGGCCCAGGTGACCACTATTGCAGAAACCAGGAAGTGGTATCAGATGGCTAAAGCTGAGTGAAATTGAAAACAGCTGTATCATCTCCATCACTAATTACAGGCTTAGCGACTCTTATATTGGTATAATTTCACATATAATCTAATGTTCACAGTTATTTAATTACAATATAAAATATGTCATTCAAAAATTACCATCTCTGTCTTTTACAGTGGGAGAAATTGAAATTTAAAGAAAGGAATTGATACATATGTTATTGTAGAATAATTGCTAGAAGCCAAGTAAAAATTGGGCTGATTTTCTCCAGAATTTTTTCTCTCTTGTTTTTACAGCCCACTACTCTAACCATAAGGTCTCTTGCACATCAATCAATGAAAATGAAAATTTTGATACACAAAATACGTAGTTGGCATTGGATTTTCATGGTTTTCAGAATATAAATTTAGGGAAATGTCCTTATAAGACCACTCCTCTAAAGTATCTACTAGAGTAAAATTGGATAAATTGACAATTATTGACCATTTAATATGAGGGAGAAAAGGGAAAAAGTACATTTTTAAGGTGCAAAACTACAAACTTTAACATAAAGATCATGTATTTTATATGAATGTTTTTGAGACTGCAGAGAAGAAACACATTGCATAACATACAGAGATAAAAAGAAATATGAAATCAGATATATGCATTGGACATTTGATGTTTTGACAAGTTGGAAAATATTTGCCGCCTGAATTGTGTCAATTTTAATATGAACTTTATTGTTCACTCTTCCAAATAACCAAGTCACTTAAGTGATTATTTCAGCAAATATGAAAACTGAAGCTCTTTAGCTGACTATGAAGACTGGAGTCTCCTGAACAATGTCTCGGTGTGTACATAGAAACACCTACTTTTCTCTATCCCCCTAAATATTTTAAAGATGGAAAAAAATCTGATCTTGTAGCTAGAGCTGATCCATAGCATTCTTTAGGTCTTAGTTTGGGACAGCTTTTCAGAGATATCAAAGCTTGCATTACGTCATCTTAAGCTGGGATTATTTTTCATTCACAGTATTCTATTCCTCAGGATCACTATTCATTGTAAGACATAATCTTACAGGATTAGTGTTAAATCCCCTTCTTTTCATCCAGGCTTCTGGATACTGTTCAAACTATAAAGATCTACTCACCTGCTGCACAAGTCTGGAATATGGAGCAGTTTTCATAATTTAAGGTATATCTAGTGCAGTTTAGTCCAAAAGGACACAAATCTAGGCAGATCACAGTTGTCTTTACCCACTAAACCATGAAGTAGAGTACAATTGGAGAGCTGCCATGGGCTTTCCTCTCAGCCAAAACATCTTCCCCAGTAGGCTGGCAAAGTGTTCACAAGATCTGCAGGGCTATTGTTTTTGGTTAAGGAATTTTTCTCTGAAGAACTCATTTAAAAGGAGTATGAGCTGCCTAGGTTAGATTACAAAGTGGTGCACACGAATGTGTTGATTTATCATAATACGTTGTATTTCTACTTAGTGCATCATAATCAGTCTTTGTTTTCATCATCCTAATGAATAGTGTTATTAGTTCCATTTTACACACAACCAGCAACAGTTTACACCATTCGCTACGTGGGCAGAGCTAATTAGTGACATTCAGGATGCTTCTCAGTCTTGAGGTCTCAAGATCTTTCTATGCTGATTGTCTTTCCACAGAGGGGAGCCCTGAAGAAACAGGACCTTGACTACTTAGGGTATTCAATACTTAGGTATTCAATATTTAGGGCGGAAAAGATGATTAGGAGGGGAAATGAAAGTCGAGGACGTCTATCTTTGACCAGAAGCAAGAGGTCACTGAGATCAGTGCTCTAAGAAAAGCTGCATATGAATATCAGGAAAAAGAGAACTCAGAGTTGAAATTGCCCATATGAGACAGAGAGGTGTCCTCAGCCACACGGTTTGAAATCCTCTATGTATTAATGATCAAAGACGGGAGGAGGGGCAGATGAAATGATACACAGAGAGGGAAAGATGGAGCTGAGAAAACAGCCAGGCTTCCTGGTTTCATGCACTGCTTTTCCTTCCACTCATCTTACAGCATTGCATAAAGATGGTGTCTCAGAAATTAAATAAAGCTAAAATTGTTTTGATACAAATGATGAAGTCACAATAGCAATTTTGATGGAAAACATAATATATTGGATTGAAGGGAAAAAAACAAAGAAGAAATGAAATAACTAACAGTCTACACCTATACTTAGTCATGTATCTTCTCTAGTAACAAGTTATACAGCAATATTTCTAATTATTTATAAAAGCATATGCTAATGAGACTTTTAATAAGCTATTTTGCATGTCATTAATAGGTTAATTTTAGCAAAGAAGGAAAAATGGAGCAAAGGATCTCATATGTTTCCCCTAAAACTTTATTTAGAAGGGTGTGATATTCTGTAGGCAAACTCTTCCTTGAGTGATTGTGTTTTTCTTAGCATGATTGAGAGAATGTGCAGTATTTTTAGGGAGTGTTTTGACAGGATATACTTAGCAATTTGTAAATAATAAAAAACTTGCAGATTGTACATTCTACTCAAGATATATTTGCCTCAAAGTCTTTTAAAATTGTGTTAGTTCTTTGACAATTTTATACATGTATACAATGCATTCTGACTCTTTTCCCCCCTCCCTTTCTTAGAATCTCCCTTTGATCCTTACCAATAACCCATTCCTTTTCCTTACCATAATTTTCCCAGATTTTTGATTTTTGAGTTTTCTTTGTGACCAATTAATTTCAACCAGGACCATTTGTGTGACCACCACTGGACTGGTACCATCCATTGGAGCCTGCTGTTAGAGTCAGTAGTGGGCACACAACTGAAGACAATGATTCCCACCTTTCCATGAATCTATTAGGAAATAGTTTATTCATGTGTAGTATCCTTAATTCATGCCCGGATATTGATGTGTCAATTCTTGTGTGAACCCATTCTGGTCATTCACAGTCGTTGAGAGTCAGTGGTCACAGTGGTGGTGTATTGAGCAGTAGGTGGTATTCTGTACCACCTATCTCCATCTTTTGGCTTTTGCATTCTTTTCTGATGCCTCTTCTGCAATGTCCTTTTAATGTTAGGGGGTGGTATAAATGTGTTTAGGGCTGAGCATTAATTATCACTTATCCACAGCATCTTTCACATCCACAAGTCTTTGCATTCACCACAGTTCAGTAGTAAGAGAGACTTCTCTAGTTAAGGATAGAAGTGTTAATTGTCTATAAGTGCTCTCTCTCTCTCTCTGCTTCTCTCTCTCTCACACACACATACACACACACACACACATACACACACATACATACACACTTAGAAAATGGTTTGATGCTTTGTAAATTTAGCTAAGCAATAGAATTACCCCCCCAGGGTTTATGATCTCCCCCCATCATGGGAGTTTGAGATGGTTTACTGTAGCAGGCAATGAATCCATGTGGAGAGGGCCTGGAGATCGAATCCAACTTGAGATTAGTTGGGTACCTTCTAACAGACAGTCTTTTTTGCACAGTGACTAAATAAAAGAATTTACAAAACAATGGACACACAAAGCCATTTTTAAAAGAATGGACTATGACTTATATATAATTAAAACCAGAGGGAGCGATTCTTTCTCAGTCTAGTTCATTATTTTTTTTTTATCCATGCTAGATAGAAACCATGAAATTCATCTTGGCCTTGTGGAGGCTAAATGTTTATTCTGCAAACCTCTTAGAAAATTTTATGACATAAAATCTTCTATGTCTCACTATATTCAAAAAGAAATATGGCTTTCTCAGCCCAAAGAATCAAGAAACTCACGAAAATAAAAAACCAGAAACCCAATGCTTCAAGTTACCATCCAGTAATTCCCATGAACATATATACTGCTTTGGGGGGTTCAAAGACTAGTAAATTTTGGATATCTTTCCACTTCCCTTAAGGTTTAAGGAAACAAACTTTTGTTATGAAAGTGTTTGCTGAGGTTAGAGTTGGACATAAAGAATAGGTTATATTTGGTGTGAAACTATGACTATTAGGCGTGGGAAGGAAGCAGAAATAGTATAAGCTTAATTGACTTAGCAGCTGGTAAGATTATAGTGAGATTCTTTGACCTAATATACAGCAGGAAAGGTGGTTAATGCTTAGTTTGGTCTAAGGCCTAAAATCTCATCAAAGAATCAATGAGAAAGGAAAGTTGTCCTTAGTGGGTTTGTTTGTTTGTTTGTTCATTTGTTTTAGAAATAGAACCTAAATGGGAGATGTTTGTGAATATGTCATTAAGGAATATGTTCCTTAAGGAATGAAAATAACAGAGACAGGAATTTTAGGATAAGTGGCTTATCTAACTCTGGTGACCAAGAGCACTAGTCTGCCTCACAGTGTGGACATGGAGCAGGAATTGCACCACAATTGGTCCCACTTTGAGCCAAAGTGGCTGTCTTTTCTGTCATTGGCTTATGGCAGCAGGACTAAGGTAATCCCTGAAGCAAAAACCCAGGCTAGTAAGCCAAGCCAAATGTAGAGATGATTCACAAAGGGAGGGTCCAATAGCACACATCTAAAAGCACATAGAGAACTCTTGCATGGATGGAGGTGGTGTACCTCCAAGAGGGATCTAACTCTAAAAAGAGAAGTACTGAGAAACTTCAGGTAGTAACTCACTGGAACAAGAGCTTTATGACTATAAAATTTCTCTAGTAGCCAAAGGAATAAATATAGGGACCAGCTCTGTGGGAAAAAAAATAGTTCAACTTATCCTAGCCAAGATTGCAGAATCAGTCAGTCCTGCCTGGAGAGCATGAATGGAAACTAAGAAACAAGAGGAAGGCTTCATCTGACTGGGAAAACAGAGAAGTTACTTGGACAAGCTTGTGGCATGGTGAATACTCAAGAAAGATTTCCTTTGTGCACATACAGGATGCAGAAATAAAACTAACCCAGTCCTAAAGGCTGATGGATTTTCATTTGCAGCTATACGTGATAGTCATTTCTGCACTGGCATTGGCCTGGGTAGTCTCCAGTGGGTATGTGCTGCCAGGCACTGTTGACACCTACATTTTGGAGCAAAAACGATGGCAGTGGAAATTTCAAACTCTAAATCTGATGTTCTCAAATAATAACTTCTGGCAATCAGCCCTTAATGTGTGGAGTCACTTTGCACACCCTTGTTTCTACATGAACTCGTTCCATTTTGTTTCTAATACTTTTGAGCCCACATAGATGTGTTAAATTTCTGTGAACAAAAATCTTCAGATATTAGTCTGTTTCTGAAATCAGCCTCAGAAACATAACACCTAACTGAAAAAGAAGCTGTTTATCTACCTAATACAGTCTGGACAGAAGATAGATTGCGAACTTCATTTGTTCCTCTGCTGCTCGGCAGTGAATAAACATTTGACTTGCTTATTTGATTCATATGTGGTGACAAATAGGAAGATCCAGCACAAACTGACTGCAGACCGTAGCCCGCATTAAGCATCTCTCTATTGGCTATGGATTTCTTTCACAATGCAGCACTGAATTAATGACTGTAAGAACAGTGAGTCTGTGCCTCCTGCCTTGTATACATTTCAGAGTCCGCTTAAGTTCTAATGATGGTTTTGAAAGTTCACTCAGGTCGTGCTTGTGAGGTGGGCTTGTGTAGGTTATGTTGGGTCAGAGATTGCAAGAAAAAAAAAATATCACAATGTTTCTGACACGCTACCATGACCAGAACATTACCAGAGGTCTCCCTGATCTTTTATTTCAGCTGAATTAAACCTGAATATGTGTGGCTCCTCAGTGAAACAGAAACAATTTACGTAGCCTCATATTGGCAATGAAAACCCTCATGGGAGCCATTTTACTTTTGGAAGTAACATGCTCTAAAAATAGCTCTTCCTCACAATACCTTGGCAAGAGAGGAAGGAAATTCCTCCATTTCAGGAACACAGATATTTTAAGTGATTTGCCCCAAGATGGTGAGATGATCCTGAGATTTTTCTAGTACCACATCTGCTACATGGTTAATTTTGGTGCCATGAAGAGAAAAGATAAGTGATTTTAAATTCAGTTACCAATTTCAACCTTCTTGGTAGTTCTAATTCTTTCAGTTTGGACTGCTTGTCATTTTTCATGGCAGATTTTCAAGGCAGATATTCACCTGCTGAGCAAAGTTCAAAAGTCATTTCTTCTGAAGACTTTCCTGTGTTAGTCACTCCTGCATTTGTTCCCCTTTAGCATGATGTACACAGCATTATCATGTCAGCAACAATCTTACAACAATATTGTTGAGCATTTTATATGCTTAGAACTCTAATGAGTGCTTGTCTATGAGATCATTTAATTTTCACAAAAAAATTACTGTATAAATAGAATGTACTGTACTTACTGTATAGGTTTAAAACTTCCCCTTCTAATATTCCTGCTCAGGCACTCAAATACCTGCATCATTACTTATTGCATTTCAGAAAATAATATGTAATGTTTAAGGTTGAGGAAACGAAGCATAAACCTTGTCTCTACCAAGGGATCTATTTGCAAAGAGCTATAAAATATGTTAAGCTCATGAAGTAAAATATGCTGCCTTAAGACACAAGTTAAAATTATATCCTTGGGCGTATTTCATGTATTTTTTAATTTGGCTGTTTTTTTATACAATTTCTTTTTCAGCATAGTACCTGTATTTGTTACTAGTTTGATCACCATGGTGACAAATACCTGACAAAAGCAGCTGAATAGAAGGAAACTTTATAATTAAGGCTGGGCTCATGATTAAGGTTACGATCGATTGTGGTAGAAACATGACAACAGGAGTGTCATTAGATGCGTCAGCAGGAGAGTGAGGCCAATGGTCACACTGCATCCAGTTAGGAAGCACAGAGGGATGATTACTGGTGTTACCTCAGTTTCGCTTTTTCCCCATTTTATTCTTGCCCATGAGAGGGTGGCACCCAAATCCATGGTGGATTTTCTCAATTATACTTCTCTGGAAACACCCTCACAAACACATGTAAGTGATTTCAAATCTCATCAACTTGACATATGAAAATAATCAGCCTGTGATCTTAAGGCACAGTTGCTCACACGGTTGTTTTTTCTATAGAAAAATTAATTGTTTTACTTTGTTAGAAACACTAGAGGTAAAATATTAGTAGAGAGAGAAAACATCTAGCACTGAGTGAAAAATGTCCTTATGCCCATTGATAAGTGCAGTTCTCAGCACTCACCAAGGAAACTTCCCTTTGCAACAGAGTCCACTGTAATAAACCACAATCAATCAAAATGCAGATTTGTGGAGCTAATTTATAACAACACATCTAGAATATACTCTCTAACCTAAGACTCAGAAAATACTAGGGGGTGGGGAGGAGAAAGATTGCAAGAGCTGGAGGAGCAGGGAGTTTGCTCTAAAATTGTGTCTCCTAGTAATGTTAGAAGTAATGCTCATAAAGTCTCACCCACATGACTGTCCAACAACAAGAACAAGAATGACATCAATGGACATGCCGAAGTGGACGGGGGAAACCCAGGAGACCTCAACCCTACACAAGTAACTATAGGCAAGTAAGGAAAACTGAAGGTGGGAGAGGTATCCTCCCCAGGAATGATCATATGAATTGGTTGTCCAGTACCAATGGTCAGCCATGAAAACATACATACAAATGAGATTATACAGAAAAAGTAAGTTATAGTTAGCAATGTGTGTGTGTGTGTGTGTGTGTGTGTGTGTACATATATGTGCATGTGATAACAACAAAAAAGAGGTCATGCATTTGAAGGA
This sequence comes from Cricetomys ansorgei, assembly GCA_026225945.1. Classification (NCBI taxonomy): domain Eukaryota; kingdom Metazoa; phylum Chordata; class Mammalia; order Rodentia; family Nesomyidae; genus Cricetomys; species Cricetomys ansorgei. The sequence goes on along the minus strand of JAMJFZ010001868.1, from coordinate 7,322,222 downwards.
GAGTGTGGGAGGAAAATATGAGAGGTTCTAGAGGGAGGAAAGCAAAGGCAGACATTGTAATTATATTATAATCTCAAAAATACCACTAAACGGTCTTTGGAAAGTATAATACTGTCTAAAACATAAAATCTAAGAAAAATTATGTTTGTCTTACAAATATTCTGTATTGTTTAGAACTAATCAAATGATAGTTTAATGATAATCTCAAAGAAAACAACCTTGGTCCAATCTGCCTATAATTTGTACCTGATTCGTTGATCCACAATAAGTCCTCATCTGATGACATTCTATTATATCTTCATACTTTGGATGCTTTCTGATCTAGTTTTAACTCATAGAAAAAGACATCCCATCTCCATGGGAAAAGGTAGAAGATATTAGCACAATCATTCTCTGAATGCAAAGCCTTCACATTTATAATTACTTGTGGTTTAAAAGACAGAGTATAGAGTAGCTCTCAAGAAAGGCCAAGATCCTTTCTGTAAATAAAGAGATTTTTCAAAGTATGAATGAGCAGTGAGTATCTCTACAGGTTCCATAGGCTTTTAGTAACTCCGTGGTCTTGTTTGATTTTCTCTTACCAAATTTATGTACATTACTTAACTTTCCATCCATGTATTTGAACACTGCGCCTGCTTAGAGCCCGGCATGTCTGGCATAAGTCAAATACTCTACATAAAAATGGATATATTGCCAAGAAGTCCCATTCAAGATGCTTGATTGAAGGTAATTTCCCAAAAGACTGGAAGAAACTATTATTTTAAGTCAAGGAAAATAATCTTAATTATTTTATTTATATCTTAATTTATTTTATTTATAATTTATAATAATTTATTTATATCTAAATTTTATTATAAAAATATAAAAAACTATCTTAATGTAACTATTATGACAATATACCCATCTTTTATAGACAAAACTCTAAATACTGTGAGAACATTGAGCATGCCATTTCTTTCCCATTGATTCATTGATAAGCTTATCTTCCATATATTCAGAATAATTTTCAAAGGACATAGGTATAAAGAAGAGAAGGAACCTATAGAATTAAAACATCTTGTCATTAGGGGTGTATATTTAATCCAATTCCAGACATATTATGAGACCAACTGCAATCATCAATTTTTTATTTGTTCGTTCGTGATTTTTGAAATGCTTAGAATGGAATTTACTAGGTGAACACTCTACGCTTAGCCACACCCTCAGTTAATCATGTGTTTGAATACTGTTGGTGATAAATGATCATCTACAATTATATAATAAGAATTATCTGTACTAAAAGGACAAACTACTACACTACCGCTGAGCAATAGAAATAGCTAATAAATCCTCAATAATGATGACTGGTTAGTGTTTAGAATCACATTAACAATGTCAGATAAATTGCAACACTAACTTAAGATGTTGCCAGATTGGCGGAATGATTTCTGAATGAAAATTAGTAGGAACATATAAATAACATTGTGCTTAGGAAAGCTACCACGAGAGAAGACACAAATCAGCTTACTAAATCCATCTATATTTTTATGCGATGCAATATCCACGTGTTGTAAGAAATATCATTCTTAGGTACCAAGAATATGTGTATAGTTTAAAATTATAGCATTGTCTGATCACCACATACAAACCTATCTTTTTAGATAGATATTAGAGATATATAATCAAACATGATAACAGACAATATAAGTGACATATGGCTCATTATTATAGGAACAATAATAAAGTCCTACAAAAATTCTGCTTATATAGTAATGGCTTTGCTGAGGGTCATGGTATCAAACTAACGTTTCTTTCTTGTAGTAATAGCTTGAGGACTAGCCAGTAAAAACACGTTTAGCATGAATAGACAGCCTGCTGTGAATCATAAAATACGAAATCTAACTTTTTTCTTAGGCTGCAATACTTCAGTGATGCATGCTCCAGAATCATAATCCACATATAATCTCCATGGTAAATGTCATCAGTTGCTTAAAATGGTAAAGCCACAGGAAGCCACTACTCCTGAGCACTGCATTGTAATAATAATCTTCTTGATTGAATAAATATTCCTGAGAGGCAAAGTTTGCTTGAGAGGCTAGGACTTAAAAAGTAAATGTGAAGCTTCTTTCAAAGCAGGAAAATATGTTCTGTTTTTATTCAGTCAAGATGACTTTTTGCATTGTATCATTTCTGTTTTTTTTTTCTTTCTTCTTCACTGATGACTAAGAGATTACAATGACTTCATTTCCTCTGAAAATCATAGACTTGTTTAAGGTAATTTACAATCACATAATAGCTCTCAAAATATTCCAACCTCAGCTTTATCACCCCTGTTGCCCTTACACCCAATTAAAATAGAACAGGATTTCAGTGCTTTGCTATAAAATAGATTATGAGTGTTACATTTTCATTATCTGGCTTGGGAGCTAATACTTTAATGGGAACAAGTTCACTCAAAATGCTTCTACTGAATGTCCTCCCCTGTTCAGCACTGTTCTCGGTACCCACATATACCAGAAAACCAAGCAGACTCCAAGTAGACCCTGAATATACCAGAGAACCAATAGACTCCACATGTACCAGAGAACCAAGGAGACTCCACATATACCAGAGAACCAAGTAGATTCCACATATACCAGAGAACCAAGTAGAGTCCATATATACCACCAAGTAGACTCTGAAGACAGCAGAGAACTAAGTAGATAAAAGTTGTTTTGGAGACAGCATTTTTCTATTGAGAGGAAATGGAATAAGGAAACAAATATGCCAGAAAAATTATAATATTTCAGGTGTTGACAAGTAGTATTTAGAAATTGAAAACCAAATAATGAGGATTAGAAGTATGGGATGGGGGGGCTGAGTCATGTGTAAATTTATTGAAGACATTAAGGAAAGCTTCTACAAATCATATGAAAGCAGAGACATAAGGAAGGAAGGAAGGAAGGAAGGAAGGAAGGAAGGAAGGAAGGAAGGAAGGAAGGAAGGAAATAATTCACATATGTTTGTAAACTCATTTCAAGCAGAGAAAATTAATAATAAAACTTTGTAAAATGAATGCATGAAACAACAGAAAAACAAGAAAGAGGCAGACCTAGCTCTGACCACATAAGTGTATGAAGACAATGGGGGAAAGATGAAATCAGAAAAATAGCTATATTTTATAATGGGTGAATGTAACATTTGCAATTCTGAAATTTGGGAACAAAGGATAATATCTAGCTTGGAGCTTAAGAGGACTGGGCTACCTTTTCTCTTGCGTAGATAGTGGAAAATTTAGTAATGAAGTACAGAAATCAGTGTAAAAGCTTTTGACAAATCCAACACCCAGAAAATAGTGATGAAAAAGATAAATGAGCAGATTTGGAACATACAAAAGAAGAGCATTTAGATTTCACTGGAGAACATGGCAGGAGGCATCAAAGAAAACAAGATATGGAAGTGACTTCATTAAATAGATGATCTGAGCAACTATAAGAAGGACAGAGTTTCTTGATGAGATAAGAAAATATATTGAAAGGAACAGCCTATGTTGCAGTTGGAACTGGAAATAAAAGTTTAGTTTGTAGACATTTTAAATTAGAGATACCTCTTAGATATCTCAATGAAGATGTCCAAAAAATCATGGAAGAATTCAGAATTCATTGCCAGAGATTCTGATTGGGAAGCTCTTGGAGAGTAGTTGGTTTTTAATGCTGTTAGGTTTAGTGATGCTGTTCATTAAGTGGGTAGATACAAATAACAAGGAGTGTCTAATAATGGAGATTATGCCTTATTACAGGACACAGATGAATAAATATTTCAACATCCTCTCTGAGTAAGAAGACTAAGAATTGCCCACTCTGTACTGCAACCTGGAGGACTGTGCTTGCTTGACATGAGTTGCTTTGGGTATTGGAGATAACTGTATAGTCAACACATTAAAGGGCTTTTTGTTGTTTCAAACAAAAGGAAAGAAAAGAAATTGCGATCAAGATAAAATGTACCATAATAAATAGAAAAAGATGTGTTTGACTATCGTGTGTGGGTGTCTGTGTATGTGTTTTGTTTTTTCATTTTAGGAGTAAAGTAAAAGGCTGAAAGGAAGTATCAATGTAAAGGTCTTTGATGATCATACTTGGAAATAAGAACTTTCCAATCTGAGAAGCATACTAAACTTGTAAAATAGCTCTAATGGATGTTGCAGAAATGTGGTCCTTGAGGGAAAAAGAAAATGAAACCAGGGATGTAGGTGAGGCTTCAGCTGTGGAAAATGCAGGATGGTGACTGTGGAATCAATAATGTGACTTTCCAATAATGTTTTTAACAAATACGCATTTTAATGGCAAATGACAGAATGTGTGTTGGAGGCTTCACTCGAAGTAGACTGTACGGAAGAAAGCGAGCGTTAGAAAATAATTTATTTTCACAAGGGAGAAATGGGAGGCTCGGCCAGAATTTGAGAATTTTAGGGAAAAGCATATATGCTATATATATAAATTCATGAAGGAAAGGAGTTTGAAGATAAGTGGAAGGTTTCTGAGGGTTTAGACGGTAACAGGTAACAGCAGAGGAAACAATTCTGCCTTGGGCATTTACAATTCTATTTCATGCCAGGTTTCCTATATCAATGTTGGTCTAAATTAATCCCATGTAAGGAGATGCTCTGAGAACTACAATAATGCAGATGGGAGGAAATAAGGCAAAGATTAGAGAAAAGATTAGATCTGAGTATGTGCCCAGAGAGATAAAAAGGCAAATTTGGAGAAGTTATCAGTCTTTGAAGAAAGCCAGGGCTTGGCTTCTTTCCCAGCAGTTAACTGGTTCACATTTCTGACTTCAGGGCTTCTACACTCTGTACACCTATGGAATTCATCAGGTCTTTGACATTCTGGTTCATATTATCTTAGCATACATAGTACTTAATTTAATTAAGAGATGACATTTTGATGAGGTGCATGTCTCAATCACACAATATAACCCAACACACTGCACTGACGCACAATTAAGCACATATTTGAAACACATTTTGTTTTTTGAAAGGAAGGTAACAATTAAAATTTAAAGTTCTGCTGTGTCAAAATCAGTTTTAGTTACGGTGAATCTAACTTTTCCTAATTTTTCTCCTATTCCAAGTATGCCAAGTTTCCATTGGATGATTGATTTAGGAAAGGGCCCATTCTTTCATCCTTCATTTTCTAGCCCACAGATATAAAAGGAAACAATCAGCTGTTCAATTTGCTGAGGGTATTTACAGGGCTTAGCTAATTTGAAGACTGTCAAGCTTAGATTGCATCCAGCAATTTGGAGTTCTCATGTCAAGGGGAATTTAAAAAAGGGTAATTTTAAGACATTGCCATTCACTTCTCATTGGGACTATATTCTGAAGGATCCAAAGGGTTTATGTTTCTTGTCTTAGGGTTCTGTTCACAACGGGTTCTTTATCTCCCTTCATGTTTTTATGGCATGCCATTTTGTGAATGGAGCCATCATTGTGAGTGATGAGCTGCCTAGCTGTCCAGGGGGAGCTGAGAAATTGCACAGCTTCAACAAGGAGGCAGTTTTCCAACTTCTGCTAAAGGGGAACAGAATTACATGTCTGGGCCAAATCAACAATACACATTCAGGTTCCAGAGAAGAAATTTTTGTTATGCAAGAGATGAAACATTGTTTTTTTTATTAAGAAAGGTTGTTATTGGTTTGAAGCAGCATGGTACCATTGGTGTGTGGCGTGCCATTTGTCTTTCCAACATCTACTGCCATTTAAAATATCACAAGCTTTTTCCCAGTGGTGAGGTAAATCCATGGGAACAGCATTCAAGCCACTACACAAAGTACAAGCCAATTTTAACAAATTCATAATTAAAACTCAGCCAACTCTCTCCTTGCACTGCCAAAGCCCTTCCTCTGTATTTTCCAATTAAATACTCCTTCTGTGAGGAAGCAGGCTTTTAGAGATGCCAAAACGGAACCACTAATGTCTTTATAACAATGAGACCTTCCTGTTCTCAGACCATTTTAAAATATTTTAATCCCACTGGCTTCCAAGAACATTTGTAGATGCAATTCATGCAGCCACTCCTTCAGTATATAGTCCCTAAAAGCCCACTATCAAAACTGCTCTAGCCTCAGTGAACTGGATTGTTATTGACATTCTAACAGGGGAAGTAAGCAACACACAAATAAGTACATGGCAACCCACGCTGAAAAACGCTATGAAGGAAAATAGGGAAAGGAAATAATGATGACAGGGTCTCTACTTCAGTTAACAACAGCAAGAACAAAAAAACTGTGAGAACGGCTTCACAGAAAAGAGACATCAAAATCCCACCAAGGCTCTGTCTGAGGTGGCCCTAGCCTTGCCTTCACATTGTCACATTTTATTCATTTGTTGTCCATTTTGCACAATTAGGCATTTTAATGCCAACTTGTTTTATGCTATTTCTATGCATCTCTCCCTCGTACTTGCCTCCGTCCTGACAAGTTGTAATGGAGTGAACTAGGACAGACTTAGGACAGTTGGATTGGGATTTGTGGCATAGATTTATGTGATTTGCAGCTCTTTTTTGTTTAAGCCACAGCTGGCTTCCCAGAACAGAAATCCAAGTGTACTCCTCCTATCCAAGATGCTGAATCACAGCAGACCCTTATCATACTAAGAGCACATCATAATGTCTCTCTGCCTATTTTACCTTACAAATTTGCTGTATTTTGTTTTCCTATCTTAAATAAGCAATCGAGTTTTAATCTAAGTTTTGTACTCTTTTATCACAAAGAGCTTATCACAAAGGAGTTTGTGTTCCCAAATTGTGTAAGTTTAAAGCTTATAGCTCCCTGTGAGAATCAGACCAGGGTACACACTTGGTATATCCACAGTCTGCAGATGTATAGGCGACTAAGGCCCATCAGAGGTAGTACAGGAAGAGATGAGCTTGCTAGGGAGAGATGCTTAAAGCCTAAGGACTATTACTAAGCCTTTGGATTTTATTCTAAGAAAAAGAGGAAGCCATTGCATGGCTTGGGGTAAAGAATTTATATCATCCAAATGATATTTGGGGAGTTCTCTTTCTAGCTTCTGAATTCAAGGTAACAAAATTGGATGTTGAGAACCAGTCAGGAGACTACCTCAAGTATTGAGGAAAGAAATGATACAACTTGGATAGCTCAATCTTGGGTATATTTGAATGTATGTTTGACAAGATTTGTTAATGGTTGGATGCAAAATGTGAGAGAATTCATAAGTAGTTTGAAGATGTTTGATGTAGGAAATGGAGTCAATGGTAACACTGTGCTTTGAAATGGAAAACACTGAGGGAGAAGAGAGTTTGATTAAACTCAGAATTTTGTACTTGTAAAATTGCAAGCTGAGAGGTGGCACACACCTATACTCCCCACACTTGGGAGGCAAAAACAGGCTGATCTCTGAGATCTTAAGGCCAGCCTCATCTATTTTGTAAGTTCATAGAAATGTTTTCCACCTATCTGATTGTAGAAATTAGTTCTGTAAATTTTAGTCATCTGTTTCCACGAAAAGGAGTGAAACCAGATAAGGTCTCCAAGGTGGCAGCAATGGAAAACCAAGTTTAAGACACACGTTCATGGATGTGTTGATCTTTACTAGCATTAAGTTTCCTGACTGGAGGCAGTTCCATTGTCACAGCAAGATTTCTGAGATTTGGAATGCTAACAAAGAAGTTTCCTGGATGGTATAGAAAGAGTTAGATTACTGTTGTGTTTGAGGAAGAAGCGTCAAATACTATATTTTCCTCGTTATTCAAATAAGTTGTATCAAAGACCTAATAAGTTAAAATGCACCACCAGACACAGATTGTTGAATTCTACAAATTGAAATTTTATAAAATATAAATGTATATTAAAAAAATCAGAGAATCTGCTAGTAAGTCAAATCATTCTAGAGAAACATATAGTATTTCTCAAAATGAAAACAAGTTTCCATTGCGCCAGGAATGATCTGAGCAGTAAATTAATTGTTGGCTTGTCAAAACAGACATTGCTACAAGCTTGACCTGAAGGAGTCTCCGAGAATCTGATGGGAACAGCTCAGGACTGGGAAAATCCTTTTGAGAAAGTGACCCTATCTGGTATCAGCTCTATTCTTGGCGGAATTTGGTATAAATGGCCCTCCCACAAGTGCCCTTAACATGATGCAGTTCAAAAGCGATCAGCTGTGTCACATCAGATTGGAAATGGGCTCACTAGGACTTTAGGACTCAAAGATGCCCAAAGCAGCTAAAATGAAAAGGCCTCATAGTGCTAACTAATACAATAAGGTCTCCAAGGGGAAGACAAATAAGACTCTGATGTATCTTGGCAGCACCATATCTGTCATTATTACTGAATTCAGAATTCATTGCAGGACTGAAAAATAAAAATGGATATTACCATTTGAGAGTTGAGAGGCACTAAACTGAAACAAGACTCATGTAATAAATTCACCTGGGGAAAAATAGAACACACCAAAAGATGGATCAAAAGTGAGTTTTTACAGGGCAGTCACAGCCTGATGAGCATTTCAGGGGGGTGGTGGAGGAACCATCGGATAATAAATTAAATTCTAAGGCTCTTCTTACCCAGAGGAATTGCTTTGAAGATGAGACATAGCCCGTGCTCACTTGTGTGCATCTGTGTAATTTGTTTCTGCATGCAACAAAGGCTTCAGGACTGTGCCTTACTCATTGATATGACTCACTCCTTTAGTTTTTTCAGTTTATCCCTCAAAACACTGTTTCAATAACTACAGATAATCCACCCCGCAGCAGAACTAGAGACTATTTTCTCAGCCGAACTTACTAAGGAAACCTAACTACTTCAGAATCACAGCCGTTCTCCCCACCCATACGAATCCTCAGAGCTTTGATCAAGTTTATTTCACAAAAGAGCTCAACAATCCAATAAAAATCATATATATGACTTACCTTTCTTAAATTCCTTAAAAAGAATGGAATAAAGAAAAAAATCTTAAATCATATTTTTACCAAAAACAAACAAAAAAACCTAATGAATCAATTATATATGTGCATATTTCCAAACCACAAGGAAATTTAAATCACATGTCAGACTTTTGAAAAACTGAAATGTATAGAAAGCATTACTCTCTTCCCAGCAAAACATTCCTAATTAAATGGATTGGATAGCAATTTTTGTAACCTGGTGTCTCATAATGATGAAATGGAAGATTAAATATGTTTATTGCAGAATCACTGTGAGATATTAAGTCCTTAACTTGAAATTTAAAAACATATACAGTCGGACACTTAATTTAAGAGCATATGTTGAAGATGGATAAGGATGGACTTATCCAAACAGCTACGAATAATGTTATGAAAAATAGTGAGGAGGTATAAGGTCAAAACTTTACATCTGTGTTGAACTATCATCTTTCTTGTTCAGTTTTAGTGACTCATTTTAATTCTGTTAATTCTGTTTTAATTTTCATTTTGAAAATTAGCTGAAGCTTTCAAATCTCCTAAGATCAGCCTGCCAATATGCCTCTTGCAGACACAGCTACTAAAGGAGGGTACTTCTTAGGGTAGAGAGTGTGACATTCATTCCAGGGAGGACCACACTGAGTTTGGAAGCTGCATATGTAGTCAAAAGTCTGAGTTTCCTTTTTTGTTTTCTAAACAACTGAAAAATTTCCTAGGAATTATTTGTTTGTATTTTTTTATTTACTGTAGTTGCCCATAACACAAGACATTTAATTCAACTGAAACAAAAAATATTTATCAGTGCAGGGGCACAGATTCTCAGTGGTCATTCTACTGTTACGTGGCTGGCCCCTAGAAAACAGAAATGTTGCCCAGGGCTTTTTCCCTCCCACTTACAAATGGTATACACTTACTTCAGTGATAGTTAGCAACTTTAAGAGTGGTCTCACATGCAGAGTCTGATAGGCCTGTATATTCTAGTTCTCTTAATTTCTTTGTGTTATTGTACTCTATACTATTCATAAACTGTCACACAGTAAAATGTATGTTAGCAAATTCCCAATTGGAGATCACTCATAGTCCTTGAAGGAGGTCAATTGAATCCATGGATCATAAAGCATATAAAGAGCTTGTGATCCATTCCCTGAGGGACTAATCCTAAAGATTTGTCATTCAACTGTTTTTATTTGAAAGCAAAAAGAAGACGGTAGAAGAGACAGGAGGAATACGAAGGTATTTTGGTACTTTTATAATGTGTAGTAATGCTGAATTTGAAAAGTGATCATCTTTGTTGTTGGTAATTCCTAATAAACAGTCCAATACAGACCTAGATGTTTGAAAAAGTGATCAGATCTATGGATAAATGTTTGGAAGCTATCAGGACAAACGTTATATGTCACACAAATGTTCTACAATGTATATCTCCAGGTGAGGCATGGATTTTCATAACTCATCTTGACTCTGGACTCTATAAGCTACGTATCTTACTTATCATAGAATTTAAATTTTTTTCAGAGGTTTTCCTGTGCCCTCAAAAATACCCTTTTAGCTACACAAAAATAAGGTATTAAAAAGATTTGAGGTATAGAATAATCATTATTCCTTAAATGTCAGGAGAAGTAGCAAAGGAACTTGTTATCCTAAATATAGACTTCAAACAACTTTGTCTTAACAGAATATATCAGATGTCACAAAGTAAATGAAAAGGTGACCAATAGGCTCCTGTACCCAGGTCACCTATGAGCGACTGTTGAAGGATAAAGAAGCAATTATTATGAGTAATACTCTTAAATCTTCCAGTATAGAACTTAACCCTAAGACCAAAACCTCACAGAAACACATTTGTGTTGACAGAATTGATACTCTCCTCCATGATAAATTAGACTTGGGTCCAAAATTGTTATTGTCTTACTGGATACGAGATAATCGACCAGATAATATGATGGCCCTCAGTATTAAGTCATTCTTAGTAGATACTGCATTTGTATGTGTGTCCCAGAGAGAAAATGTACTATTTACTGTGCTATGCTTTAGATCCAATTTTCTCCTGAAAAACCTGTCACATGTTCATGTGTTAGAAGCTTTATGTCTCCTGAAGTTGGCGAAAATAATAATAATTACAAAATCTACATGAAAGTAAAAAAAGTTTTAAAGACACTGCAGTGTGGTTACTTTTATTTATTCTAATTAAATCATGTTGAGAACTTCAATACATGAAACAAATACTGAAATTCAGTCTACAGGCAGCTTTTTCAGTCTTGTGCAGCACCCCAGATATAACTTTGGAAATCTAAGGGGGCACATTGTCACACATTAAAAGTTTTATTTTTCTTTCTTATTGCTTTTCTCCTCCTCCTCCTCCTCCTCCTCCTCCTCCTCCTCCTCCTCCTCCTCCTCCTCCTCCTCCTTCTTGTAATCCAAACTATCACCTGACCTGTAAACTATTCATCTCAATACCCTATATACATGGACAGGCAACATTGTGAGAGACACTCCAGTGACACAACTTGTGAAGTCATACTTTGTCAAAGGCTTTCTATGTGCCTAATCAGATTACTTCTGCCGGTAATTCCTTGTCAACAAGGCAGGCTTTTTCTCTCTTAAAAGATCTATGCATGCCTGGGAGGACTCAGGTTGTTTAGTCAAGCATGGTTTCTATGAATATAAACCACAGAGACTTTCTCCCAGTAGGTTCTTCTAACTGATTTGTTCAATGAACCTGCTTTTGCCTACAGGTCAGTGATTAATAGGTTTTTGAAAGAGGAAGGACCTATCTGCACAAAAATGAAAGTTTTGTTCTCTAAATAGAAATTCTCAGTGCTATCAGAATCTTATGAATCCTTGGTCTCCTTTGACTTCACAGGCTGTGTATAAATCTGTATTCCAAAATGAGTCACCTGTCCCTCATGGCCAAGCTCTATGCATGCTCTTCAGAGGGTAGCTGTTACTATTGTGTATTGTTGCTAAACATTGGGCTGTGAATTGTGTGGCCTCCAGTCTCTACTCTCCTGCTTAGATTTTACCTATTATCCCTCTTTTAACTCTTAGTCATGATAGCTATTATCATTTACTACCAGGAATCGTACAACTGATCTTGGGAGTTCACATGAGGTCACTGTTAGATGTAATACCGTAAAAGAGCAATAATCAAGAAAGGTTTGCATGCTTTGGTGCTAGTGATCATTATTTGGTGATTGCACTTTGATAATTGTGCCAATATCAAATCATAACTCCACTTTCTCGCGGAGAACATGTCTTCCTCTAGAGTTTGGACTGAGACACGTTTCCAGTTCACCTTACCAGATGAGGAGGAGCATAGATTGATTCTGGAAAGTTCATTCTGAGGCAGTTAGAGATCATGAGGGTGGAGATAGTAGCAAGTTGCAATAAACAAGTTTATTGTGCGTGTATGTTCAGTTGTAATGCATGCATAGTGGGTAAGATACTTTCTCGGAAGAACATTCCAGTTTGCTACTGTATAAAACAGCTCACATTTAGCCGAAGCACTAAATATGGTAGAAATATAGAATATGGGATCTTTTCTAAAGGCTTAACACTTTATGTGAGATTTTCACGTTTAATCCTTTATTTTACATCTAACTTCAGCATCCTTCAACATACTGTGAATAATAAACATAATATTAATCATAAGTCAAGGATCACAATCTATAAAAATATCTCAAATGCCTGCAATTTAATAGAAAGTTTTATGTACCAAGTTCAGAACAAGAACCACATCCTTTCTTACAGGATTAAAGGCTCTACCAGAGACCCAAGGAGAAAGGTGTAGATTCTTCGGATCATTTTTGCCTCTCTCCCTAATTGTGCTTGATGATACAAAATTAGCAGTGAAGAACTACACTCTGAGATCATATCTTACAGTTTCACAAACTATTTTCCAATTTTTCTCTTCTTCTCTTCTCCTTCATTCTCCTTTCCTGTTCATCTCAGCCAGTGTGGAGTTAATGAAGGCCATACCGTTAAGTTAGCTCAAATTGTCCACCCACTTTCTGTTTTTCTAATAGATAATCTGAATAGCAACATTCTTTCTGATCAATTCGGACCTAGTCTTACATCTCCAGGGCTCAGATTCCCAACTAGTCTGTCCATTTGTGTGTAGGCTCCTCTGATTTTCTTCCTTGACCATATTTGATATAAATTATAAGTATAATAAAACAGAAACTGGCTATTACTATCTTCATTGGCAACTCAACACAGTAACTTCCTTTACAGTCACCTGACATGTTGGGACCCGAAGAGATTAAGTACAAACCCAGGTGAGAAATGCTGGGAAATGCAGTGTTTTATTGTAGCAAACTCAAATGAAGCAGAACACTAATACTGAGGGATTAATTTTAAGTTAGCTTAGAGATAGTGTTTACAAAACAGAGCATTGAAAAATATTATGTTGGTTTTTTTTTTCTTTAGAGGAAAAGACATGGATTCCATACACCATTGAGGAAATGGCTGTTATTATTATTTTTTTTTGTGGATTTATACACATGAAAATTTAACCCCTGGTTTTCAATAAGAGTAGACTGTGACTATTATTTTCTCACTGGAAAAGGATAGGATTACAGTTAGACCTTAAATAAATCAGTAGGGTATAGTGAGTGCTCCTAACATAAATGTAGCACACTGATCTGTGCTTTCTTATGCTTTTTTGTTATAAGACTTAATACTGGAAATTCTGGTATATAAGAAATTTCATATATGTATATGTACATGTATACATATATACATCTATATATGCACATACATAGGCATATTTGAACACATGTACACATTTATGCAACATGTGCATGACACACATGCATGTGCACACACATATATATAATTGCGCTTAACCTTTTGAGTTTGTAAGATCAAAATGCCCTTCAAAAGACTGGTAATGTCCAGCCAAAATTACAAGGAGAAACTCTGTCTTGATAAAAATGAAAAAAAATGGTTGATAATGTCAGTCTTATCAGTGGAATGCATGTGATTGTTAATATCCAGCCCAAGGCACTCTTATTTTTCCTTTAATAGAAGAATATATATCAAACTTGAAATGCTAGGCACCCAAATAGACTGGGAAATACAGAGCCTGGCTGTGAGACAATGTAAGTGAAAGGCCACTTTGTGCAAGGATTCCTGGCCTCTGAGTAGTAATGTTTTTCAGATGTGTACTGAATTTTGTCCTTTAGGGTATAGTAACATGGCCCAACTCTGCAAAGATATTTTCCTTTTTATTCCAGATCTCTCATTCTGCTCTTCTGAGTGCTTTTTAGCTTAAGAATGGCAGAAAATAAGTCATTCCATTTGAGAAATGTAATTAATATTCTGAACCGTGTTTATACAGAGTGCTTGCTTGTGTAATGGTGTCTCCTCGGTCACCACTTGAGTGCCTTCTATACCAAAACAGGTCATTAAAAAGGCTACTACTGAGTGCCTTCAATCTCAGCTCAACAGATAGCTGCATTAGTGGATAACATTTAATTCCAACCCATAATTATGTTTGCCAGTCTGAAATTATTCTCTCGTTTTTAGGTTGACCTTTATTTCTGAATAATTTCAAGTTCTCCTAAATCCATTTATGTTCCAAATTATATGCAGTACAAATATGTACTGTACCTTTTGACTACAAACAGTTAAATATTTTTTTAATTGTAGACCTCCAAAGGAGAGTCTACGTATGTCTTGATTAATTAATAAAAATGTTGGTTGGAAAGATGAAAGTTTATGGAGTTCATTAGGAAGCATCTCACCCCACCCTTCAGATTTAAAACGATGGCTGTAGTCGTCCGTGTCATAGTTTGGGTTTTTCACTGTATGTGAAAAACATGGAACCACCTTTATATTTGCTATATCAGGTATAAATTGTGATGCTAAAACTTTCAAACATTATCATCTAACTAATAATTCTAAAAATGAAACCATTTTTTGGTCTGGTTTACATATCTCAAAAGTCATAGTCAGAATTCACTCATCAGTACTCCTCATGGTCCTAAGGTGCCATACCTACTACTCTTTAGAAAGAGAAGCAAATCATAGCATACAGAAAGCGTCCTGGATGACTCTGGTGATTCATCAAGAATAGTAAGGTGAGCCAATAGGCATCATGAAACACAAGCCACTCTGCAGTCGGCGGACACATTTTCATAAAACTCTCTCGTTCTCCCTCGTCTTCTCTGTCTCAGTTTTCAGGCTCTCCCTTATGTTCAAGATCATTGTTACCAGCACACTCAAGTACCCTTTATGTGTGCATAGAGCACGGCAAATAAAGTTAGTAAATGGAGGATTATTAATAATAACTGAGATAAATAGCATCTTAGATAAATCAAGAAAATAATTTTCATTGTTTCTGTATCACACATGTAAGATTTTTTTTTTTGAGACAGGATTTCATTTGGCTCAAGCTGACACCAATCTTGTTATTTCACAGAGTATGACTTTGAACTTTTGATCCCTCTGCCTCTACTTCCTGAGTGCTGGGACTGCAGAAGTATGCTTTTACATCAGGATTATATGATACTGGGAGCTGAATTCAGAGCTTCGGTCATGTGAGGCAAGTACTCTATGAACTGAACTATACTCCAAGCCCATGTATGGGAATTTTAAATATCAAATTTAAATATGACTAATGGATCAACCTGAAGAAATTCCTTCAGTATAAGAAAAAATAATAATATGTAATTCCAGTACTCAAGGAGTTTAGAATTTAGTAAGGAACACAACTGCTACACAAGAAGCACTCAGTAAATAGTAAAAGTCTAAATTCTAGAACTCTGAGGGAGAGTCTATGGAGGCCAGGTTGATCAACTGTGTTTCTGACTTGAGGAAGACTCTGTGATGCTTAGACTCTTATTTCAACTTTCAGGACACAAAGCCTCTAGCTGCCTACAGTGATAGCTGCTGTCTATCACTGATTCCATCCCTAAGTATCTTCTAGCTGAAAACGTGTTCATCACACATAATCATGCTTCCTTGTCATAAAAAGCCTGAATGACATAAATGACTCATGTTTGGTTGTAAAAGTAAATAACAAATAATATTGAATGTCTGTGTTTTCTTTCTCAGATTATTCAAAGGGGTCATACCAGCCCCAGAGATACCCTTTAGGATTGGTTATACATTTGTAGCAACTCTGTCTCAATTCAGCTCAATGAGACAAGGCCTCATGCCTTCCTTTTTTGGTGATGCTTTACTTACTTTATCCCGAAGAATTGCTTCTAATGTCATTGTCCAGTAAATACATCATGAGTCCCAATCTAAAAGCCTTAGTGGGATACCAGCTGTGTAGTTTCCAATCCTATTCCTCTCCTCTTCCACAATTCCTTTATGATTTCCACCAGTATTAACTACATATGCTACACTCGCAATAGCACCAGCTCCCCTTAATCCCAAGATTTACATTCGGTTGCCTTCTCTGGACATCTCAACTTCAGTTCACACACAGGACTCTTTTGACATTTTAATTTACCTCCCCTGATTTACCTTTCTATTGTGAATCTTCATATCATCGTATTGGTTGTTTATAAGCTACCCAGTTGTTCTTACCTAAGCCCTGGCCACATGGAACACATTTGACGGGCAGGTCTTAATTCTCAAGAATGTAGGTGTTGCAGTGTAGCTTCCACCTGTGCTCACCAGTATAGCGACATTAAGTTAAACAGTGTAAGAGTCCACTGGATACTCTGAAAGCTAATCCTCAAATGATGAGATACATTGACTGGAAGATCCATAATGTGAAAGTCAAAGGTGAAACAGAAAGTTAGAAGCAACAGATGAAAGCAGAAAAATCATCAAAGACAGCAAAACTCAAGAACAAGATCTTTGCCTGGGATGAGTTTAAAGCATTGCTTCTGAATTCTTGACTTGATGTCTCTGGCAACTATGTCTTAAGGGACACTGTGGCATCAGTTGAACATGTCTCTAGTCTCTATGAAAAACTTTAAATCTGTTTTCTGTGTTTGTTGTACAGGTACTAAGATCTTTTTCCTGTGGGATATATGTATGTGGTATAGTAGTAGTAGTTGATAAATGGTAGACAGATAGACAATATTATGACATGTTCTGGTTAGTTCTTGTCAACTTGACAGAAACTATTTCATTTAGGGAGAAGGAATATCAGTTGAGGAGTTGTCTCTATTGGATTAGCTTTGGACTATATTAATGATATATTTACACAATTGCTAATCGATGGTGAAAGGCCTAGTCTACTGTGGGTGGTGCCATCCTTAGGGTGTTTAGTCTGGGCTACATAGGAAAGGTATCTGAACAATCCAGAGAGAACAAGTCAGTAAGCAGCTTTTCTTCAAGGTCTCTGCTTAGGTTCCAGTTTTTACCTCCAGGTTCCTGGCTAGAGTTCCAGTCCTGACTTTCCCCCATTATGAACTGTAACCTATAACCTGAAATAAACCCTATCCTACCCCAAGTTGCTTATGGTTAGTTTTTTATCACAACAAAAAGCAAACGAGGTCACAGAATATTTGCCATAATATATGATATTTACATATGAGTTTATAACCTAAATTGAAGATTCTGTGGGAAACCAGAACAGGAATTGTGCCTTACCACCATAACCACACCAGTCAGCGACCTCAAGCCAAATTTCCACCAAGTATAATTTTAATTCATTTGCATATTTCAAAGGAAAGAGATCCAAGCTTATTCAGTAAGGGAAGAATCGTCCCTTCTCCTTCACCATGCCCTGTTAAGAGTTCAGTGCTTTCCCTGAGATTGGGGAAAATCTGCAGGGAGTTACTTCTGTTTCCTGTTTGCTTTTGAATTCTACCATTGTCATTTTGACTACATGGCTGTGCTCTTTCCATGCTCCATGCTAACTGACTTGTGTGACTCAGAACTCTCAAAACCACTCCAGCAATGTATTTCTGTTATTAATACCCTCCATTGAAGAAGTGGAGAAGTAATGGCATCTTAGGTCCCAAAAATAAAAAAAAATACGTAAAGATAATAACAGCATGCTTGCGCTGTACGACTAATGCTGCAAGAAACACTGAGAATTTTAACCTCCTTCCCAGTGATTCAACTGTGAGGTCTGTCTTTTTCCCTTGGTTTCTCCATTTCTCTTCTATTACTATTCATAGAGTTTTTGTCCAATTACAAGTTTCCACTCAGTTCTGTTTCCACATTATGTCCTTTTATATTCCCAAGGACCCTTCTCCATCGCTTCTAAATGAAAGGTGAGTTATTCTGTATGTTGTCCTTTGGTATCACTCAATTGGAAGCCATAGAAATCTCAGTCTTCCCTGACTTCCTCCCTGCCAGTCCCAGGAGAGGAAGGGGCAATCCTAAAGTGTAATAATATAGCATGTAAGTATATTTTCTTCCTGAGAAAAAGGAGAAGATTTGAATGAATTTAAAATTTCCACTTTCTTCACACAGAGAAACAAGGAAATTACCAGAGAGAGTACACACAAAGCCGGAACTGTGGCCCTCGGTGAGCAAGTGACAACCCATTTGTTTCCTGCCATATTGCTTTGTTAGAGTGGAGGGCAAGCAGTGGAATCCACTCCCTGCTGTGTTAAGGAACCATTTGGAATAAGATGATGGAATGAAAGGAATATGAAGCCAGGGCAGGAACTGTCTATGGTGTCTGACTTATTGTTGTAATTGGAGTTTGTTCCTCATTCATGTTAGAGAGAAAGAATATGAGAAGTCAGGAGACAGAGTGATAGAGTAGACATTTGTTTTCAATTAACCCCAGAATGCAAAGGAGAAAATATAAGGAATGACATTCTTTCTCACAGTGTTACGTATCTACATGTAGCATTAATAAATCCATAAAGCAGGTATTGAACAAAAATGGTAATCACTATCTATAAATTCTATGTATCAACATTATTTTTTTGTTTCCTTGAAAGATTTACATTGATGTTTATTTCTTCTTCTTCTTTTTTTTTTTTTTCAAGACGGGTTTCTCTATTAACTCTGGCTGTTCTGGAACTCACTCTGTAGACCATGCTAGCTTAGAACTCACAGAGATCTGCTGTCTCTGCCTCCTGAGAGCTGGGATTAAAGGCAGGCACCACCACCACTTAGCTTCCTCTTTTTTTTAAATCTAGAATTTTGACATACTTTAGAGACTTCTAACTAGAAGTGTGGGTGGGGGGGAGAGGAGAGAGAGAGGAGTCAGTCCTCCTCTGACTGGCCTTTCTATTCTACTTAGTCTCCAATAAGATCAGAAGTTAACTGAGTTCAGAAGTTACAAAATAATATACTGGTCTGATGATTTCAATTATGAAAGTCATTCTGAAATTACAAATTTTCATACTTCAGTGAAACTCACAATGCATTATGCCGAAAATTATAACTCTCCCTGGAGTACAATTTGTATTATACCCCTTCCATCCCTAAGACCTTAACATATCCTTGAACCAAAGGCAATTGAATTTTGATATTCCAAATGCATGAGTGCCAGAACTTGTGCAGAACTGATCCTTGCAGTGAATGCATATACACAGCTAAGTGTGTGCTTGCTAATGTGCCAGCTGACACCAAAGAACATGTAACAGTCTTCAACTGTGAGGGAGGAACACAGTGATATCTATCATTGAGTATTATGTTTTTCCCAGTTCCCTAAAGAGTAAATGTAAAAGCTTGCAATGGCTTTAGCACTGTTGACTGATCTCACCAATAGTTTAATTCTGTGTCTTTAAAAATAAATAGCAGTATTTTTCAAGAAAGTTTTTTTTCTTCTGAACTATGGTCTGCTACTGACTTCTACTTTATAAATATACTGTTCATTTGCAGTAAATTCTTCTACCCTTTATTTCTGTAGAATCAAGCTACATGATTGCTGTATATCTACTGCCATTGTTTTAAGGCAAAATAAAGAGATTTTTAAAAAATGTATATTCTCCTACGAATAGTGGTTCGTGACCTTCCTAATGTGTGACAGTTTAATATAGTTCCTTATGTTGTGGTGACCCCCAACTATAATTTATTTTCATTGCTCCTTGTAACTGCAATTTTGCTATTGTTATGAATTATAATGTAAATATCTGGTGTGCAGATGATCTTCAGTGACCCTTTTGAAAGAGTTGTTCCATCCCAAAATAAGATCGTACCCCACAGATTAAGAATCCCTGATCTACGAGGTAGGGAAAGTATGGAGTAGGAAAAATTAAAAAGAAATACGTTATAAGCAACATGGAAATAATAACCTGCCTTTTAAACATCAGGATACTACATATATTTTGTAGCACAACTTTACCACTCTGAAAGGACAGTGAAGGAATGACTGGGCCTTCACACCTCCCAGCTCACTCTTTCTCACGTTATGTACTGGGAGAATACACCAAAAAGCTAAATAACCCTGACTCTTCCTATTCTTTTTAGTAATGGCTGGTCTGATCAGCCTCCACTCTTTCCCTCAAGAAATGACAGGCACAGTTCTCCTCCATTACAGCTGTTGAGTGACCCCACTTAGAGAGGCTCTGGTGCAGGGCATTGTGGAAATCTTGTGAGTCAAAAAAATAATAACTGATTCTGAATTTTGTGCATCTTTCTCTTGGACTCAAACAAATCACTTATGGAAGGAAAACCAACCAGAGAAATGTCCTAGTGTTGCTTTTGTGGACTGTGAAGTAAATACCACTAAAGGGAGAAACATAAACCTGGGCCTCCATGAGAGTCTTGTGTTGGGTCAGGAAAAGACCAAGAGAGAAAGCAACTCTCGGCCAAAACTGGAGCAAGAACAGCAAGAGCTGCCTCCTTTCTCAGGCTTAATCTATATTCTGATCTTGATTCTTTAAGGTGGGAATACCTGGCCCTTCATTTTAGAGAAATAACAAAGGCTCTTCTTTAAAATATATAATTCAGATAAGAGTGATCTCTACAATAGAAGAGGATTTAGAAGTCTGACTCTAAAGTCAGACATGCTAGAGCTTTAAACTCAGACTCATCACAAATCACCCTTTCTGGACTGCGTTTGATTTGTGAAAGGAGAATATAAGTATATGTATTGCAAGTATTTTTCAAAAATGGACATAAAATATAAATCCTGATGTTTGATATGTTGACACATTTATTATAGTTCAGCAGCCATTTCTAGTCTTAACATTAAAAGTTGTCTTTTTCTTGTCCTAAATACAGAACTATGTACAGAACTGAAGTGAATGTGTCAGATTTAAATTCAGTACAATCTGATTCAACCCACTGTGTGTGTGAGGAACTTACCAGGCACAGACGAAAAACCTTCTCTTCATCAGGTACCAATGGCATTTAAGAGTTTAACAACTTCTCTGTCTCCTATAACCTTGTTACCCTGAGGCTCAGTGAAATGGCTATATTTTTGGCGAAGATATGTTGAGTGCTATGCCCTATAAAGTTACACGGTTTCTTGTTCCAGAAAGAGACTGGATTAGTGACTACTCAACTAAGTGCCTACTCTCTACCTATGAATATGTGAAAACTGTGGAAGAAAATAATCTTCCATTATATACTTAGTATAGGTGATGAAAATGTGCATATTTTTAAGATCCTACTTTTCATTTCTAACTATCAAACAGAAGTCTCAGAACTTGATATCTCTCTATTAGAAGAATTGTAAAGGAATTTTCTTTCTGTTCCTGATTCTGCCTTTGTAAAAAACATCCCTGTAAAGCCAAGTAGGACAGATATAATCATCTTTTCTTCTCCTGAAGCTTTCTGAGGATGAACACTTCCTGAGTACTCTTAGTAGCTCTATCCAGTATCATCTCGTTACAGTCAAGATGCTCTTCCTTGTGCCCAATCTAATCTTTCCTTCTTCCTTTATGTAATGCTTCTCTCACAACGGGCATCCAATCCATTTTTCCCTGCAGATGACTAACTACTGACACCCCGTATCTTGCGCACAATAGGCCCAGTGTGGTTTAAATCTGAAAACAGATAAAATATTTCTAAAAGTGTGAAGGCGTTGACTAAGCTACACTATAATGGATGTAAGTTTATTTAGTAGAAAAATATAAACAATTGGTAACTCATTTTCTCCTAGAATAAGTTTTTCCTAAGTACACGCCATGTTTACTGATCTTTGAAACTTTTTTTATAGTTTCCCTACTCTGTGGAATTATGATATTAAGAACTGAAAATGGACTGATATGCTACCATTTACCTGAACATGCCCAATCTTATCAGAAAATGTAGTGATAAGGCCTATGAAGGAGTAAGGTAAATTCCACAATTTGTAAGAGCCCTTTGTGGTTTCTACCAACTTCTTAAGTTTAACAAATCTCTCAGTGAAAAGAAATTAACTGATGCTTACTTGTGTGATCTTCTAAAGTCGTTTGTAAAGTTCTCTTAGGTGATATCATCCATTCCTCTCCATTTTGTTGTTATTTATATGTATATAAAATATCCTAATAGTGCCTGGAACGCTGAAATCTTTTAGTAACCGGGAGGATGATGATAATGATTGTGATAGGTTTAATTTGTATAATCAGAAGGCATAAAATGAAGCCTAATCCTCAATGTGGTGGTATTTGGAGGTGAGTCCTTTGCAATATGACAGAGTCATAACTAAAGAGCCTTCATGAATGACACTAAGAGAAACCAGAGGTCCTTATGCTTTCCATGTGAGAAAATACACTGAGAAAGCCAGAAATTAGCCCTCACATAAGAGATACTAAATCCACTGCCACTGAAATATTAGATTTCACATATCTCCACATTGAACATTTTGTTAGATCAACCTCCAAGCACTGCTGGCTCAATGGTGACATGGATTACTATACTTTGTAATTATACTTTCCTCTCCCTAAACTATCTACTTAGTAATAAGAGATTTATGTACCTTTTTTCATTTAGATTTCCATCATCATCAAAGAAAAAACATATCCACATTTCCAAAAGAAATCAAGGCTTCAAATGATACTGGGTAATGTACATCTTGGCTTTCTTAGAACAGTGATGGCTCACACATATTGACTCCAAGCAATTCTTAATTGTGTACAGATCATACTTAGTTCTATGTATTGGCATTATAAATTATATGACCACTCTAGACTTAATGTCAATGAAACAGATCCTGTAGTTATACAAGTACAATTAAAATTTCATGATTGACCCCAGAGTCTCATTCATAGACTAAGCCCATTAGAAAACCATAATCCATTTCCTTTGCATATTGGAGAACACAAAATATGAATTTGAGAAAAATATAGGAAGATCATGTACCGATTTAAAGTTCGTTTAAGTTTGAGGACTAGGTTTTTTTTCCAGAGAATCCAGAAAAAAATCATCAGGAGAATAGATGAAAGAAATTCTTTCATTTCCTCTACATGTTCTCAATGAGAAGTTTCACAATAGAAGTGTTGTGAGTTCCAGCTGAATGATGAAATGAAATCATAAAACAAAAATACAATTCATTGTGCCTAGTGTGAATTGGTGTTAGCCTTGTCCCTAAATTTAAAAGGAAGGCATTTATTACAAGTTTTGGAGATAATGGTAGAATGCCAGAACTTGATATTTATAGTATTTTTTCAGTTTATATATCACATACCTTAGCACGTATTTGTACATAGTATTTCTTTCTTGACATTCACAGCTTCCATAAACAGGTAGAAGAAATGCAAAACTAGAATTAATGGGGTTATTAAAGACAGGAAACTTATGCTGATGGGTATAAATTGAGACAGAGTGCCATTCTGACATGTTAAAGTGACTAAAGTAACTAAAAAATAGGAGTGAACGATGTTGTTCAGTTAGAGTGTGTACTTAGTATGTGCAAGACACTGGGTTCAACCCTCAACATCACAAAAATGTTTCAAATATAACTTGACAGAAGTACGTCAAATAGAAGATAATTAAGGGAAATACCAAAATAGATTGAGAGTGCCTGGACCTCAATAATTGTTCTAGTACACTTTCCCACTGGCCAATTGATTTAACCATGAGGTTAATTATAATTAAAACTGCAAAATAATACTGTCTCCTCACTCAGTCAGCATGGATGCCATAACACAAGGGAGCACGGTATGGCTTGCTGACTTCACATCATGGAATACAAAGTTCTGGCAAGAAGCAATCCTGCTTCAAGACACCTCCACTACTCCTGACTAATTCTTATCAGGTCTAAACTAAGGAAACTGCTGATGCCAGGGAAAGTTTTTTCAACTAAGTTGAGCTTCACTTCTCTCTTCACATACTTTTAAAATCTGTGGCCATGAGTGAATCTGTCCTCTCAATGAATCATCCATGTAGACTCTGGTATAATACAGGGATTGGAAATGAAGATCATTTTTTTTTTTTTGCCTCTCCCGTAGTTACTTGAATTTCATCAGGAATTAAAGCTGAAGGCATCCAGGCTGACTGGTGACATTTGAAGATGGTAGGTTCCCAGTCAGCACAAAATCACATTCTGTATTTGCTCCTACCTACTTGACCATTTTGATCCAAAATTAAGCTGCACGAGGTACAAATAAGCAGGATGAATCTGGCAAAAGAACTCAGACAACTTCTCTCTGCTTGAATCTCTATGGAAAATCAGGATGATTATTATGAAGTAATTCCTTAAGCTCTATTTATCCACATATGGCAATGCTTTTGAATACAGTAGGATAGATGTCGTCCTGTAATATCCTGAAAGTCATTCCCTTCTGCAATTCCAGAGAACCATATTTAGTCACTCTTTCAGACTTGGTGACAACACAGTCTGTGGGTGTGTCCCAAAATCCTGTTCATGTAGGTGTGGGAGAGAAAGATGTAGCACTAGGCCAGTGAAGACTGAATCTGGTTTTCTCATTTTCCTCTCCAAATTTTTTTATACTGCCCCCATTTTCTCATTCTAAATTTCAAAACGTGTGAAGATCACGTCTCAGCACATTAGGTAGAACTTCTCACTTGGCCGCTTTTCACCTTTGTGGTGAATCTTCTTTCTGGGCTCATTAGCCTTAGTTCAGCAGTTAGTTTGAATCAGGAACTTTTGTTCTCACAAGGATTTCTTTGAGATGTGCTGTATTGTATGCAGGGGAGGGAAATGGACAGGTGGGAATGTTAGGGGTTAGACATTTCCATCAGCACTGAATGAGGTAGTAGCTTTGGTACAGTTATAGGATACAAGTAATTACTGCCTGGGTATGGAGGTTTAAAAACAAAATTGATACTTTAGAGAAAATATAACTTGTAGCAAGAAAAATACAATTGGTAATTATAGCCAAAAAAGGTGTGTGTGTGTGTGTGTGTGTGTGTGTGTGTGTGTGTGTATGTGTGTGTGTGTATATATATATATATATATATATATATATATATATATATATATATATATATATATATATAATTTCCTTTGGAATACTTTCTTACTTTATATTCTCATATTTGACAAATCCTTGATTGTCCTTTAAAATATAAGTTTTCTCATTTAAAAATCCCCTCCAGAGGAACCTCTTTCCATGTATTACCTTTTGTGTTTGATTTTCCCTTTTGTCTAAATGCTACCCACACTGTTGTCATAAATCAAATTATTCTTTAAAAATGTATTAAATGTGTCAAGAAATATTGGTGGCTCAGATACCAGGAAGATGACAGTTGAAAAATGAAAATCAGTGATTATTTTTAAAGCACATTAAAAGATATATATATATATATATATATATACACACACACACACACACACACACACACACACACACACACACATACATACACACACATTGATATTTGTCATAAAAATATTTTGTATCTGTGCTTATGGTAGTGTCATATGATGAAGCTGTTTCTATGGAGACAGTCCATGATTCATGGTCAACATAAAAGAAAATTTATAGATAAAGCTGTAAGATATACCAGATGGAGAA
Organism: Cricetomys ansorgei; assembly: GCA_026225945.1. Lineage (NCBI taxonomy): Eukaryota > Metazoa > Chordata > Mammalia > Rodentia > Nesomyidae > Cricetomys > Cricetomys ansorgei. Next base: position 7,296,538 of record JAMJFZ010001868.1, on the reverse strand, counting down.
ACTATTAATTTCTGAATTAAAAACTATAAATGATATCATGCTCCTGATTTTTATGACTAAAGTAATTCTTTTGTAATCTTAACAAATGTTACCACAACGTTTTTATAGTAGACAAGGAGATTGAGGATTTAAAAAATATATTCTGAGATTTCCTGGACGCTGTATAATGAGGGAGGACAATAAGGCTAAAAATTGTCTCATGCTAATGGTCCCTAAATTATATTGAATTTATAAAGACTTCTAAAAGTCTCGATTTTCTCATATGGCCCAGATGATCTCTCTCCAGCTGAAATCTCTGTAGTGGCTGCACAAAATGCTCTATAGATGAAAGGTTATTCCTGTGGGTGTGAAGGGAGAACTAGATACATTTGCGTAGGAGAGGGGTTACAGGTGGGAGGAGGGAGAAACAATAGTGACTGACATGAGAGAATGTTCCAGGCACACGTAGGATTTCAAATAACTGTCTCTATGGAAACAACAAAGCCAGTTTTCTTGACTAGAGAACTGTGTATCATTCTCTAAAAAAATAATAAGTTACAAGGAAAAATATCTATCCTGAATCACAATGGGTTAGAGTAGGAGACTTTACCACATCTATTCCCCTCCCTTCGGGTCCCATGTAAACTAGGTGGGATTCACTGCTTGGAAGTTCCCTGATTATCCTGTAGCAACAAAAGCAAAGCATCTAACCTCTGACTTTCTCACTGTATATTAGGTCTCTTCGCCCAACACTCTTCTGTATGGGTAGGGATGGAACAGCTAAGGGCTACCTAAAACATCTTTCATTTTGATCTACTTCTCTGGCTGCTTCTCTACATTTATTTATTTTTCCTCTAAGGTAAACAATGCAATCTATGAATAAGCCTTTGCCTTCACATATCTCCTTTATGAGACCATCTTGTAGAGGGCAGGGCTGCTGTATTGTTGCTTAACGTCATACCAAACTGTCGGTTCAGATGTTTCCATTTCTCTGAAAAGCTCCCAGGAGTCACTTTTAATTTCCTGGCAGGGAAGCTCCATTTCTCAGGGCACACTGCTGTTCTAACTTACCCTGTCTTCATTCTCCATCTCATCTCATTGCCAGATGCACCGACTACAACAACTCACACTGCTCTCATGCAATTTCACATCGAAGCACAATGTTCCAGAAAGACTCTGAATCACTTTCAGGATGCCATGGAGAAGAGAGCAGATGCTGTGTAAGTGGCTTTCTTACAACTACCTTCTCTCCTGCTTTATAAAGACAACTGAAACATAATACAAAGATCTCTGGAAGAAACTGAGAAGTATATACTAAATTCTGTCGGGGTTTTGTCTGCCTAGATAAAAAAGCATATTGCTAGCGATAATTAAAGTTAACTGCATCCCACACTCTCTGCCTTAGACTCGAGCTTTCTCTCGACAACTCTGACAAACTCATTTAGTGACTGCATTTTCAGTTTCAGAGTTTTTCACTATAGAATGTACTTGATTGTTAATACAGTAGGAAGACTCACCAAATAATTAGTTCATTTCAGGATAATTGGCATCTCCAATGTTCTACCTCAGCGCACATGTTACTACTTTAAAACAATACATTGTAGTAACCCCTTGCTCTGAAAATATGCCACTCCAGAGATAAGGAGATACTGTGTGGGGTTTCTTTACTGGGAAGAAAGTGGGCATTAAACCATTATTCATTAAAGAACCTCAGAGAACATCCTGAACTCTTCTCTAACCATTATCTAACCAAATTTCTCCTCTATTTTAATAAAATTGTCCTTATTTTCTATGCCTAAGACCAGGGTACTACTTTAGAAATTTATCTTCTGCCCTCTCCTTGGAAACAGGCTTTAGCCTCTTATCCAGAGATACTGTCCATCCCACGCTTTGACTTTCTCTACTTTGAACAAAAATGGTCTGTGAAATGTAAAATATATTGTTGGTGTAAACCTTTGGAGGCATTTCTTCTTTTGAGGATTAGGATCCATTTCCTTAGCACACAAATCCCAGTATCTTGTTGTTAGTGTTCTCTCTCTCTCTCTCTCTCTCTCTCTCACTCTCTCTCTCTCTCTCCTCTCTCTTCTCTTCTCTCTCTCTCTTTCTCTCTCTCTCTTTTGAAGAATTTAAGTATACTATATGTATAAAATTATAAGTGGTTATTAACTGTTAAGCAAAGGACAAAGGTGCTGGAATCCACAGACCCAGAGAGACTGAACAAGGAATCAGGGATTCTCCCTGGTAGGGGTGGGGAGATGGTGAGCTTAGGGAGGAAGGGAATGAGAGGAGGGGAAGCCAGGTGTGAGGAGGATGGAGGGAGGAAGTGTATGGTGGGAGGACAGCCAGAACTGGGGGATGTTGATGGGAGGATCTGGAGACCATGGGCAGTGGAAACTCACTGGAACCCAAGGTGAAGACCTTGGCAAGGACCTCTAGCAATAGGGGATAGGGAACTTGAACAGGCTATCTCCTACAACTGGCGAGACTCCCAGTGGAAGGATTGGGACACTACCCGAGCCACAAAACCTTCAACCTATAACCCATCATCCCTACAGGACCCACTGGGAAAATGGAAGGGCAGACCCCCATTCCAAAAGGGAGAACCCATGCCTGATTCTACAGGGTAGGCCAGGAACTAGAGACTGGATAGCCAGGAGACGATTTCTAAGGATATCCTGTTGTACTCATAGATCGGTACCTATTCAGTCTCCATCAGAGAAGCTTCTGCCAGAAGCTGATGGGAACAGATGTAGAGAACCAGAGCCAAACATCATGCAGAGCTCCAGAAAACTCACAGAAGAGGGGGAGGGGCATTTTGGGGACCAGAAAGGCCAGGGACATCAGGAGAGCCAGCCTCACAGAGTCAATGGATAAGTGCTCTTAGTGTCCCTCAGAGCCTGAAGCAGAAGACAGTCTCCCAGACATGTTATGTGGTTGTCTGGCTTGGGGTTTTTGCAGAGAGCCTGCAGGCTAGAGTGTATGTGGGGGTTCTCTGACGCTTTTGCCTGCCCTTGGGACCCATTTCCTCCAGGTAGGTTGCCTGGTCTACCTTTGATGTGGAGACTGGTGCCTAGCCTTGTTCCATTTGTTGTGCCCTGTTTGAGTGGTGACCCTGGGAGGACTGATATCTTCTATGGGGAAAAGTGGGGTGAGGGAGATGAGTGGGTGGGGATGGGTAGGATATATAACGGGAGGGGAATGAAGATGGGGGAACTGGGAGGAATTGAGATAGGGTAGGAGGGGTGTTGATATGTATTATATGAAAGAAGAAAAATATATTTAAAAAAGAAAGAAAAATTAAAGTGTACTACATGTACATAAATTTTAAATTGAAATTTCAGAGGAGCTTATAAGAGTGGTAACTCTCTACAGCACAGCCCTAATCCTTGCTTGATTTGGAAGAGATAATTGTCCCTTGTATCGTCTGTATTCTACCAAAAGGAGATGGTGCATAGACAAACAAATACATTTCTAGAGCAGCTTCTTTTCACACAATTGAGAATATTCAATGATTCTGTCATTTACCTTGCATTTACAACTCAGCCTAATCTCCTGACAATACTTCCTGTGCCCTTTTAGTTCTCACAATAGTGAGTCACCTGTAGTTTGCAGAACACTTCATGATGCTTCCAGGCATGGCTGCCTATTGATACACCTTTCCTACTGCTTGAAGGGACCTTCTTCACATTTGTAATCTATCCACAATTGCTAACCACTATTTATTTTCAAGATTTGTATCAGGCATAAACCCCTCAGGATGCCTTTATGCTCCTGGGAGCAAGAGTAAGATGGAAATTACTTCTTTATGCTCTTGGGAGATCTCATGCATATATGTATTCATCAAAGAATCCTTTAACTTGTTTAAACATAACTGCGCATTATTACTTTCAACATACTGCAAAATAACTGGAAGTCTAGTGTAGTAGTATTCCTGTATGTTCAGCAAGGATAACACAGAGGAATATTCATAAGTCTAAACTCTGCCAGACTTCAGCAGAGGGAACCACCATCATGGCAAGCACCATCCTCAACAGTGGAACCCTGAGCGACTGCATCCAGGTGTTTTATTGATTCAGAACTCCTTAGGTGTTCTACTGATACCATGTGCAGATCATAAACAATCAAGCAACCTCCATAGAAATCCAACACCTGCAGACAATACAAAATGCCAAGGCCTGTGCATCCCTTTTTCCAACAGTGCATAAAACAATTTTAAACATAACTAAAAATAAACTTCCCCAACAGTCTGCAGCTTGTTCTAGTGTCATTCCCATTCTGACTTCTATTTAAGATCTGATAAAAATCTAAATGTTTGGTAGTTTTGTATTGAATAGAAACACCCAAGATCAAGATAGCTATCACTGTTTCAAAAATCTTCCAAAGAAGAATTTCCATACTTCAAAATTAGAGCTTAAAAGAAGAAACCTATAAGCTATGTAATGGATATAAAGCCCATTTGTTTTGTTTCCTAGAGTAATTAAATGAGTGCTTTCAGAAAATTTCCCTCTAATCTTACATTCAAAATACGATAACAGGTTTCACTTGTGGTGTGACTGGTGGGGGAGAGTACTTTGTCCTCTTGGTAGGGAGGATGATGATCTAAACAAAGAATAACTGGCTCACTATAGATAAATACTGGATCTTTTGCTTTTTTCATGTGAACAACTTTCTTCCCAAAATTATCCCTACTGGTGGAAATCCAGTGCTAATTCCTCATTAGGCAAACATGATGGGTGCTGAGTGACAAATGATGAAGGCTTCTACAAACGTCCTTCAACAGTGAGACAAGGGGGCTTAGGAAATGCACAGTCACCTGAAACACAGAAATGATCTAAGCTTGATCCTGGTGTTAGGAAAATGGAATTCAGTTCTTGACAGGATCATAGCAGTCAACTGAGTCAACGATACACAGGTGCCCACTTCTCTTCCTATCACCCTAAAGGGTAACCGTGACATTTGAGCCCATTACTGAAACCTAAGTCAGTAGATACATTTCAATTTATTTTACTCTTTACTTTTGAAGCATTTTCACTTTTTGATAAAGCAATACTTTATTCATGTATGAATGCTGAATATCCTATCAAGTATTTAGGGGGAACACTGAGAAAAAAAAAAGTACCAGAAACTTCCAGAAGCAACTCTAAGATTCAGCTCAAGCAAATACCCAGGTTTTATTGCTCATTCCTCAGTCAGCACAAAGAAAGATTTTAGAAAATTGGATAAATATGGCCAAATATCTAGGTCTTAGAGAAAACCAAGACAAAACAGTTAACTTCTGTTCTGCATCAAGTATTGAAAGTGCATGAGTTTAGTAGCAGCAGAGCAATGTCTATAACAGGAGTACAATGGATAATATCTGATTAGCAATACCTATAAGTTCTTCTTTACCTCAGTGTTCAACACAAGATAAACTAAGCATCAATCAAGTTTCATTTGAGGACCATTGATCCAGAATTTCTTGTTGCTGTCTTTGCAAATGTATTATGGAAGAAAAGGTTGGGCGATCATCTCGTGTGTGATCAAAATGATGCTTCACGACAATGCCTTGCACTCTATCGTTACTAAGGAGCTCCAAGGAGGCTAGCCGAGTTTGCACTCTGTTGCAACTCAGTAAATGCTGATCGACTTGCTCACCAGGAGAATGAGACAGAACAAGAAAGACTCTAACAGTGAAATAAAATTAAATAATTCATGATCCAATAGAGTCTAAATTCTGTAAAGACAAAAATTTTAGGATATTTGAACTTAGAGGGCTTCAGCAGTCCTTCAACTTGCTTCATTTTACAGAAGAAAATGCTAAATCTTGGAGAAGACAAAATCCCCACTTAAGTTCCCAAAGCTAAATACTAGGAACACTTTAAACAAGTTTTACTAGCTCCACAGTTTAGAAGCAGACATAGGGACATACAACCTGCTTTCAGTTTCTTAAAACTCATCTCATGTATCTCAGGTTGGCCTGAACTTGCTATGTAGCCAAACATCTGGTCCTCCTGCCTCTACCCACTTATTGTTGACATTATAGATATGTGTTACTACTCCAGGTTTTTGTGGTGCCAGGGAACCACACTTGGCTTCCTGCATGCTAGGCAATCACTCTCTTGGTCTATCTATGAGCTACATCCCCAAGTCCTAGTTTCAAACTTTGACTTTTCTATTTACTAGCTTTGTAGCTTTGGAGCTAGTTTCTAAACTTCCATCATCCTATAATTTCTTGCTCTCAGCTTCAGCATTTCAATCTGTAGTGAGAGATAAGAATTTCATATACTTAGTTCAGAATTGAATAAGCAGTTATTTTAAAGTATGTGAGATACATATTCCACACATGGGAAATATTTAATAAATATCCTTATTTATTTTCACTACATTACATACTTTAATGCCCAGTCTGGTCCTGTAATCATAAAATCGCTGACTTTCGTATATGAACTCCAACATTTTAAGATCTAGATAGTCTTGCTTTAATGTGATTTAAGGCATAAAAATACCTGTTATCTTCAAACAGAAAGACAAAGCAAAGAGTTTCCCTTTTGGACAGTATCACATTCGAGTGCCGAACCTGAGAGAGGGGCCCAGGTGAAAACTCATGTAGGGGATGTTTTTCTGTTTATTTAACTGCTGGTATGTGCTCCAGCTTTTAATAGGTACTGACCCATTTGCTCCATTTCCAAAGGAAAAACTATTATTTATTGACGGCAGCAAGAATATGCTTGGGCTATTTTTACAAAGCTATTGCTAGCTACTTGGTAGGGAAAAGCAGTTTCAGTGTTCTGTATTGTGAAGAAAAAAAGTAAAGGGTGTTCTACAAGGGGAAAGGATGACATTGTTGGCTATTGTGCTTGGAATTGCTTTTTGTCCCCTCTTAGCACCAGGTGATTAACAAAAGACTTCAATTTACACTGAACCGTGTCTTCCAGACTCTAGTTTTTGAATCTTGTTTACCTTTATTTATGGATTATCTTTTTATAATTATATATTTATTATATATTATATATATGCTTTATATTATATATTTACTATATTTATATTATAATTATTATCTTCCCTTTGAGTACCGCTACCTCTTAGATGAACTAGAAAGTAACTTCAAACTTAATGTGAGATCTTGACATACTACTATTCCTAGAGACCATTAAAAGGAAAAATGTTTCCTTTAAAAGATAATATTAGAACAGAGTTCTTCAACTTTGATAGCCAAAGTACTGTCCACACATCACACACATTTGGCATCTTGCAGAAGAAACGTGAAATAGCAGACTCCCTGTCCAGACCTCAGATTAAACTTGTATTTTGTGAGCCACAGTTGATTAAGGAATGCCCTCTAAGATTAAGGAGCTGTCCGAAGAATAAGGAGGGTTATTTCAGAAAGACATTCTGACAGGTTGTTCTTGGTTTGAATCCCCATGGTAATGGCAATTAGTTGTAACTAGAGAATATATCAAGAACCTATGGAATCTAATATTTAAATAGCAACAACATGAAATAAAAATGGATATTTGTTAAATTAAATGTGCTTTCTGCATTAGTTATAACAGTGTGTCTTTTTTTTTCATTTTCGTCATTGTTGATGCTATTTGTGATTCCTATAAGAGCATTTACCTCAGCACCTGCAGAAGAGTGGAGAAAGGGAAGAGGCTACCTTTTACTAGAAATGGCTTGTACTGTGTCTTAGTTTGAGACAGAGCTCTACGTGTCTAGTCTTCTGCAGGTGGATACTTAAACCATATCTTTAGCTTGAGAAAGAAAGCTGTATTTGTAATTGCTACTTGGGGATTGCATCTGGCTCTCGAAAGAGAATGGGACAGCTTGTTGCAGAAATCTGAATAGAAAAGGTTAGCCCTTGGTTGTTTACAGTAAGTGTCATGTTTCTCCAAGATACTACTTAAGGACAAAACTTCAATCTACTACTGTCTTCTTTACTGAGCAGACGTTAGTGATGTTGGTAGAGACCTCCTTTTGTTCTGTATGCCTTCTTATAGTTAGTCATATACCTACCTGTGTGTGTGTAGAGCTTCACAAAAATTCTAAAAATAAAAAAAAATATCTGAAGGGTTTAATATACAATAAATTGAAACTGGATACTTTCTATATGACAGCTTAGAAGATACTAATACTATGCGGTTACTGTCACATCACCACAATGACCTATGGTGAGAAAGAAAACTTTCTTGTTGGACCAATAATAATTAATATCTTTAAAAACTCATGCTTTAAATTATTCCTATATTAGAATTATTCTCTAAAGGCTTTAACTTTTCTGCTCAGAACTAATTAATTGTTTTCTCATATTTTACTTAAATTAATTTGTAACTTAGAATATAGCAACTGTAGCCAGGTGGTGGTGATGCATGCCTTTAATCCCAGTACTCAGGAGACAGAGGCAGGTGGGTCACTGTGAGTTCCAGGACAGTCAGAGTTACAACACAGAGGCCCTGTCTCAGAACATATATATACCAGTTGTGCACAGTAATGTATTATAAATCTTAGGATTTCTGGTAGATACTTACTATTATAATGATTTGCTTTTCATTTATTAATTTTGGAACAACATTTTCAATCCTGAAGGACAGTAGTCAGAAAGTAGTCCTGATATATTAGCCTTCAAAGTGGATAATATTATAAACCTATTTGCACTTTTTAAATTCAGTTAATTTAATGCATAATTATCAATGCTATGATCTCAGCCATAGAATAGGTAATAACAATGATGACTAAAATGTGAAAATTAGCAATTTTTCAGTAACTTACATTTTGGTTAAATGCTAGTTGTGTTATTTTATTGTCAAGTCTTATTTTGTTTTCAATTAGTAGACATTATTCTATCATAAAATAACTCGTAAGTTAGTGCTTAACAAGGTATAGAGTGTGCTTAATAACAAGCTAAAGGTTCTATTTCCCATTGACCTTTATTCCTACTTAGAGAGTCCAAAGCATGTTGTAGAGCGTTCTCTTCTTGGCAGGGGTGGGGGTGGGCCTATCCATCCCTATTCTGTACATATCATCCTCTCGGCCCTTCAAAAGAAAACCTCTGCATTTCTAGTGTCCTTAGTTGTTTCTAGTGTATTCATTTCAACACTTTGCCGTAGATGAGGCACTAAAAGAAACCCGAGCCTTGTCAGTAGCTCTCATTTAAAAAAAGAAAAAAACCCACAAAGCTAGGTTTCTTATTTTTCAACTTTCAGCGGCCACTGTTTTCTTATGTCTGTGATGTCACAGTGAAAGGCAATGAGTATTTCAGTAGAGAGCATTACCAAAGGCTTGAGTGACTGTTTAAAAACACACTAAATACACGAATCATAGAGCAGTGAGTAAACAGAATGCATAACTCAGCCATTAGGAGGAGGCGTTCTATGCTGCTGCATTCACATGTGGTCCTTCTCAGCTTGTGTATGAAGTCATTTCAATAACTGACTAGACAGAGCTTTTTGTTGTGGTGGTTGTTATGGTTATGCAACTTATCTGTTCAATTCAATTTTAAAAGAATGTAAAATGTGTGCATATAGACGTGGGTGGGGGTGTTCGTGTGCATGTACATGCATCTGTATCTGTATTTGGTGTAGGAAGTCCAACTCAGGTGTTTGCAGTTCTAGAAAGTACCCTATTATAGTGACATAGGCAGAGGCACAATATGCCTTCTGAGACTTCTGAATCTTCCTTATTATGAATGATCTGTGGAGATGTTTACAAGATGCTAAATGACTGAACAAGAAAATGTCCTCATAATGTATCGGCACTGACACTAATTGTTAAGCTAATACATTGTCCAATTCATTCCGTTGTATTTACAGTCACAGGCCACAGTTCTTATGTATGCTCATATTATCATACTCCTCTGAATGTTTGTAAATAGTGGCTTTGTGGCAATAGCATGCATGTAAACAGAATGTTAGTCTGTTAAAAATCTCTGCTAAGTCAAAGAATATCCACTTACTCATCAAATTTGAAAAGAAAAAGGATTTCTTTTTCAGTGTAGTAGTCAAAAACAGTTAAAAATATTATTTGAAACCATCTGAGACATTATAAATTAGTATTTTAAATATGCCATTTAAGACAGTGAGAGTTTCAACTCTGCCCCCAAAGCCACACATTTTATCTTTATACCAAACATTGAGTGATCTATAAACGTATTTATTGCTTCCTGACATAAAAGACAAAAAAGCAAATTCTTAAACCTTAGCATATTACAATGAAAATGACACATAAGGAATGGACTGAACAATTCAATGTTACAGACAGAGAAAATCCTAAGGATTCTAGCCTAGGTCACTCAGCATGTCTACATTTCCATTGCTGTAATTCTTTCCCCAGTGGAATAAAAATAACATTTTTCTTGTACAGGTAGCTGTTCCCTGGGTAGTGGGTTCTAGAAAAGCAACAGGCATTCATTCCTCCTGAACTCTAACAACTAGAAAACCGTTTCCATGGGTGGATGGATGTTGGTTGTTACCAACAACAAAAGTCTTTTTTACAATAGCCCCAGAGAAAAGATAGGACATGAAGGGAAGACGGGAGGGAGAGGGAGGGAGGAATGGTAGCATATAGATCCCTTAAAATTAATGACTGTTTTTATTCACTCCTCCCCCACCTCAGTCCTTTTAATCATCAAATCTTTTCCTTCTGCCTAGGTTTCTAGAATGAAGCAAAGCCATATGACTCCATGGATTCTCTTCCAAGTTAAAACTTGCACGCTGCAGAAAGACAAAGGCTGGAACCCTAGCATGGGTACAAGATGCCCAGAAAGGAAGCTTGGGCACTTCTGCTGTTAGCAATCCTGGACTGTCTCAGCCTGTTGCTCCTGCCACACACTGTGCAGGAGCCTGTGGTAGGGAGGGGACACTTGCGAGCCCTGCCAGCTCGGCAGCTGAGCTGGTTGGGTTGGGGTTTGCAGCCTGCAAGAGCTCTGGAGATTGTGGGGGCTGTGCCTGGCCAAGCTGTGGCTGCGAATCCCGGGTCAGGGGACCCCAGTGCAGGCCGCCTGGCCGCCGGCAGATGGTGCCCTGAACATTCCCCACACGCCTGGAGACCCCAGCTAAAGTAAGGCTTAGACTCCGCCCCAGCCAATCCTCCCGCGCCACAGTCTCTCTTCCTTCCCAAAATAGTGCGGAGTAAGTCTCCATCTGCACACCGCAGTAGCCCGTGTGTGTCGAAAATACAAACTCTGAGACGACCCACAGTGTGTGTACTGGAGTGTGGCGTACGCGCGGAGTGGGACCCTGGGGACCAGGGCCGAGGTGACCACCAATGAAAAGCAGAGGACAGGGGACAAGTCCATTTCGCAGCTGCGTAAGCTGGGCCAGCCGCCGTGCCCGTGGGGAGGCCACTCACCATGTTCACTTCCGAGACCATGTCTATGCTGGCGACATCGATCCGCATCCCGACGTCCACCGGGGGCCCTGCCGGGGAGATGGGCCACAGTAAAGACAGTCTTTGAGTGGCAGGGGGTTGAGGGGACATAGGGGTCTCCCCAATTCTTACTATAGGCTTCCTCCCTCCCCTCATCCCTGTTGAAGGGGACAGCCTGGGAAAACAGGTGTGGGCACACGCGTGATGCAGTGACAATGCGGAGGGTGTGTCGCGCTGAGGAGAGGGACAGCTCAGCCCGAGGGTACATCCACCTGAGAGTGGGGATCCTGAGTGCGTGTGTGTGTGTGTGTGTGTGTGTGTGTGTGTGTGTGTGTGTGTGTGTGTCCAGGGCGTAGTGCTGCACGTTTGCAGAAACGGTAGAATGGGGAAGGGGACATCATCTCTCACAGAAAAGGTGAACTAGAGATGGGTTACAGGTTGAAAACAAAAAATGATGAAGCATTACCTCCAAAGTCCGGCCGCAAGCGAATGTCATACCCTTTGAGCAGCCGGTCCACTGTCTCTTTCACGTAGGACATGTTGCTGGGTTCGTTGGAGCTGAGGGGAAGAAGTAGAGACCGTATTCAGAATGAGCACAAACTGCAAACAGACATAAAAAGATCTAGGCACACCTACCCCCCCAAAACCAAGAGACATGATCCAGCAGGCAAGGAAAAAAAGAAAAACACCAAGAAAAAAAAAAGAGAGAGAGAGATTGAAGAAGGCAGCTCACCTGTGTGCACAGCAAACCATGGCAACCATCACAGGAAAAGAGAGAAGCCCCAAACTCTCTCGATTTTGTACTGTCCACATTACTAACTCTGATGAAAGAATTGTCTTTTCTGCGAAGATTCAAGGAATGCAACTTAGTCGGCGGCTGGGCAGTAATTCCCGAATGGACCTGCGCATGCGCAGAGGGTACTCACTACCAAAAGACACCTTGTGCCTTGCAAACAATATTCCTAGTGGAACAGGCAACAGATTTCAATCCCTTTAAAGTTCCTGTCTGGGGTGCACCGCGTTCTCCGGGTAGTCGGGTAGTCGGATACAACCTGCTGTCTCCATGCAGGGAGCCTGAGTGCCTCTGTGTGCCCAGTTTTCCTGCGCTGGGGTTTGCTGCGTTCTTTCCCTGGTGTCCTAAACCTGATGTTTCTTTTCTTTCCTTCTTTTTCTTTTCTTTTCTTTTTCTTTTTTTAAACCGAGCTTTCAGTGATTTGGTTAAGACTGTCTGTGATTGACATCTTTTGTTGACAGTCACTGAGGTCCTAGAACAAGAAGTCTGGAGGCAGTTCCCTGGTTGCTTGTAGCAGAGGAGGGGAGGGAGTTGGAGAGGGGAGTGGGCAGCGACAGCCGGGGGTTGGGGGAAGAGTGGGAGGAGGGACTCAGGACAAGCTTGAGATGCTGCAAATCTGGCTAGTTCTGGGGTAACCTAGGGCAGCAGGTTTGGCGTAGTGCTTCTCTGGGTTAGGAAGAGAGAAAGTACTGGCCAACTTTCAAATATACTGTTTACACTGTCCCCTCTTCTCCATCAGTAGATTTGGAGTGGGAACTAAAGGGAACAAGGCAGGGGGACCTCTGGCAGGGAATCTTTTTCTAGGGCCTTTGCTGACAAGTTTTCATTATGCAGTTTTCAGTAGGCTAAGCTTCTTGCTTATAACTGCCAGCATGTTAGGTCCTGTTGGTAATTCCCAAACAGAACCCAGAGCACCCCAGGTCTAGCCTGCATTAGGCAATAGGAAGGAGCTCCAGAGCAGTCAATCTCCTTGAAGTAAAGGGAGCTTAGTAAGTGCAATTCAATAAATATCATTAAACACGTTTTAGGTGGTTGGAGACTGCACTAGGCTCATGTTCCTTTGTTAAATCAGTCAAGTCTTCGATATATAGTAGATATTCTGAGACTTGAAGCTAACTTAAGAGAGCTTCTGGCCTAGAGAAATTCACTGACTACTTATAAACATAATAAAAGAAAAACCAGTGCATCTTTATATAGTCTTATAGATTGAAGAATTATTATTATACCAAGCATTAGCAATTATTTCAGAGAAGGAGAAAATGGAGGGAAGAGAAAGCTTTTTGCCAGAGCAAGAAGAAGGATCCTTCTTGGTGGAAAAGAATGTGTACCACAGCTGAGACACTAGAAAGCTTACTTGTGTGACTGAATGCAGAAGAGATCCATTATAGAGGGAGGGAAGGAGGAAGTGGAGGTGGGTGATGGAGATGTGAAAGTAAGTTAAGACAATCATTCAGACTTCTGGAAAACACTGAACATTAGGCATTGTTGGATTTAGGTTTTAGATAAAATATTTGGTAGAATGGTAATGATAAGGATGACTGACATTTACAAGTTGGTGTGTAGTAGCTCTTGTGCACACAACCCAGGTCATCTCATTCGACCCTTACAACAGCTCTTCAATGGAGATAATGCAGAGGATGTTTTAGACTACTGAAACCAGTAGTTAATGCCAAACTTCTAGTAAGTAGTGGAATCTGCATTTCAAGCTAGAATACTTGGGTATTCCTAATCTCCACACTACAAAGCACAGACCATAAAGTCAGGAGTCAGATAACGAAAACAAGATCAGGAGGCTATTGCAGAAGGAAATAAAGCGAGATACTGTTTTGCTTGGAGAGAAACAGCAGAAAGTCAATCCTTGACTTTCTGAAGTATAATAGAGAGATTAGAAGAGTCATGAACTAGGTACATATGAATGCACTGAATTTAATATTTTCAGAAAGGAAAATAGCCAATAATATTAATTTTGTATTATATTTGAGTCCCACAAATTCCTCAACCCTCAATGGTAGTCTCAGATTCTTTAGTTTGCTTCAAATGATATTAACTTGTTTTTTGAAAATACATTCGGATCTGCTTTTAATGGATAAAAATAAATGTTTGTTAGCTTTTCAGGGGCCTGCTGAAACATGGAATTTCTCTTCTATGATGCACAACCCTTCAAAAGCCACACTGTTAAAAACAAGCTACTTACAGGTTTACCTCATTCATTTGCTCATGTATTTATTCCTGAAATGTTTATTGAACATTTAGTAAGTTCTCAGCTCACCTGTGGAGGTGGCAAACATATTCAAGTTAGAAAAGAAACATTTGGTTGGGTGTTCAATGAGGCTCTTCATTTAACTTGGACAACATTCATTAGAATATGAATCTTCTAATTAGTTATAAATCCCCAAGATTCTTCATAGAAAGCATCATTGCATTAGCAAGGTCTGTTTAAAGGCCAAGAGTATACTCTTGAGTCAAGTTTTGATTTTGTATATTTTTTTTGTTTTGCTATTTATTTGTTTGTTTGTTTTTGAGACAGGGTTTCTGGGTTTCTATGTTGTAACTCTGGCCATCTTGGAAATCACTCTGTAGACCAGGCTGGCCTAGAATTCACAGAGATCCACCTACCTCTGCCTCTGGGGTGTTGGGATTAAAGGCTTGCACCACCACCTCTGGGCTGATTTTGGATATTTTAGTCCTAATGTTAAGCATGCTTCTGCCAGATCAGTCCTCCAGGATTTTGCTTCAAAAGTATACTTTCTGATTAGATGAAAGGACAGTATAAGAAATCATGAGATAGTATTTGTTTTCATTTTCATTAGCATGTATCAGTGTATAAAATATTTTTTATTATGACATTTCATATGATAGCTACTATTTATCACTGCAATGCTACTGGAAATGCAATCTATGTTATCTCAGTGTATGAGGAGGGTCTGTGGGAAAATAGTTTCCCAGACCTCAGCACTCTGGAAATTGACTGGTTTCCTGAGGAGTTTGCATCTTATTGACAATAGGAATCTTAAAACCCATTCATTCTCCTACTTGTTTTGATCACTGGGTGTGGTTGAGTCATATATACAGCTTAGCTTTAATCATTATGCAAGATGTTAATGACCTGCATTTTGATACATTGCATTTCTCCCTGATGTTTTAGGAGTCTAAATTTAATCTCCCTTCTTCACACTTTACTAATTTAAAAACAGATATGTTGCACTGAATATATAGAGTTTGTAAGTTGTCTTGGAACTGTGAAATAAATAAACCTTAAAAAATTAAAAAAAATAAGTTAATAATTGATCCAGATGCTTGGGAATTTTTTTTTTTTCTGACAGCCTGAGAAAGGCAACACTTTTTTCTCTTGTGAAGTTGCTTGTTTCTTCCCAACACCTATCTTCCTTCAGAGCTCAGCACAATTTAAAAAATAAAAATAAAAAAAAGACTGTCTCTGCTCTCTCTGAAGCCCTGACAATCCTGATTCTATTTCCTTCCACTGAGCCTCTTAGAAGAAATGGGAAAGCCTTCAAGATTAGCATCCAAGTTTTTTTTAAAGGTAATAAAAATACACAGGGTATTCACATGTATTCTTAGTATACCTTGGACATAAAATAACAAAGAAACACAAGAAAATCTATTGAATTATGGTAAATTCAGAAATCCCAAATGGGCCTCAAACACTGGGGGAAATGGAAAGAACAGAGAGGGAAGTGTGAGGATTCAAAGTTGTACAAATAATTCAAATGAAATTACTTATAATTTAAATGGAAACTGAAAATCCAATTGTAAAATTCAAATGTAAGAGTAGGCAGTCAGGATAAGCTAATAGAAGTTTCAATCACAACAACAAAAATAACAAGGGAGATCTGTGGAAATTTCCCTTTGAGGTGTCAATGTACATCTAACTTATCAAAATTATAGTATTCTGTTGTTTTATCTGGGACTTATGTAAAGAGAAGAAAAACAGCGCAAGCAAATAAAGATCAGAGGAATAATTCAGTGCTTTAAGAAAAGAGGGAACAGATGAAATACAATAGATTTTTCAAACTGTAGACCAGGCTGGCCTCAAACTCACAGAAACTTGCCTGCTTTTGCCTCCCAAGTGCTGGGATTAAATGCCTATGTCACCATCATACTGCTTGACAATTTGTTATCTTTAAGGCAACATTTTACGTTGTTACATGCACAAAAATTTAAGACCAGTAGAAATAAAAATAAAAGATAAAATGTAAAACTTCAGAATTTTGTAAAAACTGAGAATCTCCTTTTCATCATGTTTTATAGAATAAAGTTTATTGTGCAGTGTTAGCTGAAGAATAAAATAATACAAACAGGTTGGTGGGTATCTGGTGAACAGGTTTAACATAAAAGCTTCATGCTTATTTGTTTATCCATTCATTTATTAAGTGTGTGTGTGTGTGTGTGCACACGCGTTGGTGGTATGAAATTATACAGCAATAAACAATAAAAGTCATCAAAGTAACTAATATATAAATGCAAAGGAAATACTGGGAAAGAACATTTCATCTGGCCTTAGAGTATAAAGAAGATATCTCAAAAGATCTGAAGCCTTTCTTTAGATCACATTCCCTGGAATGTGATTTGGGGAGGAGTTAAGCCAGATGAGAAGCATGATGGAAGATTTTGAAGTTGAGGGTGTTACAATAAGTAGAAGAATTTAAGGAGATTTGAGGGGAAGTTATACTTGTAGTACAGACAAGTGTGCACAGTGGGGAACAACTGGAAGAGAGGAAGGTGATGAGGAATCACACATTTGCTCACGTGTGATCAAACATAAACACTGAGCTAGAGCGATAACAGACTGTTGACAGCCTGTGTGCAAACCAAGCTCGTTGGCTTTTCTCCCTCTGCCTCATCTCAAGCACATATTTCCAATTTCCTGCCATTCCATCCGGTTGCATTCAAATTCTTCTAATGTTTTAAATAGAGAATTGGAAAAAATTGAAAATCTACTCCTTTGTACAGATTCTTGAAATGATATAGCAAATTGTTATTAGTTGAAGGATCATCTAGCTATTTCTGAGCGAAGAAATCAAAACTATGAAAACCATTCTTTCTTTGAAAGACAAAGAAAAATTGTGGAGCATTTCATATGGCAGTGTGTTTCCTTCAGTCATGTACCAATCTTATAACATACTAAAGCTGCACAAATTTTGGATAGAGGATTCGGGGTGTTTCCCTTCTTGGAATTACAAATGTATGATGCCTGGACACAGAAAGGTTTAAAATTGGCCTTAAAAGGGTAAATGCTACTTAATATGAACTTTCAAATAAAACATGTAGATATATAACAAAATTTTACCAAAGCATTAGAAAAACAACCATGAAGAAGAGGAAATAAATGTCATAAAAATGAAAAGTAAGCTGTTACAGAAAGCAAGGCTACTTCAAAATGAGTATAATTAAGTTAGACAATGAATAGTAAAAAGAACGCATTTCTGGGAGAAAACACGCACAAAACAGACACGAGTCTATGGCACTGAAGCACAACAGCAAGTCTGCGAGGAAAAGTTTTCATATGAGGTAATCGACATAATTAGAGATCTTATTAGTAATCTAGGTAATAAATCGACTCAAATAATTATTGAGGTGGCATTGGGAAAAGAAAGAAAGAAAGAAAGAAAGAAAGAAAGAAAGAAAGAAAGAAAGAAAGAAAGAAAGAAAGAAAGAAAGAAAGAAAGAAAGAAAGAAAAAGACAAGGAAAGTAAGGATGAGGAGAAGAAAGAGGAGGGATATTGAGCATGACGACTAGAGGTGATCCAGATATTCTAATAGATATTATAAAACAGGGGGCTTGTGGTGGGGGGTGGAGGGAGGAAATAATTTTAAAATTAGACACATCTCCATAGCAAATGCAATAATTTGGCATTCTTATCAGCACAGTTAGCACCAAAGAGTCAGTGATGTAAGGTCTTAAAAATCATAGCAAGTATCCAAGTGTGAACTCTGTGCTCTAACCAACTAGCATCCCACTGTGTTAACACTATGAACTCACTTCTAAACATAGAAGAACTGAGAACATGTTCGCCCAACAGATCCTTCTACAGGAAAGATGATTTCAGCAAAAAAAGAAAATCATAAACATGAACTAAAAGAAATTTTATATAAACTGAAATGATAAGCAAATAGCCCCTTACAGCAAGTTATCACCAAAATTTATGTGAAATGGTAGAAAATTTAAAGCATAAATTAAGAATTTATTCTGTGTATGTAGGCCAGAGGTATAGACCAAATTATTATCACTTAGAGAAAATGTCATATAAAACTGACAGATTATGAAGGTGGAAGGAACAGATAACTTGAGCATGTTTTCCTCTTTACATGTGTGTTGAGTTTAGTGAGCGTTTACCATAAGCCAAGAACTGTTTTAAGTTTTCTTCGTATATTACGCCATTTATACCTAACATCTCTAAACTATATTGATTTTTTTTTAGTCTGAAAAGGTCAGATGAGAAGAGCCATTTCCTATAAGTAAGGAGCTCAGAGGTAAAGGGCACCACAAGCTTTAGCTGCCCTACTACAGTTTCCTGAGGAAGACAGGAAGTCATTGGGAGGGCACTGCTCAAATGCGTGGGAACAGGAAACAGAGAATACCTCCAGTATATAAGAGAGGACTGCAATAGTAATTCAACTTTACTCTGCTTAGAACAAATGAGAGAAGATCACACATGAAGGTCTGTGAATGGGCAGAGGAGATAAAAAATGGAGGCGCATCTCTATGTCACCTTGACTACCTTCCTGTTTCAAATTATTTTGATTCCTGTTGCCGAGATTTTTTGAACTACACCAATACTAGAATGGAAGCTCCTGAAAACATAAAATATTTTCATGGAAAATTAATTCCTCTTCTTAAAATTTAATGATGCATACGCATTTTATAAATCAGAAAGACAAAGATAAAAGGTGAAGAAAATAGATTCTATAATCTTAAATCTATGTTATCAGTAACATTAGTTTTATAATGGCATTTGTCTACTAAAACCAACCGTATTAAAAACCATAATTATGACAAATTAAAAAATCAATTCGACAAAAAAAATGGTTGTTTGTTGAAAGAATATGCAATTGATTTTTAAAACAGAAAAAAATGAAAACATGGATAAAACATAAAAGAGTTTCTAATATTGAATTATTATTATTCAATATTAGAATTATTCAATCAAAATATCTGAATTTTAAACCGAATTAATCATTTAAATTCTAAAAGAGAATGACTAGCCAGTTCAAGCATATTTTAAGCCTCTTTTTTTTACATTTATTTATTATTTATTTTTCTTCTTGAATACAGTACATCACAGCCCCCCTCTTTGGCTTCCTCCACTTCTCCTAAATCCTCCCATCTTCCCTCTCCCTCAGATCTACCCACCCCCAACTCCACCTACCAGCCGACCTCTCCAACTCCTCCCCCACTACTCCCTAGAAAAGAATAATTCTCCAGGGATTACTGCTCAAACAGGGCATGGCTTAACAAGAAAAACAAGTCCAGGCACTACTCCCTATATCAAAGGGAACTAGGAAATCCACTGAGAGTAAAATTTATAAACAATTTGTGGGTTAACTCCTCCAAAGTTTCAAATCATTACACAAAATTTTAGCTATGCAACTGGTCTATCATTCCTTATGAAATAAATCACAATGAGAATGTGAAGTCATCAAGAAGCTAAGTGTTAGAAGAGGTCTTTAATCCCAGGTACTGGGAAGGCTGAGGCAGAGGGGCACAAGTTCAAGGTCTTCTTGGCCTTCCGAATGAGTTTAAAGACTTGCCTAAGCAATTTAATAATACTTTGTTTCAAAATTTTTTAAAGTGAAAACTTGATTGGGGAAGCTCAGCGGTAGAACATCTGCCTAGCATGTGCTCTGCCCTATGTTCAATTTCCAGGATAAGGGAAACAAAGTTAAGTTCCTGGACTATATTCCATAGACAATATGAGAACAGTGTGTGTGTGTGTGTGTGTGTGTGTGTGTGTGTGTGTGTGTGCGTGTGTGCATGCCTGCATGACCGCTTATGTGTTTATTTGAGTATTATAATTGAATCATTATGTACTGCAACTGTTTTTTTTTCTTGATGATAGCTATTCATTTCTGTTTTATATATTACTTTTAGTTTCCAATGTGTTCTTTATGTTAATCTTTGATTTTAGTCGAAGTCTAGAGCCTATATAGTCTATAGTCTATTATTGCTCTATTGCAGTGCTCAGTTAAGAAAATATTCATTTTCAGTCCCCTCCCTCTGGGTATTGAGCAGATATGTGACTAATGTGGCCCTTGGCTCAGTATCATTGGGAAGGGAATGCAATTTCACATAGTTGCCAGAATCTTACTGCTTTCCCCTGACATTTATGTTCTACCCAATGCACAGAGACAAGCAATTCTTTCGACTTGTTAAATGTTAACACAAGCAGGGAATTTAACAATCTGACAACACCACAACCCTCTGGTTTTAACTTGAGAAGTAGCAAGAAATGTGGAAACTACACAACATGCAGAAGGTACCACACAGTTGGCACTTAGCCCCTCAAGATCATTATTGCCAGAACCCTAATTAATCTCTCCGAGAGTTTACATAGAGCATTCAATCTGCTGGTCTTAGCATTTTCCATAAAATAATGTACATTATTTATTAAAAGTTGGTATTTCTAATACGTCAGAGAGAATAGCATATTGTTAAAAAAAATTAGCCTGATCTAATTGAAACCATGGAACATCACTTTTACACATAAATTTGTCCTCAAAAAGAAATGTTTTCAGCACAGGATGCGAGGAACAATTTTGGGATCTTGCTTTCTTTTTCTTCAGAAATTTATTAGTGATTCCATAACATGTTGAAGTGTCAGTATACCACCATAGTGATTAAGTGTAATGATTACTATTTTCTAAATATTTTTATTACAGCAATATTAAAAGACATGCGGGAGGGATGAGCATAGTGGCACAGGCTGTAATCTTAACCGTCATTACTCTGAAGCAGAAGAATACTGACTTTGTGGCCAGCCTAGACTAAGCAACACTGTCCTTTCTCATCTTTTTAATTTTGAGAAAGACTAAGATAGAGATAACATGCTTGTTTCATCATTTTATGGCTTTAATGGGACAAAAAATGAAAGCAGCAGTATTTTGTAAAGAATCTTTATTTCTTATTTTTTAAGAGGATAAGGCTATAGCTCAGGATTATAGAATTAGTCTAGCATATGGAATATCAGAGTTTGATACTGGTTCTCCAAAAACCTCAAGAATGTTTGGCTTTGCAGTTTGGTTCAATTTGGCTTAAGGCACCACAAAACATGCCTCTAGTCCTTTGTGTATTTCTGTGGTTTTTCAATGAAATCCTTCCATCTTGCCATGTACCTGCTGTCTAATTAGCACTGAGTTTCCCTCATGGCCAAAAATACAGCTTCTCTGTCCATTTTATCCCTATAAATTGCAATATTTAGCCTTCCATAATTTACAACTTGGATAAACTTCTATGTTGCTAAACACTTTTTTCTATAACTTCACAGGTAACTCAGTATATAATTTTTCTATTATTTTATGATCTCTAGGAATTATGTCTGTGATAGCATATAGCAAAAATTATAATATACTGTGGAAGTTCAGATATATCTTGAATAAAATAAGAATGAAATAGACAAATAAGAGAGTCCATGGCATAATGGAATAGAAAAGCCTCAATAAATTTGATTCCTAATCACAGACTTTCAATATGTTTCAAAACTTGGTTCTGTGTCTATTGTTAAAATAATATGTTAAAGAACAGCAAGTAAATCTTTGCAAATTAACAAAGGCAGTGCTAGCAACTCTTTCTAATTTAATATCTTTGAAAGCATATGGTATCCATTTTGCATTTCAGTGATGAGCATTTTTATGCTGAGATCTCTCTTATACCTAGGTAGAAGTTCAGAGGCTGTACAATAATGAGATTCTCTCATGATTTTGTTTTTCAAAGTGAAAAGTCACTGAAAACAACATTTGAACTAATTCAGTTCATACTTTTATAGTTGAGGTGGCATGTGAAAAGAGAGAAAGTGAGAGAGAGAAAGAAAGAGAGAGAGGGGGAGAGGGAGAGAGTGTGCATATGCACACATGTACATGTGTGTGGTGATTTCTATATACAAAGCTCAAATCCCAGAACCACTAAAACTCCTGAAAGTCTCTAAAGGGATTTGTACTTTATATGCTACTGACATCATTTATGGCCCGAGCTCCTGGATAGCTTCAGGGAAATGGCTGGTTTCCAGGGGAATTAATTGTTAATTAGCAGGTTGAAAAGTTCAGTCTGATTTCTCACATTCTCCCAATAGAAAAGAAGGCCAAACATTGAGGTGATCACCAATGATTATCAGTTGTAGGTCTATAAGGATATCACCAGATACTCTCCGAAGGACAACTGCAGAGCTTCTGGGTTGATGACCACATGGAGGTGCTGGTGCGGTGGGTGCTGGACAAGCCCTGGAGACATTGTTCTCTTCCTCTAACCTTGTCCCAGACACCTCGTTCATCTTCCTTTTCCAGTTTTATATTCTACAATGAATGGGTAATAGTAAGAAAGTCAGTCTTGAGTTCTATGAACTGTTCTAAGCAATGATGAGTTGGGGGAGGGGTAGTTATGGAAAGTTCGGATTTATGCCCAGTAGGTTAGAAGTACAGGAAACAACCTTGATTTTCTATTTGGTATCTGATCAAGCACTGACTGTTTTGTATTGCAAGCTTTTATAACCTATAGGACCCAAATCTCACTCTCAGTAAAGAGTTGTAGAATTAATTTGTAGAAATCCAACTGGTTTCCATTGAGGAGAATGACTTGATTTATGTCTGTTAGAGGGGAATATTTGTCCTAAACATGAGAATTTTCTAGAGAGAAAGCCACAAAAGTTTATTACTGATAGAAAGTCAATATAACATGAATATTCACTCAGTTCTAAGTCTAAATAGCAATGTAATTCCATTAAAATAGCAACAGTTTCTTTGAAAACACAGTATGTTAAAAATTGATAATGACAAGTTTTCATCAAAGAACAGCTAAAAGAATCAGTAGAAAAGCAAAATGGATGATTTTTCCATCGTAACTCTAAAGATTGATCATAAAAACTATAGAGTCTTTTTTCCAATGATATTCTGCTATGTTCATAGATCAGTGCCTAGCCCAATTGTCATCAGAGAGGCTTCCTTCAGCAGCTGATGGGAGCAGATGTAAAGCCCATGGCCAAACATCCAGCAGAGCTCAGGGAACTCAGAGGAAGAGGAGGAGGAGGAATTGAGAAGACCAGAGGAGTCCAAGATACCTGAAGAACAAGCCACATGGAGTCAACTAACCAGGACTCTTAGGGAGCTCACAGAGACTGAAGGGAAAGATAGAGCTTGCATGGGTCTGCTATAGGTACCATACATATATCTTTTGGTTGTCTGGCTTGGTGTTCTTGTAGAACTTCTAAAAGTTGGAATGGGAGGAGGTCTCCAACCCTTTTACCTGCCCCCAGGTCCCTTTTCCCCTTGCTGGACTGCCTTGTCCAGCCTTGATGTACAGGTTCCTGCTCTGCCTTGTTCTATCTTGTTATGCCTCGATATGCCCTTGGCGGGAGAGGGGGGGCTGCTCCTTTCTGAGGGGAAGCGGTGGCTGGGGTGGATCAGAGGGAGAGGAGAATTGGCGAGGCTGGGAGAAGGGAAGGCTGCGGTCAGGATATATTGTACAGGAGAACGAAAATAAAATAAACAGAAAACTATGGAAGTTTTAAAATTCAGAATAAAAAAGCCAGAATCTGATCTAATAATATATAACACCATTATAGATTATGGAGACAGCTGTAAGAGATCATAAGATTTCCAGTGATTTTAGGATTGATCAACAAATAAGTAAAAAAAAATACTAGATACATACATACATACGTACGTACATACATACGTACATACATTCATACACAGAGAATACACACTAGGATGAGAAGACATGTACTTAACTACTCCCAAACTGAAGCCTTCCACATGATACAATGTAACATTAGACAGTTAAATTACGCCTAATATTCTGACACATACTTGTAGCTGAGCATTTAGGAAATGGAGTTAGGAGGATCAAGCTTGATACCTTTGTAGAATACACAGTTGGAGGCCAGCTGAGCTATAGACAAGTCACATTTCAAATATAAAACAAAATATTTAAGAGGCTGTATGATGAAAGTATTTTTTCAAAACATAAGAAATCAACAGCAAGAAGCAAATCTCAAATTAACAAAAGCAGACCCTGAATAAAAAAACGTCAATAAAGAAAAGAAGAAAGTCTATAAAGAAGGTCAGTAAAATAAAATAATGAACAATGTACCGGAATTTCAGAACTCAAAGAAAAGAAAGATGAATGCTATCTAAACATGTGAGAAAATCATAACACAACACAGGTAACCAGCCATTAAATTTGAAAATTTTAAATTTGTCATCAGTTCTAAAAGTATTGTTTTTTCAATTTTGATAATCCAAGTACTCTTAAGGATTTGAATGAATGGGGACATTGAGATGAATTATGTAGATAGAAAATTAAACTTCAGTCATGAGGCGAAGCATAGCTTGTCACACCCACCCACCTCCCCTATCAACTGGAAATGTCACTCTTCCTAAGTTCAGTTTGTTACTCTGCTGAAAAAAGGTACATGTTCAAGAATGTGTGTGTGTGTATGTGTATGTGTGTGTGTGTGTGTATGAAAAATTTTAGCAAGCTATGAGCTTATTGAAAGGAGGATGAATCAATTATGGTACATTTCTATAATGTTTTGTAGTGGTTAAATGATCATCATAAAGTTATAATTTTTCAGTGACTCTTAACATTTCCTGATCCCCTTCTAGTTAGAGTGATCATGTCACATGTTTTGAGCTATAGAATATGAACCAAACATTATGTGTGACTTTGTAGCCAAAATGACTAGATAGATATTTATACCTAGTGTTAACCCCACTTCTTTAAGTTTTTCTTCTGCTTCTTTGAAGCACAAAACAGAGAACAGGAACCATACGATGAGAGAAACTCAGATTTGCAAATCATCACCAGCATAAAAGCTATTCAGAATTTTGTTTGCGTAACAAACAAATTACATGAGAAAGAGCGAATTCTTATTTTATTATCTTATATTGTTTGTTATAGAAACTAGGGTTATCATGGAAACAAATAAAAACAAATGGGCTCAAAAATGCAATAATAGCAAGTATACAGTATGAAAATACGAAACAATTTTACTTGTTATTCATTTGTATACATATGTTATGAAGATATAAATGCCCACAAAGTGATGGACAACAAATTATCATGATAGTTAATTTCAAAGATGAAATTACAGATGTGATGCTCTTCTTGGAAACCTTTATTTATGCTTGCAATGTTTTATTTTTATTTTTTTATTTCAGAGTAAATTTTGAGAAAATGCTAGAATTTATAGTGTTTCTAAACAGTTATTTCCTTCTCTGTGGTGAGAATAGATTTTATTCAAAAAATAGTTTAGGGGCTTCAGAGATAATTCAAGTGGTGAAGAGGGTTACCCAATCATAAGAATGAGAGTTTCAATTCCAGCACCCATATTATAAGGAAGGTGCTCTGAACATGCAGTAACCACAGCTTCAAAGAAGACAGAGGCAAGGCAACTGGGCCTCGCTTTCTTCTAGCCGTGCAGAGACCATGTGAGCCCCAGGTTTAGGCAGCGACTCAAAGAAATAGGTGCAAAGCGACAGAGGACAGCTAACCCTTCTTTATGCACCATAGGGAAATAAAAGAAGAAAAAGAAAAAAGAAAAAAAGTGCCAGGAATAGGTTACCTCTGCTGGAGCTATTGGACAGTGAGGTCCCACAGACCCTCAAACATTACAGGCTACGGCCAGCATTTTTGGTTACGTCCTAGCATGAGACAATAAGACAACACTGTCAAAGATATTATATGCATGAATTATATAACATAAAGAAACCAATCCAATACTGACTTGAAAGCTTTCTCCCTTCTGGGAAGCTTTCATAATGCTAGAAATATAATCATCAATCTTGCCCAGATGTGAACTCAGAACTACGATGATGACTGGCCTGGCAAAATATGGCCACTGATTTAATAGTGTTATAAATGTCATGGAAGAAACAACCACTTTCTGAGTAGATATAAGGCCTGTTCTACAAGATGAAACTGATACCCAGCTTCATTTCTTGGGCCAAGGATCTGTGGCTAAACAGTTCATAGTCCATAGGGGAGAACCTGCTTGTATTCTTCCGCTGTATCAACACAGTGTTAAACTTATTCCTAATGACCCATAGTTAGTGTATCTTTCAACTCTTGTCAAGAAACCTCTTTCTTCAATAGATGGTGATTAGCACAGAGCAATTGGTCAAGGTTCAGAAAACAAGGGACTGGGGAATGCTAATCCCCTAATTGGGATATCTATGTAACCTTCACTCCTCTGAAGACCCAGGCATTATTGCAGAAGAAACAGGAGAAAAATGATAAGAGCCAAAGGCAGTGGGTGACTACAAATAAGCAATATTTTTTTGACACAACAGGGCATTTACACATAAAAAATTAGAGAAGTTGTAATAGCATGTATCAGACCTGTACAAGTTCAAGCCAGACTAAAATCCCAAGAGGCCAGAGGAGGTAGGTAGGATATCTCATTCCTATTTTGAGAAGTTATTGGCAATTGATAGTGACTGGGAGAGGAAGAGTTAGTTTTCTTTAAAGGCGTAGTCTTTATTAAGTCAACCATACTCCAGTGAAAGTCCTTACGTGCTAGCACATATGGGAAACATGAATTGGACCTGATGGGTTATTATTGTTGCTGCTGTTGTTTTAGAATAAAAAAATAAAAAGAGGACATAAAAACTGGTGGATAAGAAAAGAGGTCAAGAATGTGGGAGGAGTTAGGGAGGGAGTTAATATGATCAAAATATATTGTACAAAATTCTCAAAGAACTACTTTTTTTTAATCACAAAAGTTAAAGCAACTAATCTAAAATATGTTTAAAGATCAACTTTAAATGACTAGCAGTCTTTATTGACATTAACATATTACAAATACTTTATGGAAGATTTAAGCCCTGTTCATTTAGCAAGCATGTAAAATTAGACTTAGGCATCAATCTTAAAATTTCAAAACAAGAAAAGCCACCTTTCCCCTATCACTAAGAAAAAGTATTCTACTTACAAAGTAGGAACATCTAAGTTGCTTTGATATTGGAATCTACTAAAAATGCAATTATGTGAAAAGTTTAGACAAATCAATCACAAGTCCCCCACCCCCTGGCAGGAGTTTTTGAGACATACCCACTACAAAGAGCAGGTGTGTGTGCTCACAAACCATTTACCTGGGAACAGCATGAACCAGATGTCTGGTGGTTCTTAGTTTCCTAGTCAAGCATGACCATTTTGCCTCACCTTGGACCTTACCCTCATGATTTCCTGTCTAGTTTTTAGCTCCAAGCAAGCCCTATATGGTATAAGTTCTTGGATCAGTCCCATGAGCTTCTTGTTGCCAGTTTTTCTTAGTAACTGCTATCCAGACAGTTCACAGCTGGGCTGAGTGCCTACTGGCCATGCATCCTGAAACAGGATCACAGATCAAGGGCCAACTCTACTGCTGGGCTTATTCCTGCAGCAGCATTGATAATTGGAGGCTTCAAGCAAAATCTGAGTCTTTGAAGTTTGTCTCTGGCCTTCCAACTCCTTTGTGGTTAACTTTTCTCATTCATGTACATTTCTGCTCATCTTTTAGGTACCATGACCTCTGAACTATCCACCATAGAAACTACATGCTGTTATGCCCTCATTTTAACTTTAACTAAAACTTATTCACACCAGTGTGTTAATTTCCTGATGTTTTAACATACTTAAGCATTTCACCTCTAACTGATGAAGGACTTTCTCTCCATCAGTGGCAATGAGTTAAAGAAAAGTGTGAGGTTTAACAAAACAACAATCAGATGTGTTAGTTATTAATACAGTTAACACTTCATTAGTATTTGATATATTCTGGACACCCTTAAAACTGTCTTAACATGCATTAGCACATCTCATCCTTGCTACAATCCTTAAAAAATAGGTGTTTATCATTGTCCTTATTTTGCAAATGATAACACTGTGTCCCCCCAGTGACAAAGCATTACTCTTAAGGTTCCTAAAACCATAAGGAGGTTAGAATATGTGAAAGGCATCAATATTCCTGCTTTAGGAGAGATTTTATTGGGAAACTGGATGCTTAATTACAATATAAGGTGATGACCTGATTCCCCAGCAATAAATGGTAACAAGGAAATGTGACAAGATTTCAATTGATCATATTTATTTGCACTAATGGAATAAGGAAATCTCTGCTTCTCTTACCAAATTTCTTTCATTATCATGTAAGAGAATAATCATCATGCAGCCATCCCTCAAACAACCTTGGATCAGGAGTTAGGAGCTCTCTACTGCTGTTGACTTTTCTATTTAACCTTTCAGTGCTTTGGTTTCCTTCTGTGTTAAAAAAAAAAAAAAGGCAGAAACTTAATGTTTTTAAAGGTTAGTTTGTTCTTTGTGATAAGCTTGCAATGTAAGAAACATACATACATGTAACTGATTTCTGACACCATATCTGAACTCTGAAGCCTTATTTCTTTGGAGCCAATTGTAACTGTTACTTTTTCACTTGTAACTGAGCTCTGCCTCCTGGTTCTCTTGCTCAGCTTGTAACTGCTTGTAACTGAAAGCTAGTGCTCTTGCCCCAACTGCTACTGAGACAGATTCTTAATTTGGAGCTTTTTTAACCCCCTAACTCTAAAATTTTAGAAAGGAAGAAATCTTCACAGCCTCTTCTGGGTCTCTTTAATCTGTCTAAATGTGAAGAACTGGACTAACTTCTAATGTCTTTTATCCCATCAACTGTCCCTTGTCTCAGCCTAGTGGCTGCCTTCCTTCCCAGCAACTGTCCTCTGTCACAAACTCTTCTCTGTCTGAGCCTTACCAGCAACTGTCTTCTGTCTCAGCCTAGTGGCTGCCTTCCCATCCACTGTCCCTTGCCACTGTCACTGCCAACTGCCACTGCCTCCTTTTTCGGGTTTCTAAGCTGTTCCTAGAAGTCCCAGTGGCATAAGTAAGGCTTCACAGTACAAAAACTTCTTGGGAAAGTCCCACTACACATGTTTGAGTCTTTTCACAATGCCATAATTTATTAAATAACAAATTCACAAAGTATAGCAAATTTCCACTTTCCGGATAGTGTTGTTTTCCTTGATACAAGGTAAATACAGGCTCTTTTATTCTGATCTTAACTGCTAAACTAACTCTTAGATCATATATTACATATTACACATTAACTCTATCTATATCGATCTACTGTCTATCATCTATCTATCAAAGAGTGTATAAGGTTTATGAAAAAAATAAAGATTAGAGCTGAGATCTTCATTCAAGAAAATGTGTGCATGAGTAATTTCCCCCACCAACTCTGCACCCACCTCCTCAAAGCTCTGACCTGCTCAGGGCCTGGGACCCAATAAGTAAGACAATGGGCAGATGGCAATTCATGTAGGCCACATCAACAATGAAGATCAGTTTGAGCTGAAAACCACTGGAAACACAAGAGTTTTCTGCCTATTGGTCCTTGATGCATACCTAGGGTGGTCAGATGACAGATCAGTGTTGGTTGTCACTAGTGTAATATGATGTACCTGCCTCTTTATGGGGTCTCGGTGAAGAAGTTTGTGCAGGTCCATTTTAGTCAACTTGATACAAACTAGAGTCACCTGAGGAGAAGGAGTGTCAATTGAAGAATTACCTCCATCAGACTGGATGGTGAGGAGATCTGTGGGACATTTTCTTGATTAATGATTGAAGTGAGACAGCCCACTGTGGGTGGTGCTATTCCTAAGCAGGTGATCCACGTTTATATAACTAAGCAAGGAGAGTAAATCATGGCAAGCAAGTCATTAAGGAGAATTCCTCAGGGTTCTTGCTTGAGTTCCTGCCCCGACTTCCCGCATATATAGTCTGTGAATAATGTGTATATACCAAACCTTATCTATCCAAGTTGCTTTTGTTCATGGTATTTATCACTGCAACAATAAACAAATTAGGACAAAACTGCACCCTTTCCTTCATCTGGCGTATCTAATAAGCCTTGTGCATGCTTCTCTGATAGGATTTTAATATGTTCATGTGCCCTTGCTGTCCCAATTAACTTCAATGAAGCTGCATGCATGTTGGTACCTTTCCTATTCCCAGGAATTTATCAGTCTGTGCGGTATGAGTAGTGACATAGATGGCGCAATTCATGTGACTAACTTAGAAAAAGTCTTTCTCTACCCTCAAAAGAAGTCAAAAGCTTCTTACAAAATGGAGTACCTAAAAGCAAGGGGAAATCTGAAAAGCCACTGTTCTACACAACATGGAGTAACTTCAGGTCAGGTTAGAGGTGATCTTAATACCTTTCTCTTCACACTCCACCTTGATCCCTTATATCTCTTTTTCCTCCTCTCCTTCTATGCTTCTCCTAGACTCTCTTTCTTCCTTTCTTTTGAGATAGGCTTTCGCTCTGTACTCCAATATGGACTTGAACTCAGGGCAACTCTCCTGTTTCAGCCTATTGAGTCCTGGAATTGTACTCATGAGTCATTATTTTGACTATTAATGATCATTTCTGCTATCATATTCAGAGAATGATCTGGTTTTTGTTTTGCTGTTGGTTTTTTTGGGTACATTTTAGTAAAACTATCAGCAATTAAAAGAACTTATTGCTTTTGTAGAGAATCCAGGTTTGGTTCCCAGCATCCACAGCAGGTGGCTAACAATCATCTCTAATTCCATTTCCAGGAAATCTGACACTATATTCTGGTATCCAAAGGCATCTGAACATATGTGTTACAATAAGTTTAAGGAGGCACACACGCATCTACATTAAATAAATACATAGGTAGATAGATGGTAGCCTTTTAAAGTTTGCTGCTTAGATAGCATTAATTTTTTAAGAGCTGAAGAAGACTGACCCTAGTGTCTGTCTACTATTCCTTTCCAATTCTTTATACCATCTTCTGAGTCTTAATCCATGTTGACTAGCCATTCATTCCACTGCCACTGATTCAGTTCTGGAAACAGTAGTAATCTATGAAGATTCATGGAAGCTAGGCTCCCACAGAAAGAGCCCAAGATTTCCAAATTAGCCATCACTAAAGTAGCTGACACTGAAAAGAAGAAGTGAGTTTTGAGGTAGACATGAAAGACAAAACCTCAGATACTAAGTGGAAGACATAGACACTAAAAATGAAGGGGAACAATAAATTTGCCTCAGTGAAGACTTAATTCAAGTGTGCAGTTCTAATATCAAAGTTTAGTGTACCCTGAAAGAGGATCAGGAAAAATCCTGATGAGGCTGAGGAGCAATAGGAATCAGAAAGTAAGGAGATGCATGAGGATCTGTTTGAAGAATTGCAACCTAGAATGTTATGCTTGAGGGAAGGGATGTTACTGTTTGGGCAAGAACCAGAAGATCCAGGTTCAAATCTTGGTTCTAAGTGAAATTCTGAACATTAGTTTATAAAGTTGAACTGAAGACTAGGTCTTTCTGAATATTCTAATGGAGCAGGTCCTTCAGAGAGTCTTATGAGTGAGATTGTTGACCTCATCAACATTTACAAACCAATGCTTTTATTTTATTCTGATCATTCATGGGAGGGGGCATCAGCGTTTAATTTGTGAAGGATACAGATGCTCATCTTGTGCTTGTCTGCTTTCTGAAGGGGAAAATGGTACCACAGCTCCTGCTGCACCACTTTCTTCCCTGTTAAAAGGAAGCCATGACAGTGTAGACCATTAATTATGAGAGTTTCCTTGAATATTCACCAAAGCTAAAACTGGATTCATGTTGTAGTACAACAGCCAAATTCACTTAGAGGTCGGCAGGAACCTGATGAAAATGCAGCAGTTGTGGGTGAAGAATTCCTAGTTTATCTACAGGGACATGCACAGCCCACCTCGTGAACTGCTTGGCAGTCCTGTTGGAGCTTCCAAGGCATAAACATACATTTTTTTCAAAATCTACTAAATTTAATGAAACTTACAATTAATTATCAAAGAGTGACCATTGCACTATTCTCTCTACTTTTTCCCCCTGCCTATCCTGTTCCCAGTACTGATCATCAAGCTCTGTAGATCTGTCTGGACAATACACATGTTCTCTGTTCTCCAGTCTTTATCACCGAATGAGTTCTGAAATCCCTCAACTGAAATTACAGCTTCTCTGCGTTTATGGTCAAGTTCTAAATCATAATTTCATGGGTTAACTTCTTGACATACTCTGAACTCTAAGTGTCTTTGTCAGCTGCCTTCACCATGATGCCTATCAGTTCTTTGTTTCTTGTTCATTTTGAGACAGAGTCATACTAGGCTGGTATTCAACTAGTGGCAATCCTTTTGCCTCAGCAATCCAGGTCTTGGGATGAGCAATCAGCACACCTGACTTCTTCTACAAAAAATTAAAATTGATGCTGTTTTGAGCACAGGCATGTTAGGGTTAGTACCTGGTATTTGCTATTAATACTGAAGGCATTGATACTGCATTCATTTAAATTGTATGAATTAAACTCTAGGATAAATACATCATAATAGTGGTATTTTCAAAATATAAGTAACATTATACAAGCTGAGAAGGTTATATTTAGGAAAATATATGCATATACATATATGCATCTGCAACAACTTATTTGAAAGATAGCAAGGAAGGGTATATGGGAGGGTTTGGAGGGAGGAAAAGGAAGGGCAAATTGTGTAATTATGCTATAAGAAAAGAAAAAAAAATGCCTCCTCAAAAATCCCTCTCTATCCATTATGGCTGTCACAATGCCACCAAAACTCTGTGCAGAACTTTAATAAATAAAACTCTTAGACAATTGTAAAAAAAATCCAATTATAACATTATAAGAGAAACAATTTCATTTTTCTCAAAATGATAAGGCTTATAACAAGGCATTTTTATGTTCTCTCTGTCTCTGTCTGTCTTTCTGTCTCTCACTCCCCACCCCGTGTGTGTGTGTGTGTGTGTGTGTGTGTGTGTGTGTGTGTGCATGCAGGCAGGCACAATGGGGACTAGATGAGGAGCCTGCATATGACAGGCAAGGGCTGTACCACAGAACTACATTTCCAGCCCTCTTTTAACTTTTATTTTTTGTTGTTTTGTTTTTTGAGACAGAACTTCATGTATCCCAGGCTGACCTCAAATTTGCTATGCATCCAAGGGGAGTATGGTCTTGAACTCCTGATCATCCTCCTGTGTCCACTTCCCAAAGTTCTGAGATTATGAGTACCACCACCCCACCCTGCTACTAGCATTTAATGAAGGAAACAATGGACAGTCATGGTGTTGTCATCAAATTCTTGCCATTCCAATCATGTCCCATAAATGTTTTTCTAAGCTCTACACTGGCATCCACTGCTACTGTAATCTTGTCACCTTTGTAGTTAGGCAGCCGTCACTACCAACAATGTTACAAGGACTAACTGGCCCTGTGGTCTGCATGACTTTCTTCACCAACAAAATATTCTTTACCCAGTTTCATTTTCTTACCTTCATCATGACAGCTGTGACAGCTTAAAATTGTACATTTGATCGGTATATTCATTTGATCATATGTAGGCCTACTTCTGTTAAAGTATAAATGTCTTAAGTGTTAAGCCCTCCTGAAACTTGGATCATGCCTATCTTTCTGGCCTTTTACTCCAATTTTTCTCCATTCCCTCACTTGTGGCCAGCTTGATAATGTTCATATCATTTGAGAACAATATATTCCATATAATTATTATGTACCACATCACTCTGTATAAGTAACCTCAAGTTTGTTACCAGAACTGTTGGTTATTTTCTATATGTTCATGAAAGTTTTCATTTATTTGTTCATTACAAATACTGAGAGAGGTGTGCTAAGATCTCCTACTGTGATTAAGGATCTTTCCCAAATGAAATATCCCTCATTATCTATAATATTTCTTAGGATAAAATGCTACCAATATTAATACAGGAACAACATGTTAGATGCTTTACCTTAAAGTTTTGTGTCTTTACATTTAAAATGAGTCTCTTTTTAGTGACATTTTTCAAACTTTGTTTGAAAATATGTGCAGTCATGTTTTGCTTTCAATTGCATTGCTTATATTATAGTCAATGCAACTATTGACATAGTTGGTTTAAATACGCCATCTTGTTAAATGTTTTAGTTATTCCACTTATTCAATGCTCCTGTTTGGGTTTGTGCATTGTGCAATTTTGATTTTTCAAGCAGGATCAAAAAGCACAAACATGTTTTTGTAGAACATTTTGTCAACATATTTAATGCTTGGGATGGATAGTCACTATAACTCTGAATTTTAAAAGTAACCCTATTGGACGATCACCTTCTATAGTTCAAATGGATGCATTAAGATGAGTGAAGCAATCTGATTTTGAAGTGCTTTTATATTCATTACTGAGACATTACTGGGCTCATAAAAGAATTCTGTCTTTATTATTTTATATGGGAAATTTAACACATTTTCAATATTTATTACTGTGATATCAGTGGGGTTACTCAGTCTAGCAAAATTAAATGGCAATATACTGTGTTATAGAGGAATAGGCCTGTGTGTAAGCTAGGGAGAGTCTGTATTCAGGGGTCCATATGGAGGAATCACATTTAGAGGCCTGTGTAGTATGGATGGATCGCAGAAAAAAATGTTAAGAATGTTGGTACAGACCTTTAATCCCAGTAAAGCAGTAGTAGCAAACATTTTTAATCCCAGTATTTAGAAGACAGTGGTGGTCCACCGCTTTAATCCCTAAGACAGAAACAAAGTGAGGAAGCACATGCAGTAAGCAGAAGCTCAGAAGGAGTCAATGTCACTCAGGAAGTGATGTCTGAGATGAGTCAGAGTGAATGTTAGGCAAAGTGGCAAATCGGGGGAAGATAGCAGAGTGAGTCAGAGTGAGGACACACCCAACTCTCAGAGTAGAAAGGGGGACTCTCAGCTCAGAGCAGAGTCAGTTCCAGAAGAATTAGTTACAGCAGGCAGTATGTGTCCAGAAGTCTGAAGCAGGCAGATGGGGGAGAAGACACCGAGGCAATGAGGGAGAGAGGTTGACTGAGGCAATATGGAGCAGTGAGAGAGACACAGAGGCAGCTCTCCGCAGAAGAAGTCTGTATCAGATATCAAGAGTGAGTCATTTTGAAGCAGAGCAAGGTAGTTCAGTCTGAGGCAGTCAGAGAATCATCCAGAGTAAGTCAGATTCAGAAGAGTTCATTCAGAAACAGTCAGCTGACTCAGAAGGTCCCTTTGAACCAGTCAGTTTGGAGCCAGAACAGTGAGTAAGTTGAACGAGAAGAGTCAGTTGAGTTCAGCTAGCTCTGAGCTCAGAGGGAGCTAGTCTGGGTGGCTCAGTAGGTGGTAACTCTAAGAGGTTTAAGCATTTTAAACTATAGGAATGCCAAAACGCTCCAGAACTGCAGGCTAGAACCTGTGTGTGGTTGAATTCACCAAAGAATAAACTGCCCTTTACCGTTAATAGCCTTCTACATCTGGTGTCAATGGCTACAATTTATCAAATACGACCCCCAAGAGCCAGAACAACAGCATTATGTAACCTCTGCAGAATAGTCCCAACTGAAGATCAAAATCTATGATCATAATTTGAAATGCCAAGAAAAAGGAAAAACATTCTGCATTGTGTCGTGTAAGGAACCCGGGTGAAGGCATTCCACTCTAAAAAGATGTTGAAACAAGTTGGAAGCATGGCATCTCTTTTTACCAATCTAGGTAAAACTAAAACATTTTATTCTTTTATTTGTCAATTTGAAAACACATAACACTCCAAATCAGAAGTGCACAGTTTTCAAATACGTTATTTAAAAAGAATTATTAAAAGAGAGCTTCTACCGTCATAGGAAAGACTGAAAATACTGAAAGCTGGCTAACAAGGCAGAATGGATGAGGGTTGGAATCAAATGACACATGGTTAAACTTCATAACTTGCTCCTCACCGACTTTAAAATTAAGTTAGAGAGACTTGGGAGCTTTCTGCAGAAGCAGCAGCTTCTAATTGAGACCTAGCCGAGGGAAACATAAGCTTCTCTGTGATTGGCTACGGGTTCTCCAGCCATGGGCTCTAGACTATGTGGTGGGCCACAAATCCTATTAGAAAGCTGTTCATCCCTCCATGTTGCACCAGTGGCCATGTCTTCCCTGGCAGGTCATTATTACAGCTCACAGAGTTCACGCTGGGTAAAAATAGCTAATGAACTGTCTGCTCCAGTAGCTCACACAACATTCTGGTACTATAGGTTAGCCATTACTGAGGAGGCTTCCAGTTCATTTGCAGTTTGAATATTTGTGCCTTGTGGCCAAAATACACATTGTCTTCACCAGTAGGGTCTAGAACTTGATGGTAAGACCTTGTTGCTGAATTAAAATCTCTTAATTCACATGTAATTTTAAGGAAAAACTCATTCATAGAAATAAGTTTCTTCTTAAATCAGAGATCAAAACAGCAGAATAAAACCCATATAGCTATGTTTACATTTTTTTGATGACTGCATGTCTGTGTAAGGGGACGCACCTCTATGGATACGTAGTGGTCACAGGACAAGTTACATGATTTGATTCCCTATTTTCACTCTGTGAGGTCCAGGCATGGATTGGTGGCAAGCACCTTTACCTGCAAAGCTTTTTCACCAGCCCTCAGAACAAAAGTCTTAAAGCTGGTTATGGTGGCACATACCTGTAATCCCGGCACCTGAAAGGCAGAAACAGGATGATTGTCATGAGTGCGGGGCAAGACCCTATCTGAAAAGAGAATATTTTTTCCCCTTTAAGTGATGTGCTTCAACAAAGTGGTTTCTATGGTTACAGTTGGCTTTGAAGTTGTAAGATGTCAGTAGATATGATATATGCAAGGTCAGTATGGATATTTTTCCTCTCCAAAATCTAATCCTATACTTGCTTTAGTGTCTGTGAAGCCAACAATATGACAAGTTGCCATTGGTTTAAATTCCCTAAATAATAATGGGCACCATCGTGGATTCATTTCTTACATAAATAAATAGTAAATGTCTAGGACTTGAATCCAGGAAGAATAAATAAAGCACCATCCTCACTGCTGGAAATCTCAATCAGGACAGGAAACTATTATGTAAATGATTGAAAGATATTCAATAACTGTTTATAGCAACTGATAACAGAACCGCTTACCTGGTAGTCATAGATTCTCTAGTGAGGTGAGATCTAAACCAAATTTTAAAGATAGACAATACTTTACAGTTAGATAAAATTGAAGGGCATTTCTGGGGCAAGTGACACATGAAGCTGTGTGGATGACTGAAAGATTTAGTAGATTCTGAGCATTGTCACTAAGAGAAAAAGCTGGTCTTGTCTTTTTCTGTTATAAAACAAAAGTGGTGTATAGTTTCATGTTCTTCATGCATCCTATTTATCAGACATAGAACTTTTTATGTATTGCTTCCAGTGAATAGGATTTTTCAGTACTGAATATTTATGGTAAGAAAAGTCTCCGCATCCTTCTTTTATGCCCATCCTACCATATTTTTAATATTATCAATTGTGTTGAAGGTCTCTCTGCTTTTAAGCATGAAAGTCAATCCCTTTAACTCTCTTTTAAAATTATGGTAATGCCACTCCACGCAGTAGCCACCAGATGGTAATGAAGAGCAGTCTGGCTGCACAAACACATTATAACTGGGTTGTGTTCAGGTTTCACGGGTGTGTGTAGAAAATTAGTTCTGTTCACTCTGTTCGATTGATCGCAGGCAAGGGTACACAGGTGAGGGTACACACCTATGACACACAGATTATTTAGTGTATGTGCCTCTGACTTGTGTGATAACGTCTGTATCCAAAAAATGTAAAAATGGAGAATAAGGCATAAAAAACCTAGAACTCTGCTTTTTCTTAAAAGCTATTTTTATTTAAACATTTGAAAAGCCAAAATGTTTGTGTATAGAATGAGAGTGAAAATACATGCAAACTTCAGGCTGGTTTGCTGTTTCCATTCTAATTGTGAATATTTCTGAAGTATTGGTATCTTTAAGCACCCTTTAAGCAAACAAATAGAATAAGCGCATCCTATGCAAATGTTTGCAATACGATTGCAGAAAATACAGAGTATATTCTGTTTTTGGTGTTTAGACCTGTTTGATTCTGAATATGCTCAGTCACTGTTGTCTCCCCAACGTTTATAATGTAGGGTTTTAAGATTTGTGTAGGTATCTTCATGTTTGCTTGTGCACGTATGAATGTGGATGTCCGTAAATTTCCTTGATTTGGAGTTAAAGATGGCCATGAGCCACTTAAGAGGATGCTGAGAACCAAGTCCAGGTCTTCTGTAAGATCATAAAGCACTCTTAGCCATTGCTCCGTTTCCAGGTAGATTTTTTTTTTATTTTTTATTTTTTTGCATAGGCTTAGACCATTTGTTATACTTAAAATATATGTTTTAAAATTTGTGTTAATTAAGTAATTTTGTTAAACTATAGTTTGCTTTTGTTTGCCAGCATTTTTTTTTATTTTCTAAGGTTTTACAATACAGGTGCAATATTTGATAAAAAATATTAAAGAAACCAAATTAAAATATGGTGACTAGTTTAGATTCTAAACTGTAATGTTTAATATTTATACATGTTCCTATATCATGAATGCTTGCTTATTTCACAAAATTCATCATCCTAAGACAAATAGGGCAATCTGTCATAAGTTTTAAGCTTCTATAGAAATTTAGCATCATCTTTGGAACAAATCATTGACATTCAAAAAGCAAGAAGAAATTAATTAACACATCAAAATTGTAGCAGAACTTAAAGTTTAGATGAATATTTGATCTGGTATTCCTGTATTATTTATGCCACTATTCTCCAAAGAAATAGAAGCAATAGAATATAGAAAATCTATTTTACTATCATCTTCTATTAATCCACCCACATTTAAAAATCCTTATTTTAAATGAATGTGTGTGTGCCTGAGTGTGCATATATGCAACACCAGCACAGAGGTGCCCAAATAGACCAGAAGAGGGTTTTGGAACACTAGAATTGGAGTTGCAAGGAACTGTGAGCCACTCATCGTGGGTTCTAGGAACAAAACCCAGGTCTTCTGCAAGAGCAGTAAGTGCTTTTAACCATTGAGCCATCTCTTAACCCACTCAATCCACACTTTAAAAAACTAACACACGTCAAGTCCAGTGATGCACATCTTTAATCCTAGTACTAAAGAGACAGAAGCATGTGAGTCTCTAAGAGTCCAAGGCCAGGCTGGTCTATACATTGAATTCCAGGCCAGCAAAGGCTATACAATGAGATCCTGTCACAACAACAATAGAGTTTACTCTTGAGCTGGAAAATCTAGACCTAAGCTGATATGCTGGCTGCTTGGGCATCCAAGAAAAAGTAATGTTGCAACTCAAAACCACAACAAAATCCATCTTTCAGGACAGTTAGTTACTGGCTGCAGAGGTCCTCAACCCACTGAATGAAGCACAGACTTAGCACAGAAGGCAATCTTCTTTACTGAGTGTCTAATGATTTCAGTTCTAATCATTTCAGATGAGGTTGGGTTTACTCAGGGTGGTATGACTAGAGAGTCATTTTAATTTTACCTACAAAAATAACTTTTGTAGAAACATCTAAAGTATTCTACCAATAAATGTGTACTGTGATTTTTGCCAAGCTGACTCAAAATTAGCCATTACAGTACTCATTAAACAGTATTTAGTTTTTGTTGGTGATGATTTTGTGTGTGTGTGTGCGGAATGATGTGGACATCTAAAATGTGTATGGGGATCATAGCTACTCCTCAAAGATAGCTGCCCAACATCCTTCAGTATTTAAATCTTTGTGAAGTCGCTTTGCATAAATCTAGTAGACCCTATAATCTGCTTCAACCAAAAGAAAAATGCTTTGTAATTTGAAGGTTTTGTGAAGAAATCATCAGCTACAGCCTGACTGTGGAGGAGAGCAGATAGTATCTAAAGAAGTTCGCTATCCTTAGACCATCATCTTGTGAGGTAGTCCAAGCAAACGAAAAGGAGAAAGAAATTGGGGAGGGGCTACAACTAGTAAATCTTCCAGAGCTGTTTCAGACAGCCCAGCTAGGTGTCCATCATGCAAATCTAAGTCAGCATCTAATATCCTTAACAAGCATGGATAAATCCCACTGGGACCACTGTTTACCTGTATTAGTATTATCGACCTCCATGGAGAATTGCCATAATGACACTACAAATACTGTGAGAGATAATAATTAATCATTGTTTTAACAGAGCAAGTTTTATATTGTGATGCTGCACAACAATAGTTCTTCAAAACAAGAAGAAAACAAAACAGGAAGTACTGAACATTCAAGTCCTTACCATAGCACCTGGAAAATGTCAACATTTTCCAAATTTCTTTCAGACGTTTTTTTCACTGAAAGATGGCATTACATAGTCAAAGTAGATAGTCATTCCCACCTTTACTGTATTCATTTATTTTTTTCTCTTTACAGATACTTACTATTCAAAATTTTGTGGTTTTTCCTTTCCATGCAAATTTGCTCATGTGGCTAGATGAACAATCCATAATGTCATTTTTCATCCTATTAATTTTAAATGAATATATTGCTGAAAGCATTTTTCTGCCTCTTATTTTGTATACTTATGGCAAATATCTTTAGACAAACGGATGGGTGGATCAGTAGGAAGATGGATCTTGTTTTATTTACATTGCTGTAGAAGTATAGTCTTTGGTTTGAACATGCTCCCCAGAAGTCTGTGTGCTCAAAACATGATCCCCAGTGTGGAGAGACTGGTAGAACCTTTCAAAGGTCAGAGCCTACTCTAAGACATGAGTTATCTGAGGTATCA
Organism: Cricetomys ansorgei; assembly: GCA_026225945.1. Lineage (NCBI taxonomy): Eukaryota > Metazoa > Chordata > Mammalia > Rodentia > Nesomyidae > Cricetomys > Cricetomys ansorgei. Next base: position 7,255,567 of record JAMJFZ010001868.1, on the reverse strand, counting down.
TTTTCCACAGAAATTAAGATAGTTCTTGTTTGATATTATGGTTATTAAGAAAGGGTGGTGAAAAAATAGAGTAAGCCTGGCTTATCCTCAGTTTGTTTTGGCTTCCTGTCTCAACATGTGACCTGCCCTTCTCATGCCATTTACCATCCTGTGATATACCAAGGAGGGTCCCTACTGGAGTGAAGGCTATGATATCTGGATTTTAAGCCCCCAAAATTATGATCTACATAACCCAGCATCAGATATTTTGCGATAGCTAGGTTATAATTAAAACAATGTATTATAGCACTCCATGTCTACTACAACACATTGTCATTAATTTCCCCTACTAAATATTGATGTCTTTAAAATTTTCTACTATTAACAGTGAAAAACACTCTACATGCTTTCTTATGAACAACTTGGGGCAGTTTAATGGTCTGTGAATAGACATGAGATTTCTTAACACAAGAGACAACATTGTATTTACTATATAGCTACTCGGAAACTACTTCATTTTTTTGTTCAGCATCTGTGATTGATGCTTAAATTTTTTTCCCATTAGCTACTTCCACTTGCACTGAGTGACACATAACTTGATAATTGGTTTCTTCGGTAACTTGGAAATGTACAGCTATATCATATGAATCTATTAACATAGTTAAGGGTTAGCTATCTAACAATCAGTACTCCATGTGAACTGTATAGAATATGTGTGTAGAATATACTGTATAGAATATACAAATAACTGTGGCTTTTAGAAGTACTTCTGTGGTGTCCAAGTGAATATTCGGTGTCCAGTTGGTGGTGCTGTTTAGGATGTTCAGAAGGAAGTATGTCACCAGAAATGGGTTTAAGAATCTAACTTCCTGCTTGAGGATCAAGACATAAGCTCTCAGCTTCCAGCTCCAGCTGTCATGCTTCTGCTTAGCCATCTTTGACTCTAAGCCCTTAGAATTATAGTGCAAATAAACTCAGTCCTCTGTAAGCAGCTGTGGTCTGGGAACCCATGTAATTACTCAACGTTTAGTAAAATAATTCTCTGTTATTAACCATTTAAAAAGTAGCAGACTATGTGATGTTTATGCTACAGAGTTTAAAATGTATTCTTACTATTCCCTAGAAAACATTGGATTTTCAAATAAATCAAAAGTTTATATTGCAAACCGAGTGTTTCCTACTAAATTATTATGGGATTTTAAAGAGCATTAAGCACAAAAGTAATGTATCAGTGCCAAACTCAATTCCAGATAAATATATGATGTATTTAATAATTTAAAATCCCTAAAAATGTTGACTTTATAAATTTTGTGAACACATATTATTCAGATAAGATGTAAAAATTGCCCAAATTTTATTTCTTTTCCAAATAATTATACTAAAACAACTAAGTCTGTGTTAATTATATGGAAAAACAAATAGTTGCTTGGAAAGTAGTATCCACTGATACTATGCAATGCTTATGGGTGTGGAGTCTGTTAAAGTCTCCTGATTAGGGAAAGATCATACACTGCATCTGAGACTGTAAGTTGATACAACTATTAAGGAAATCACCAGAAACTGAACCACCATATATGTAATCTAGCAGTTCCCACTGCTGGTTAATAGACACTATACCAATAACACAGTTTACTGCGAGCATTGTATGTACTGTATGCAGTGTGTTGAGAGTGTGTGTGAACAATACTTGCATGTCATACTTGAAGTATACGCAGATTCTTTGGTTTCCTAAAAGAGAGAGGTTAAATTCCACCAAAATTGGTAAGACAGATCTCTAGCTAAGGAAGTCACTGATGAACTTGTCCAATCATATTTACCGATATGCTATGCGCCCTGTGCTGTAACATCAGATAAACACAGAGCAATGACAACACACCTGGCATGAGACTCAAGGAGATTACAGTATACAGAAGAAGTATGTCAGAGTTGGAATTATGGGAGGTCTAATAAATTCCACGAGTCAGCAATTCAGAATGCAGACTCCCATGGGAGCTCATGGCTCTTCATGTTAAAGATACTATCTGCCTTCCTTTGCGGGGTGGGTGGGTGGGTGGTATTAGGTGATTGAATCAATTAAGCAACAGCTCCTCAAAACTCTTTTCTAATTTTTTCCGTATTCTACAGGCCCACTAGTTACAAAAATTTGAACAAGTTATTGGTGCTTTAAACAGAACTCCACCAGTGTCTGGTTCCAGAGACCCAATATTATGGAAATTGACACCCATCATATGGAAACAGTCATGTGCATCCTATTAATGTAAAAGATCCCCCCCAACTAATAATTAGTGTTTTTAAAAGGCCTGTTCGGAGTATATGTCTTTATTCCTAAAACATTAAAGGCATCCTACTTAGGGTTCTCTTTCAAGTTGTGAAGGAAATATCCTCCCTCCGTCTCTCCCTCCCTCCCTCACCCCATCTTTCTCCTCCTCCTCTTTTTCTTCTTCTTTTCGCCTTCTCTTCCTCCTCTTCTTCCTCCTCCTCTTCCTTCTTCTTCTCCTCCCCCCTCCTCCTCCTCTCTCTTTTTCTCTCTCTCTCCCTCCCTCCCTTCTTTTCTCTTTGCCTCCCTCCCTTCTACACTCTTTCCCTCCATCCCCCTTCCCCACCCACCCCCTTCTCTCCTTCCTCTCTTCTTTCCTGCCTACCCAGCCACCTTTGCTTCCTTCTTAAAGCTGTCAACTTCTTGAATTCAATGAGTTCCATTCTGAAAGAGAAGGGTTTCAAGGTCTCTTCCCATGGTCCTTGTGTGAAGTGGGAGTTGGGTAGGGAGAGTAAGGAAATCTGTTATCTTTAAAACAGAGTCTTGATAGATGCCTGGACTGTGTTCTCCAGTAACTTCTCGACAGTTTGCCAGAAATCTGCCCAGGTTACTTGGAAGAATTTCTCCTTTCCTTAATCACCAGCAGCCCAGCATCCAGGCCCTGGACCAGAGGTCCTAAAAGCTGTTGTACCCACTTTCCTTCCTCACCACCTCCCACCGCCCCGCCCTGTAATCCATGTCATCCCGCCCTTTCTCCACCTACATCCTTCGCATTGGGCAGGGACGTGTCCTCATGCAACCTATGAGAAAGGCACTTCATTGTTTCCAGCCAAAACCCTGGTGATGGGAGAGAGGATCTAGAGAAAAGTCAGCGCTGGCCAGTGGCGAGGAACCCACTAGGGGCTGTGCGGTAGCTGACCCCGAGCAGGAAGAAGGCCGGTGGGTCGCGTCCCCCGAGTTACAGGTTGGAGCAAACTTGCCTAGCTTCGCGAGGCAGGAGCGCCCAAGTTCGCCGCCAGCAGCGCGCGGGCTCGGCGGAGTGCGGGGCTGCGTGCCAGGCTCCGCTCGCACTGGGCGCGAGCAGCGAGGGAGGGGGCGGGCGCGCAGGTCCCGCCTCCCCTGGCCGCGTGCACACACACGCCCACCGCGGCTGGGCTGGCGGAGCGCGGGCGAGAGTGAGCGCGAGTGTGCGCACGCCGCGGGAGCCACTCTGCCCTCTCCTCGCACCCTGCACAGGGAGTCTCGGGAGCCTGGGAACGGGAACAGGCTTAAAGTATGGCATGTTGCGAAGATGGTTTCTGTCCAGAAGGTACCCGCGATCGCGCTGTGCTCCGGGGTCAGCCTTGCCCTCCTGCGCTTCCTGTGCTTGGCGGCTTGGTGAGTACTTGGGGGGAGGAGGGGCGCGTAGGGTAGAGGTGCATGGGGAAGGTGGACAAGTGTCTAGATCCTCAGCACCCCTCTGGCTGCTCATCCTTCCCTGGGCGAACCAGACCTTCCCGTCTTCAGTATCATAGGTGCTGAAACCAAGCTTTTTGTGACCGAGTAGACTCGGAGAGCACTGGGGAGATGGGTGCAGGAAGCGCAGGTGCTGGGGTATGTGCTCCCTGAGGGTACTTCCAGTCTGGGGGTGCTTGCTGTCTGGGGTGCGCTTTTCCTGATTATTTTGGTTCTCCACGTCCCAACCCCCAGCCCTCCTTGAGCTTAAGGCCAGGGACTCTTTCCCTAGAAGGCAACCCCTTTTTTCCACCTGTTCTCAGATCCATTCCTAAAATAGTCTTTTCCACCCCCGTTATTTTTGCACTTACAGTTTAAACGAATCCCCAGGACAGAACTCAAAGGACGAGAAATTGTGCCCAGAAAATTTTACTCGTATCCTGGACAGTTTGCTGGATGGTTATGACAACAGGCTGCGTCCTGGATTTGGGGGTACGGATTGTTTCAAAACATGCAAGTGTGCTCTGTCTGTCCGTCTCTGGTCTGCCTGTCTATTTGTGGAAATATCATTAGGTATGCCTCACGTGCAAAAATGAAAACCAGTCATTCTCTGGAGCGCCTCCCCCCTTTTTCTCTTCCCCTCCTCAGTGAGACCTATGACAAGAAGACCGCCTCCACCCTTACTTTCCCATCTTCCCACCCCCTCAGGAGCTTGGCCTCCCCCACACTAATTACCTCCTGAGACCTAACTGCAGGGTTGGGGAGGCTGGGAAGTAAAAAAAAAAAAAAAAAAAAAAAAAAAGAACTCAGAGCTGCTGTACTGTGGCTGCCTTGCTTCTCTGAGCCTGAGCATGGAGTCCCCTTCAATCTGACCACTTCACTCAGGCACATAGTTGCACCAGAGGCAGCTGGACTCAGATCCCCTCCCAGGTGTCCCTCCCTCAGTCAACCTAAGGGTTCACCTGTGTTCTACCTAGGACAGGAATCTGGGGCAGGAAGCTGAAGCTGGCTGCTTTGCTGGAGAATCCAGTCCTTTCCTGCTGTCTTCTCACTTTCTTTCAGGAGCTAGTTTTTGCCTTTTTCTTCTAATGCTTCAGAAGTGTTCGTCTTTATGTCCTTCAATCTGTTTCTGTAAAGTGCATAATAGGGAAGCACACATTTACAGATCTTTTGTTCTCATATCATATTTCCTTTGCATAGTCACTGGATATCTCTATGGCAAGCTTGGTGCATGGAAACCAAATAGAATTCACCTCAGACAGCTATTCATTCCGATAGTCCAGTTCATCAGGGAGAAGTGACTTGCTAAGATCCTACTTGGCTTGGCTTACTCTTCTGAATGCAAAGTTCCTGCTCTTTTGTCTGTAAATAAGTTAAACAAGATGGCCTCCGACTTAAAGTAGCCAAAATTATTGTAATGATAGTAATGATAACAATCACAACCACTATTATTGTTTGTTTAATTAATTTCAACTAGATCAGCATTTTCTATGCATTGTTCTTAACTCTAATGACAACTCCAAGGGAAAAACTATGGCTATCCCCATTTAACAGGTTTGGAAAAGTTAGGCTAGTTCAAATAGAGTTTACAGATTTGAGCCCTGGTGGCATTTCGTATTTACAGGACAAAACCAGTAGATTGGGGTGATGTCCTACGCTGGGTGGTGTGATGAGTAAAAGGTGAACTTAAAGCATGGGGTGGGTGCTCTCTGCCTTCGACTGAGGCTGTGGAGGAGGGAAAGCGTGGGAGAAAAGATAAAATAGGATCCTGGAGTGGAGAACACATGGGATATGAGGTAGAAGGAATGTGGACCTGAGTGGAGAAGAATTATGGGATATAGTAGACGTGGACAGAATAGGGTGAAGCATCTTTAGAGAGCAGGACAGACCAGGGCACCACAGACAACAGAGGGATGGGGTGAGGCCATAGCAAACAGACTGAGATCTGGCTTCCTGCCTTCCAGCCCATTTCTTCTCTGGGTTGTATGGCAAAAGTTCTGTAAACTACGGAGGGGATTCCTTTGGTGTCTGTACATTGACAACTGTAAAGATGGATGGGAAAGATGAAAGTTCCTCTTGCGTTTTTTCCATGTTTTCTCTCCAGGTATAGGTTGCCCACACTGCATTTGCCTGCATGCAAATCTGAAAAGCGACTTTATTAGAGAAGTGAATCATATGTCAGTGTATAATCTCTTATAAGGGACTAGACAATTATCATTTTAGCTCAAAAATAGTTTTGCAGAGAATGATCTAGATGATGCGATACCACTTGGAGCTGTATTATGTCAATAAATGAGGATTTATCTTCCCAGAAAGGTTTTAAACTTCACATTTCAAATACAAAAGTAAGGGAAATATAACTCATATTTAGTTTAAATATTCATAGATGAAGAACAATTTATAGCTAGGTCTATATGACTTTATTAGTAAGTGTTGAAAGTAAAAATATGTTCTCTTGGCTGTAAGACAACTTGCAATAAAAAAGAAGAAGAAAGGGATCTGCTGTACAGGAGTATTTTTACCACATACTCTCTCCCATAGCACTGCATAGACTATAACATGAATGCTAAATTTGGGTCAACTATAATTCTAAGTGTCTCAAGTGTCTCATTATCAGTCATCGCACTTGGCATTGCTGAGTGATCTGCAGCACTCACCCAGTCATCTTTTTAAAACTTTGTGGGGCAGGGCTGCAGTTATTCTACTTTTGTTGTTAGTAGGTAATCGCTAACAAAATTATCGCAAAACACAGTATTAGGGATGGTTTTCACTCTGTTCATACATATTGGTGGTGACACGATTGACTTGCCGGAAGTGGGCCATTCTCTGTCAACGTGTAGTATTCAAAACGTCACAGAAGGGTGATAATTATCACCTGCAGGATGTGGATTATCTGTTTACATGAAATCTTAATTGTGAACTACTAAAAATAATAAGGAAAATTACTGTTATCACAGAATTCTGTATGATGCAACTTTCATCCCTTCTATGACATGACATTTTATACTTAGTGGAAAGTTTGGCATTTTAAAAATAAGATGAAAACCATTCAGATTTTGACCAAGGTACACTATAAATATGGATTGACTTCCTGCTCCCTTTAATCCCATTTCTGCTCTTTGTGGGACATTTACTTTTTATCTGTTTATACAACTTAGCTGTGTTCCATTTAAAATAAAGCTAAAAGCAAAGATGTGAATTGAAATTGGATGGTTTGAGACTACTCAGTGGGCCAGGCAGAGGTTGAAATAGATTTGGAAACCAAATTATGTATTTTTAACTCAGCAGCACAGCTTGCAGCAGGGAGATAAAGGGAACTGAAATGGTTCTCTTCTCTTCATCCCTCCAGGGACTCCTCTCTCTTGTCTCCACGTTCTCCCTTTGGGGAAGAAAAGGGGAAAGGTGAGAAGAGTGGGGCAGTTGAGAGAAGGTCAGGGATCTTTCAGCTTCTGATGACTCAGTTCCTATCATGCTGACAGAGCTTGTTCCTGCTTAGACGTGGCACCCAAGTTGACTTTGTCACAAAGGAACTGGAAAGTCATTCCTTCTGCCTCTTGTCTACTTTGAACACAGCTGTATGCCTTTATAAAACGAAATGGCTGACCACAGGAACATAGTTTAGGTATCCTACCCTTTCCTATTTTTCACGTATCCAAGGGACACATAATAGTCTTGGGGCACATACTCTCAAATTATCAATACTTTACAAATAGGTTGTTGCTTTAGATCCTCTTCGATGACCTTTCTGATATGGAAACAGAAGACTGTCATCAGTTCTGGAAGATTGCTCACCAATGTAGTAAGACTTCATACTACTGGAGTTCTTTGTGGTCTTAAAATATTTTCATATAAAATACTGGGTAAAATGTTACAGAAAAACAGAAATGTTCAGGGTAGTCGTAATCCCTGAGGGATTATGAGGCTGAGACAGTCCCATTGAATTGTCCTAAGTGACTAAAGCTAATAATTGGCAAAATCACGACTCATACAGCATCTTCAAATATTTAGTCCGACAGCTGGTAGGTATGCCCATTTCTGAGGCTTCCTTGTGTGTACTGTGTATCAAGAGTCAGGTTGTCCTCAATATAACTCTTGGTTGTTGTTGTTTGTTTTTTGTTTTCCTTACTTTAAAAAAAATTATCAGTTAGGAATAAATGATCAGCTATAACATCCAAAAGAGTAAAATGATAACTTTTTACCACAAACTTTTAATAATATTTAAGATGGTAGAGAAAACATATTTGGGTGAACTTGGGGGATTTCTCTGACAAAACAGATTGCTCTTGTGATTTTTTTTTTCAGATTCTCGGTGTCTCAACTCAAAGGTTCCTGTTTCTTGTGCTAGCTTTATTAATTGAACGTCAAACCATAATTAATACTCATAGATCAAATGATAAAACTTCATTTCCGGAATCATTCATTGATTCATTTGTTATGCCAGTGTGTAGAGACAATATTATACAGGAGTAATATGTAGATCTTAAGGCAGAAACTGGAATCAAATTTAGCCCTTATGAACTTCATCTCTAAGCAATACAAAGATAAAAGTAGCAGAGGTCAAATAAGTGCATAGTAGTAGTGTAGGACAATTTAGCATCAAGAGAAAAAAAAATGGAAGAGGAATCTCTTCTTCCAAGAGAATTCTCTTGGAAGTGATGGCCAAGAAAGTCTTTCAGATTGATAGTGAAGGGACGAGGCAGGGAAAGGACATGCGAAAAATTATTGTTGGGCAAGCAAAACACCAACAAAACAAAACCAAATCAACAAGCAAACAAACACAACAATTAAAAGGTGACACATGGACAATAGATTGGTGTGATTTTGACAATGAAAAGTTTCTGCTATTTTTTGTTGTTGTTGTGGTGGTGGTGGTGGTGGTGGTTGTTGTTCAAAAGTAAGGCCAGGAATACTAGAGTATCAGGTTGGGGTAGTAACAAGAAGCCAGGTGATTAAAGGGATTTGGGGAATTCTATAAAGGAGCCCAGATAATTCTCTTAGTAAACTTGGGAGCCACTGGAGTTTTTTAAGCAAGGCATTGACTTACCCTGACGTAGGCTGGTTGATATATAGAGGTAGAGAAGCAGAGGAAGCCACAAGACACATGACAAAGCTTTTGTGCTTCAGAGTTTTATTAGTGTTGCTTTTCTCTCCATTATGTAGATGGCCTCATGGAATGAGGTAGACGTAGGCATGATGAACATAAATGGACAAAGATAAGATATTTTGGGGATTTTACTTCAACAAAAATGATGATATATTTAATATGAATGATCAAGGAAAGTAAAAATAGCTCCTTGATTTCTATTCTGAGAAATTGGACAAGTGTGGTGTTTCAAGTTATGGAGAGCTGTCCAAGTTTCTCTCCCAAGCTCACTTTCTAGCAGAAAAGACAGGAAGTTAAGCCACAAAACAAGTGAACTATGTAGTGTACAACGTGCTCAGTGGACTGCCACTTTACAGTGGACTACTATAAAGATCATAAAGCATGGGGGCTGTGGTTTTAACTCCACAGTAGGGAGGGTTTTTCAATAAGATGATACCTGAACACTGATCATAGAGGGGTAAGAACATAAGGCACATTTGAGGTGAGGTCCTCTGGTGAGCAGGAAAGTTGTGTGTAATCCTGTGAAGCCTGGAATTCACGGCTCATGCAGTGCAGATGAAAGTGCTGAGGAAGAAGGGGCAGTAACAATGAAGAGGTTGTGTAAAGCTTTGTAGGCATGTAGACTTGGCTTTTCTTCTGAGTCAGCCCAGACAAGACTAGAGGAGATAGTATCCTGGGCACATCCCTGACTGTACAGTCTTTAAAAGGCTCACTGGGGATGCTGTGTTCAGAACAGGAAGAATCCAGCGACAGCCTGGGAGTTTTTCACAATCAATCAGGCAGGAGATGATTAACACTTTGTCCAAGAGAGTGGCACAGTAATCTGTCAATTTCTGACTTGATTGTCCTCTGCTTATATTTTGTGTTTGAAGATTAAGGGTAGTAATTATAATGCAGGGTTTGTGAGAAATGAAAGAAATGAAGCTGAGTAAAGTTCTGACTTAAATATCCAAATTTAGATTCTAGAGGAATACAATTGTCAGGATGATAGAAGCCCTTGAGAGGCATGGATGAATGACTTGCATGTGCGTATGATAAATTAATGTTTATTAGATACCAAGTAGTGAGAAGCTTGCAATTTAGGGGTAGTGGGTATGTCAACACACATGGTATTTGAAGTCTTAAAACCAAAATGAGGTTCCATGAGATTATGGTAGAGAAAAGGCACACCTACTGAGCTCTGAGCTCTAATGGCTCCAATGTTAAGAGACATGGAAAGAAGAGTAGTTTATGCCCAGGAAGTCTGAGCGGGGGTCTTCTGTGATATGTTAGCAGGAGAATAAGATGGCTCCTGAGATTTAGGAAAAATAACAGTGTTCAATGAACTGATCAATAGAGACATGGGCTTTAATTGGCCACTAGATTTAGTGGTGTGCATGGCTTAGATGACTTTGACAAAAACAGTTTCATGGCATGGTGGACCTGGGTGTTTTGGGTGTGAAAGACAGAAAGAAAGAGAGACGGGGTGGTGGGAGGGGGCAGAGAGGTTTCCTTGTTTCCTTGGAGGCATTCATACAAGTAAATAGAGAAATGGAGTAGAGAGAGTCAAATGATCATTTCTTTTTTAATACTCATTTTTATAGTTATTTTTGGCAAAAATATACTCACTGATTGTTACTTTGAGGGTGCAGGTTAAATATTGAATATAAGATATTAGTGTTCTTCATGAAATGGGAGACAAAATTTAACCTTTCAAGTTGGTGAGAACAATGGAATTGCTAGTGAAAGATTGCTTTATATAAGTTTATAAGAAAATAAAAGTACTAGTGCTATCAGATATTTAAACTTTCTTTGGAGTAAGGACACGCAGATGTATTCGGTATGTCCTGAAACAGGCCATGTCAAATAAAGATAATAGGATAATGGTAAGTTGTGGTTTTAGGAAAAGCTTCTGTGGGTCTTCAGATTCTGTATAAGAACACCTTAGCTTACATCTGCATATTATTAAATATTGTTGGTTTATACTCTAGGCCTTTTCAAATACATTTATTTTAACATGACTTGGGTGCACATGTCAGTGTTTGTTAATAAAACATTTCCACTCTAACCCTCATCTTATCTTCTTTTTACCCATCCTTTCATTTATTTATCAAAGTATAACAACAATGCCAATTAATCAGATTCTGGCCCAAAGATCAGGCCCTAATATGAACTTGAAGTTTGCTTTATGTTTCTTTCATCCTATCCTGTCTATCCTCTTCCATGCATATTATTCCATAGATTTTCTCTAATAGGTGTTCTAGGTTATCCTTATTTTTAAAGTATATTTAAAATATTTAACTGTCTTTCACTTGCCATATATAAACTTTTGCTATGCTTTAACCTTAATGATGCATTGCTTAGAGTCATTCTTTTGTTGCATAGTGCTATTGATCCTTCCTTTTCTTGTTATGTGATGTTCACATTGCATAAGAACCGGCTTATTCGTCTGCTCTGTTGGCAGTAGGTTTTTGCTTGTTTCCCAGATTGTATTGCTGTGAATATTCTGGCCCAAATTTCCTGCTGTAAATGTGCAAGAGTTTCTTTTGCATATATATCAAGGAGTGGATTTTTCTGGATCTTAGTGTAAGTGGGAGTTCAACTTGAAGAGATAATGCCAAACTGTTTTTTCATGGTGAGTTTACAAAATTAAACTCCCTTTTACAATGAACACATATTCTGGATCCACATATACTTTAGCACTGGGGAAAGTGTGTGTGTGTGTGTGTGTGTGTGTGTGTGTGTGTGTGTGTGTATCCACAAAAATGTTTGAAATAGCATTTTATTTTGAGGGAATTTAAAAATTAATTGTTTCCATTATGTCATAATATCATTGAACATCTTTTAAAATCTTTATTAGCTATAAAAATTTTTATTTTATAAATTTCTTTTTATGTTTTATTCATACTGTATCAAACTTTGCTTCAGTTATTGAGGAATTTTGCTGTTTACAAGTAAAAGAATATTGATAAAATTGATCATAAAATATAGAAGACATTAATTTTTAATGTCTTCTAAGGCAAAGAAGCTTCTAAAACTCTGTGCTAGTTCCTGCTTTGTTGATGAAAACAATGGGTATCGATTATCTTTGTTTGATATCCAGTAAATGTAATTGTTCTACATCTTGTTAATGTCAAGAAAACTTAGAAGTTTCTTTATAATTTCCCTGAGAATTACCTGTTGTTGCTGTTTTCTACCTCAGTGGATACACCACTGGCACTTTGTAAGATGTAGGTTTATGCTGATGTGGATGGCTGAAAAGCAGGATGTTTGCCCAGGGGCATAGTTGGGAGATATATGGGACTTAGATGGACTAGTCCTCAGACCAGTAAAACAGCTTTTTATTTTATGATGTGACAGCAAATTGTATATCATTATTGAAGATGAAATCAAGAACTGATATCCTTTAACTAAGTCTTTGACTGTTGAGTAAGCAGGGGAAGATTATCTGATCATTTCTTAATTGCCTTCCAGCCTTCCCAGAAAGTTAATTAGATAGGACAGTTTCCCTGAATTTAATATTAATAGCGTTGGCTGATTGACACTTGATGAGAATCACTCTTTTTTCCTTACAGAATCTCAGGGTCAAAAGTGTCAGCTAACAGAAAGATTTAAAATATAATTTAAAAGATTTCCATTACCAAAGAAGTAGGATTTTGTGAAAAAAAGAAGCATCTTTAATGTTCCTCAAATACATCTACAATTATGAGAAGAAAGCTTTCCAAGCTCAAGTTGTCTAGTTTCTATGCAATTATGCTCTCTGCAAGGTTGATTTGAACACCCTAAACAGTAATATTAGAGGAAGTCTCTAAGAATTATTCTTAATTGCATAGCTACCATTTTTCATTGACAACTGACTTATCAGCAGATGATTGCATTTCAGGTGGCAGATTGGCTCTATGAGAGAATACAAATATAAATCCAACAGTTTCTGCTTTAATTGGGAAATATTTTTAGCTTAACTCATGCAGCACATACGTCTCACACTTTTTTCTTTGGAAGCATTGAAAAATCACTACCGATAATGTTAGGAACACCAAGAAACAATTATTCAGCACCTCATCCTTACAGAGCACTGTGCTAGTTTGGGACTTGAAAGGGACTGAGAATTCACCTAATTGTTAATGAGGAAAAGGCCGATTCAAGGAGTCTGAAATTGGACACAGAGGGACACAAGAATATAATTTATAACCTGTTGTTGAACAAAGGGAATGTAGGTGTATCTAGATGCACAGTCAAGATAGTGTAGTAACGTTCCATGTTTAGTTAATGACAACTGGTTAGTTATTTTATGACACAATATAATATAGTGATACTAGGACACATCTTGGTTGCTGAAAGTGGGAGTTCGAATTCTGCTTTAGCCTCTGTAAACCCAGTTTCCAGCTACATAAAATTCTCATGAGAGTGATAAAAGCACCTTCGAAGGGTGTGATAAAGATGTAATGTCATATGGAATGCTTAGCATCTTGTCTGGCATAAAAAAAAGAGCTTAAATACATAATAATTATTTCTTTGCTCATTGTACCTCTGTTCAAAAAACCATCCCCTGTAAGCTACTGTGCACAATGCACGCTACTTGATTTGTCCACCTTCTGTCCCTATTCCATACTCTGGCCCCTCAACTTGAGTAGGTTAACAGCCTCTCATAAAGGCCCTTTGCTTCTCTTTGCCTCCCTATAACTTATTTTCCATATGAGAGCCTGTGTGGTTCTTAAAAAATACATAATTCAGTCATTTATTTTCTTACCTCAAGTCTTTGACAGTCTGTCAGTATTTATGGAGTAGAAATCAAACTCTTTACTGCAGCCTGCATTCAGAGCTAAAGTGAATATCAGAGAAAAAAAAAAAACCCCAAGGACAGAATATAAGGAAAATGCTATCATGTATGTTCATTTTGTGGGGTCACCTTAACAAAGTACTACAGGTGGTAGCTTAAACAGCAGAGATCAATTTCTCCAAGACTCTAGAGGCATGGAGGCATCAGGAAATTTGGTTTGTTGGTCTGGAGTAGTCATCTCCTCTGTGTCGGTGTATAGTCCTCCGTTGGTGGGTGTCTGTGTTCTAGCCTATGTTCTAGTTCTATGAACAGTCAGTTATATTGGATTAGGTACCATTAAAAAGGCCTCATTGTGATACAATTACATTTTTTGAGCATTATCTCAAAAAATGGTCATTAGAAGGTACTGAGAGTTAAGACTTCAACATGTGAATGTGAGGGGAACAACTTAGTCCTCAGAAACCTTCTTTTCTGTCTCAGGGCCCTTCCCTGGCATTCTATATGTCCTCTTGCTTGTGGTTTAAACAGCAGTCAATGTAGCATGTGTTATATATGTGTTACTTAAAAGATCCCATTAAAAGAAAATGGGCTCAGGAGTAGGTGGATGCTCTGTCTATGGGGCCCTGCTCTTACTTCTCTCTGTGGCTTTAACTTTTTTTTTTTTTTAAATCAGTTTCATACTTTGCTTTGTCCCACTGGCTCTTTTCTAATCCTTGAAAACAGTAAGACCTATTCCCATAGTAACCCCTTTTCTCTTGCTGGTGTTCCTTCATGTATATACTCCAGGACTGGTTTGAAAGTCAATGCATTGAGGTAGCAGTTCTGGGCACAACCCCAAAATTGCTTTCCCATCCTCTCCTTCTCCTACCTGCCTAACCTCTACCCTGAAATAATAGCTGTGTGTCATTTCATTGATTACTTTGGCTGCTTGTACTCTGACTCTCCCAGAAGCATGATGATTTCTTGAGTCAGGGAACTCCACTAGAACCTGGCATGTAGCTGGTGCTCATGCAAATATTTATTGAATGGATGTCCTAAAAAATCCCTTTCCTGGTGATGTGCACTTAGAATCTCACTCCATCTCACAGAGCGGTATAATCATACAAAGCAAATGCCAGATGATGTCACACACAAAGACCAAGATCATAATTCTGAATGTAGAACAGTATTTTGGAACTATTGCAAAAGTAGAATTCTGGTAGATAAGAATTTAGAAATGTCTGTTATTATCATACAGCCACAGAATTAGTGTAAGCTCACACAACTTACAAAATGTCATTAAGGAAAAAAATTATCGTTCCCCTCCTTCTCCTGCACACCTCTGCCACACTCACTTTCTTGACACACCTATAGGGCCAGCATTCCATAAGAAATTGTTGTAAAACAGTATAGAAAACAGCTGAGTGGATGTTTGTAAACAACAGTAAACTGAACAGTCTCTTTTTGGAACTTTATGGAAAATTGCAAAATGTCAGGTCCAACCTTGTTCCTACTAAGTCGGCTGATCCAAGGGTTTTTCTAACAATCTGTACTTGTCTAGCCTGTCCAGGTGATGCTCTCCTATAACGTTTGAGCAACATTACATTAAAACTGTCTTTGAAATAACTTTTGCTTTACCAAGAATCTGGTAAAATAGCTCATTTGTCAGGACACTGTCAACTTTAATTGTTTGTGTGAGCCTGTCTCCCGGAGCCCTCGCTTGCAATGACAGCATTTCTTCTTTCTGATACTTTTGCAATTGTTGCTAAGGAAATGACAGTGGTTTGAGCCAATTTAAATGAAATTGCTGTCTTCTAGGGTTCAAAATGTTATGAATTACTTGCTTCCTGGATTACCTACTTCTGGACAAATTTGTATTTAATGAGCTTATCATTACCATTTGTTGTTGTTGTTGATTCTAGTTTCTTATTCAAATCAAAACTTAATTAACTTCTACCCTTTCTAAGGAGGCACATTTTTAAGATGTAAAAATAAATCATGTGCTATACTTTTTTCTCATTATACTTCCAAAAGCTATATGTTTCTTAGGATACTTATTCCTTAAATAATTTTCTCATTTTCTTTAGATCTGTCATTGTGTGGCCTGGTTGTCAGCCAGTAGAGGGAGAAATATTTAGATTCATTTTCAGGAGGCTGACTTCAGACTTAGAGCCTTAAGTGACACCAGTTTCTCTTTGTTTTGCTTGGCATAAATTCAGTTTCCCAACCTGTATCCAAATGATATTCTATCTTAACAGCATATGCTATTATACCCATCTATAGAATATGTAGCCTCTGGCCATACAGCCTTATAAACCATCATTTAAGGAAACAATGTTCAGCGGGGCAATAATTTTTATGTTTTTATTGGTGGTAAAATGTTAAAGTATCTCTAATAACTACTGTCACAAATGAACACATTATGATCATAATATGTTCTAGAAAAGTGATTTACAGCTAATATATTTGATACTCATTAAAATCTTTGCATTTGAGGATATATGGCTGAACTAAAGTTGTATGTACAACTGGAAGGGACAATGAATTAAGTCTGAACTATTAAAATACCCAGGTTTTAAGCATACTGTTAAACTCAGAGAGTAACAATATTCTTTTTTCTATTTTCTGTGTCAGCTATATTAAAATTGTGCCCCTACCTTTCCATCTGGGCTAAGCATGCACATACTTGTCCATGATTGAGATTTATCTAGATAGTGGAGAATCTCAGTAGCAGCCGAGCAAAACTAAGATGGAAAGAGCTTGTGCATGAGAGAGCCACTGAGCTCAGCATTCCATTTGATTGCTTTAACAATTCTGTGAGACAGGTGTGCGTGCTGCAATGGAGCAGTTAAATAACTTGCTGAAGATCACGCAGCCAACAGGTAGCACACCATGAATGGTTGTAACTGACAGAAGAACTTGTCTTAGATCCCAATCACTAGTGGATGGTGTGCCTATTGTTAAAGGTGACCTTAATCATTTTGGAACTTATTTACAAGTGTCCTCAACTCTCCAAAGACATAAGCCTTACAGCTCCCAGGTCTTTGCTCTTCTTCACTCCTGCTCCCCGCTGTTACTTCTTTTGAACAGTTCACTTCTTTCTAAAGGCCAATCAGATGATGGACTCAAAAAAAAAATCACAAAGGCTAAAAGCTTTTGTGTGTCTGCACTGCCTGTTCTAAAAGTGCTCAGGGGATGATATATCTTTATAGAAACAGGTTCTTGGTAAGTAACTGGGGTGTCTATTTGCCTGTTAAGCAAACACTCTTTTTCTTTCTCTTTATTTTTCTTTTGGCTTGATTTGGTTACACTTTAAACTAAACTTTATATTTGTTTATTTTTTTTATTTTAGAGATTCATTATCTCACTGAAAATTCATGATGTATGTAAAAACATAACATATCATATCTGTATTCACTTTTTAATTATCTGATCCTCCATGGCTGTAACGTTGGTAATTATTTTTCACACCTATTTGCTTCATACTTACTAGGTCCTGTTACAGAAGTGAAAACTGACATATATGTCACCAGCTTTGGACCTGTTTCTGATGTTGAAATGGTAGGTATCTGAGAAACTTCTTAGGTTTGAAGAAAATAAACCAGAAAAGAGGCAATTCATATTTATCATATAAAAGTCTATAAAGAGCAAGACACACCATCTCATTCTAAAGCTATCATTTTAAATACTTATTGACTTGAGATCTTCTCTCACAGAAAGGTCTGTCCTCCTACTCTTTGCACAGCAAGGCCTTCTATGGAAACTATTAAGGAGGAGAAAATGAGAGACCATCAGTAGTATGGACATGACTTAACTGTGTATACATATTACACTTCTGACTGCTTTTCATATGCCTCGCTGGCTCAGGTGCTTGCTTCCCACCCTCTGCTTCCCTCCCTCCTTCTCATGCTTAAAGAGGTCAAAAGGCCCAGTGTTTGTGAGGAAGTCTTCATCCTTCAGCTATGCACCTTCATGTTAAACATGCTTAGTAAACATACCACGCAGAATCTACTTTATAATTTTCCTGACCTGAGACTCCTAATGGTTTGAAGAATCTAATGGTTCTTTGGATAATTTTTAACACATTTGTGAAAAAAAGTTTATCTTTTTAAAAAATTTAGTATCATCTTAAAGAAAGGTCTGTAATTTATGACCAATTATGTAGTCATAATTGATACATATTGATTGATTTTTGTGCTTTCTGATATAAAGTAATGTACAGCCATAATTATCTGGTGTCGAAAATTTTTATTTAATTACAGTAATTAGTCCTCAGTGAGTAATTTATATGATGATTTACTTCTTATGAATGTAGAGTCTGAAGGGATCAAGGACGTTACAGGGTGTATTTGCTGAGAATCTTTTTGTTCTGTTGATTTAACGTCACCTCTGCTTCTATTAATTTCCTCTGTGCAGTCTTTTATGATTGGGAGGGGCTAGAACCTAATGCACTTTTTACATATATGTTTATGCAGTCATTATAACTTAACTATGTCACAAAACCAATTTTCCTAGGAATATACAATGGATGTGTTCTTCAGACAAACATGGATTGACAAAAGACTAAAATATGATGGCCCCATTGAAATTTTGAGGTTGAACAATATGATGGTCACCAAAGTTTGGACTCCTGATACTTTCTTCAGGAATGGAAAGAAATCTGTGTCACATAATATGACAGCTCCAAATAAGCTTTTTAGAATTATGAGGAATGGCACTATTTTATATACAATGAGGTAATAGGTTCTTCTTTCTTTTTTAAAAATTCCTCATCCCCTACTTCTTTCTTTCTCCTACCCCCTTGCCTTCCTTCTTGATTTCTTCTCTCTGTTTTAGGAATCTGAAATATTAAGAAAGGGTTGATTTTCCTTCCTTGCATTTTTTTTTCCATGATAGACTCACCATAAGTGCGGAGTGCCCCATGAGACTGGTGGATTTTCCTATGGATGGTCATGCCTGCCCTTTGAAATTTGGTAGTTGTAAGTTACAGTAAAATTGTTATTCAAATTTCTGATTATCTTCTTCAAGCTCATATTTATGTGTGTGTGCGATTTTAATTATCTAGCATTAAACTTCTGTCTATGAGAAAATTTGTGCAAAGTTTGAGTTTTAAGAAACTATTAATTTTTAAAAAGAAAGTGATACCCCAAAGTACTGTTTTTACAGATGGTCATGGAAGACTGCGTCATAACGAATAGGTCTGTGACACTTAGGAATTCATCTGTGTAAGAACTGTAACACAGAAAATGCATTGTGAAGGGGATATGATTTAATAGTTTCAGTGACAATAAAAATGCTTTAAATAAGGCTTGGGAAAAGGTGAAAGAATTTTTTTCCTGAAATAACCTGAGTTAAAATATCATGTGGTTCACTGGCTTGAGGTTCTTGCAGAGAGCCTGCAGGCTAGAGTGTATGTGGGGGTCCTCTGACGCTTTTGCCTGCCCTTGGGACCCATTTCCTCCAGCTGGATTGCTTGGTCCACCCTCGATGCGGGACTTGGGTGCCTTGGGACTGTTGAGTTCTATGGGGAGAAGTGGCGGGCGGGTGGGGAGTGAGTGGGTGGGGATGGGGAGGATATATAATAGGATGAGAGGGAGGATGGGGATAGCTGGGAAGAATGGAGGGAGGTTAAGAGGGGTGTCGATATGTATTATACGAAAGAAGAAAACTAAATTAAGAAAATACATCATAGGTAGCATTGTTAGCGATAGTAGCTGAGCTATCTCAATGTCTAGCTGATGTGCCGAGTGAGAGAATTTAGTGGCTGTTGTACTGTTGACTACATGAAGGGGTGTAATTCCACCTACAAATTGGGGAAGGCTTTGAAAGTTTTTACAAAGAGATACGCCTCTTTTGACATTTGTTTTCTGCGGGGAATGAGCTGAAGACAGGCCATAGAAGAAGCCGGGAGAGCTGGCTGGCCTCTGCTGTTTTCATGCAATCAAAGATGGCGGCTTAGCCTAGCATGGTACAGAAGGAGCCAATGTGCAATAGATGTGTTTGGGAAATTTAGTGGAGATGAAGGCAAGAGAAGGACATGAGTGGGTAGTACAGAAGATGAGGCTCCTTTCTCTGAGATGGCAACAAATGTGATTGCTCTTGTAAGGTCTGCTTCCAACATTCGATTCAATCAGAATCTACCAAAAATAGATACTGGCTTTTACTATTGCTTCAGACTCTTCGTTTCTCTGATTGTGAAACTGGTGCCTGCTGTTCTCATTGCTCATTGCTTGACTTAATGAGAATCGGCAGTCACCATTCCTTTTATAACCCTAGTAATCACAATACTCAGTGGGATAAGTTGAGGCTAGAAAAAGTCATGTGTTCCCTGACCAATGATTTAATAAGACAAGCTTAAAAACAGCAAAATACATAGTCAGAGAGCCTGATTTTACTGGGGCCAGGATTACAATTCCATTTTTACTGGAATAATTTGAGTTTTACAGAAGATAGTTTTTATCTGAGAAAGTCTTCTCCTCAGACCTCTTTGCTTCTCACAGGTAGGGCTCTTTCCAGTGACTAAGCAGAGTTGGTGTTATCTCAGGCTTTGTATAGGATTAAGCAATCACACTTTGGAAAGTATTTTGGTTTTTCGGAAAAGGAATTTAAAAGAAAGATATACCATAACAGAAAGCAATTTTCGCTTAATTTTTTTTTGGAAAAAGAAATTATTAAATTATGTTAATATAAGAGGAATATGAAAGGCAATGCAAGAAAAAGATTATTCTATCAACTTAGGGTGTCCAAGAGACAATTCCTGGTGTAAAAACCATAGATAATAGTCTGCAAGAGTTTAAATCTATTACACTGTGAATATACTCCCAGAGATATATGCTGACATGAAGCCGTGTAATGTTGGATGATAGCTCAAGCCTCTTAGATTGTTTTTCAAGGTCATCTGTAAGGTAAAGCTCTCTGGATATGGACTCCTTTTGTAGGACTAAACAAGTTCATCAAGGCCCTCCTGTGTTCCAGCCATTTTAGGGATGTTTGTAGGGGAGGATGACACATAATTCATTCTGGTTCTTTTGAACTTATTTGTGCATGAGCCAAGCTATCTGGGTAGTGTGGTAAGCAAGCAGCTGGTCTCCATTTGCACTGAACAAGGAATAACAGAAAATGTACTCAAATTGCCACTGGGGAGGATTCTTTGAAGATAGAAGGGAAAGTGTCCTCATTGCAAGATTCTAAAGGTACTGGAACTGGCTGTGTAGTTCTATTCTCTGGAGAACTTTGCAGCCAGCATAGTCAAAACCCTGCATAATGATTCCCAAATGACATGAGCATTGGCCAGGGGCAGAGTCAGCATCTGGCACATTTCTAGATGGCAGAGCTGTATGAGATGAAAGAGGTCAGGATTGTTCAAGTATGGATAAGAAAAGAAGTGAAAGAAGTAAGCAGTCTGACTACTGTTTAGGAGGTTTGGGCTATCTGCTTTACAAGCTAAGCTACCTGCCGCATTGGAATGGGAATATGAACATGTCCACTGATACAAAGATAGCTTTATTATTGTTTTAGCTTTAATCTTCAGCCCATTCCTTCTTTTGACATAAAAACAATAAAACCTGTAAGTTATTATCTACAGTTTTGTAAATTATAAACATTTTGAAAAAAACATCTTTTTTGTAGAACTGACTGTAAACACATTGTTTTGCTCTTATTCAGATGCATATCCCAAAAGTGAGATGATCTACACCTGGACAAAAGGCCCTGAGAAATCTGTAGAGGTGCCAAAGGAGTCTTCTAGCTTAGTTCAGTATGACCTAATTGGGCAGACTGTATCAAGTGAAACTATCAAATCTATTACAGGTGAGATGTGTGTGTGTGTGTGTGTGTGTTCATACATGTGTGTGAATGCGTATATGGAATGCGTGTATGGGAATATGGGTGTATATTTGTGTGGAGTCCAGAGACAAGGAGTTATTCTTCAGTGTCCATATACCTTATAATTTTGGTCTCTCATTGTCCTGGAGCTTGCTGAGGAAGCTAGGCAGGCAGGCCAGTGAGCCACAGGATCCTGCAATCGCTGATTCCCTGGTGCTGGAATTACAAGCCTGTGCTACATCATCAGGGTTTTTATGTGGTTTCAACTTAGTTCTTTATGATTTTGTGGTTTCCAACTGAGCTATCTCCCTGGCTCCCTCCTGGTGAGACTTTTAATGGCAAAAATCAATGTGCTACTTGGCGTCAACAGTGGAGGTTTGTCCTAGCCCTTTCACTGAAATATTCAATGTTTTCAGGGAAATCTTTTTTTCCAGATAAAGCTGATATATTTATAATCTGACTTCAGTTTAAAACAAATTCCGAGTTGGTGAGACAGGAGAAATGAATAGATTTTTCTTATTTACAAACCAAAGACAATAATTAAATATATCATAAGTATTTTCAATAAAACACCAGCAAGAAGTCTGGCTCTGATTTTGTAGTGCTTTACAAAAAATTTTAATATTGCCCAATTTTATGTTGTAATTTCTACTCTTTGTTCCAAAGTAAAAGCAAAAGAAAAAGAAAAAGCACCCTTGCAAAGTATATTTAGAGTGCATATTAAAAATGTCATACAAGTGGATGGTGGCTATACTGGTGATTGTTGGATTGTGTAATATGAATAGAAAGAATCTTGAGATTTAGCTCCTCTCATATCTAATAGGAAAGTTGACTACTTATAGCTTGTTCCAAAATGGTGGTCTTTCCATACACACTCTTACCAGGAAAGAAAATTAATATTAGTTTTCTTAATGCACGTACACTGCTATATCAAAATATCACAAACTGGCTATTTATATAAAGAAGAGAAATTTCTTCTCAAATCTAGGATCCGGGAAGATCAAAGTTAGGGTATCAGCAGACTCAGTGATTGCCAAGAACTTTTTTCCTGGTGTGTAGAATAGCCCTTTCTCACCGAGCTCTCGCATGGGGGCACATACAGGGAAGGACTGCCCAGGTAGGTGGTCTGGTGAAAACATGGATGCTGCCCTTGAGTCCTCCACCCTTTTACCCTAGTCATCTATCAAAGGCCAGTCCCTAATATGACCACATTGGAGGCTAGGTTTCAATATGTATTTCCCACCCACTCATTATATGGCCCAGGTTGGCTTGAAGCTTACTATGTTGCCCAGGATAGCCTTAAACTGCAGATTCTTCACACTCAGCCTCCCAAGTGCTGGAATTTCAGGTGTGCCATTGTGTCAGGCAAAATGTGTGACTTCTTGTTTTTAAAAACCAATATTTAGACAATAGTACTAGATAAAATGTAGTCAGGAGTTACCAACTTAAAGGGGTTATTTCCAATTCCTTCCTTGTATTGAATTCTCAAAAACAACCTGTGTAGATGGTACTGTTACCATCTTCATTTCTCTAAAGAGGAGCATGCAAATAGATTGTATTTAGTCAACTTTCCTGGCTCATGAAGCTATTAACTATCTTGACTCAAACTTCATAGGCATCCAGTTTTTTATAAACCTTCAGTAAAGGCCTTGGATGTCATTGTATTAGGAAAACACAACAAAAATAGACTGGTCATTGTAAGATCTTGAACAATGGCATGAAATGAAGAAGAGGGTTTCTTTTTTGTTTTTGTTTTTTTAAGAAATATGTTGACAAAACCCTGGTGTAAAGGAGGAAAGAGTCTACAGAAGGCAAGCTCATGGAAGCAGAGTGAAGTGATGCTGTCCAGGGCTTGGGAGGGGTAAGGGGAAATAAGAATGACTAGGCAAACAGCTCTCGATTTTAGCCATACAAAATAAGTAATTCTAGGGATTATTATTATTATTATTATTATTATTATTATTATTATTATTTATTACTGACTGCCTGATGCATACTGTTAACAATTTGTAGAGAAGGCAGATAGTAGTTGTTTCTATCATAAAAACCCAGTAAGCAAGATGCTGGCAAACCACCTTGGAGATGATAGATGATTTTATGATAGGCTTTGGTCTGTCCTTTTTACTGGTGAATACTTATCTCCAAACTAATCAAGTAGTATATACATTAAATATATACAGGACTTTGAACATGCATTACACCTCAAAAAATGGTTTAATAATTAGAAGCAAGTGACAAAAAATAAGGAGAATTTAATTCTTAAAGATGAAATTAAATGCCGGGTGCTGGTGGCATACTCCTTTAATCCCAGCACTCTGGAGTCAGAGACAGGCAGGTCTCTGTGAGTTCAAGGAAAACCTGGTCTACAGAGTGAGTTCCAGGACAGCCAGAGTTATAGCCAAGAAGCCCTGTCTCAAAATAATAGAAAAAAGAAATTAATTTATGAGGATTCTTGTTGCAAAATATTTTAGCTTACTGTCTCCTCACTTGAAACTGCTTTGTTATGAAATTTCTGTCACTGTTTATCTCCCCCAGACTCCTATGCATTTTTTAAAGTTTTCCCTTTATTTTAAAATTTTTGAGATCCTAATTACTACATTTCTCCCTTCCCTTTCCATCCTCAAAACTCTTACAGATACCTCTCCCCATTCTCCTTCAAATTTATGGAGTTGCTAATTTCTATTGCATGCATATATGTATATATGTACATATATACTTAAATATAACATTTTCAATTCATACAATGTGTGTGTGTGTGTGTGTGTGTGTGTGTGTGTGTGTGTGTGTGTGTGTGTGTGTGTTTTTAGGGCTGACTATTTGGCACTTTACAACTGATTGGTGTGCTCTTTCATGGAGAAATCCACCACTCCCACTCCTAGCTTTCTTCAGTTGCCTTTCTTCAGTTCTTTGTGTAGGGTTGAAGCCTCCTGGAGTTTTCTTCTTCCAGTTTACATGTCCATTGGTATTACCCTTGTTCAGTTCACATTTAGGCAGTGCTGTTACTGAGGCATGGTTTCGGGTATTACTATTATACATATTATTATTCAGATATATATTACTCAGATTGACATAATCTCACAGCAACTCCCTGTTCTTCTTGCTCTTACAATCTGTCTTCCTCCTTTTCCACAATGTTCACAAACTCAAGTGTCTTTTGTCTTTCTAATACATGTCACATGCATCATCATTTTGTGGATAACTTTACATCATCTGTGAAACAATGCAATGGCTTCTCCACAGGGCACCTCTCCTCATAACATTCTGAATTGTGTTGATTTCCCCATTTGTAGATTTGAAAACACATCTGGGGGTAGAGATTTATAAATCTCTATCTTAGTCTGTAAATGTTCACTGGATCCCAAATAACATTCTCTATATATCCTCCTAGTAAAACTGGTTATCAACAGTTACCAGAGAGTTTGTTTATTTACTTACTGGCCTTTTAAAGTTATATCTGTTATATCTAATTGTGCTTTAGCTTATGTATGTTCCTCTTACATACACTATTAGCCCAGCTTCTCCCTAAACTTGTGTACATATACATGTATGAAATATGCTTGAACAAATTATGTTCACCATGTACATAATTTGTATAGAATGTATGTATTCCATTTCTTTCCAAAGCTAAACTTTTCATTTTGTATGTATATATGTTTGTATGTTTGCATTTTTCATTTGACTTTCTGTCAATAAGAAAACTAACTTCTGCTTTTGAAAATGCTGAAGACTGTGATTAGATAGATAGTTCAATGGGTAGCATGCTCATTGTAGAAGCGTAAAGACCTCAGTTCAGATCCCTAGGACCCACATGAAAAGCCAGCTGTGGTGGTATGTGCCTGCAAACCTAGCTATGCATAGGCAGCGACAGAAAGATCCTCAGAGTTTGTTAACCACAAGACTTAAGAATTGTTTATCTCAAAGTTCATTGACAGACCTTGTGTGAAAATAAATAGTAAATAAAAAATAAAGTGGACAACTACAAATTAATTCACGCACTGTCCAGCATTGACCTCTTGCTTCTACATGCAAGTGAATATACAGTGGGCACACAAACACATGAATGTGTACATATGAATGCACTACATGTATACACAAATACTGAAAATGAAAGTTTATTGCTTTAGCATATTAGACAGTAAAAAAAACCTATCATCTTTTGAAGTCATAGCCTAATTATTAAGCCACTTAGTCTATACACAGAAAAACATCATTTTTCTGAATAATTAGATATTCAATTCATCTTCTCTTTTGCTCTCTCACCTATATATAGTAAGGAACTGTGCATTTCTCATTGGTATATGCAAAGAAGATAATTCCTTTGCTCAAAACGCTGATTGTTGGTATAACTTATGATCATGAAGCTATTGAATAATTGCCTAGAAGGACCAATAATGTATTTTTTTCATTTCCATGGCAGGTGAATACATTGTTATGACAGTTTACTTCCACCTCAGAAGGAAGATGGGCTATTTTATGATTCAGACGTATATCCCATGCATTATGACAGTGATCCTTTCTCAAGTTTCCTTCTGGATAAATAAGGAGTCTGTTCCAGCTAGAACTGTGTTTGGTAATTTCAGTTTATTTCTTGGGTGTTTTTGTCCACATTACATTTTTAATAGTGATTCATGATAAGAACGCTTTGATATTTCTAAGAAATTTTTACTCACTAGTATACAAAACCAAACTGAATAAGGAACTATTTAAGCTTGTATTTCTAGCTGGTCAATTTAACATACTGCTGCGTGGGGAGATAAGGGCAGCCTCTTTCTTCTTAAGTCCTGTCAGACTTCTCTTTTTAAGAATCAGTCAGGTGAAGATGAAATGGCAATGTAGATATAATTTCACTTCCAGTGACATTGACATTCTTGGGCTGCTAGTATAATGCTGTGTAATTGAATTAAAATTATGTCTAGGTGTTAAAATGAAATGCACAGACATCTTAAAATAAAACAAATAAATGTCATGGCTGACTGCACATGAAAGCCTTAGAAACTTGGTTTTTAGTGAAGAGAAACAAAATGCAAATGGTTTAAATACATTGGATAGGAAGGTACTGAGTGTGTAGTTGATCAGCTCATTATTATATTCTATGTGCATAAGTTCCATTTTCTCTAAGCCAATATTTGTTTATTTTTGTTCTTATTATGATTTCTCTATAGTATTTTAAATGATTAAACCTTTGAGAATGTATAGGTTTAACGTTTCTGTGTGAAGTAAGTCTTTTATGTATCAGGGATGTTTTTTATATTAATGATATTACTTATAGTTAAATCTATTTATTGTAGTATAGTTATCCTTTATTCTTTTCAATATTATCAATATTATCAATATTCCCATCACAATTCTGTGATGGGAAGTGAAAAAAAAATGATCAGACTTCTGGAATGGAGACAAAAGTCTCCTAAGATATGCTGATTTCCCCTTTTTGTCTTTCAGTTTAAGATTTAATCTTGGGTACGTTCCTTATCATACATACAATAGCTTTAGGAAGGGTGGTGAGGAGTTCAGAGAGCTCTTTATCTTACTCTGCTATGGTCACAATACCTAACAGAAACAACTCAGGTAGCAAAGATTCATTTTTGCTCATGGTTTCAGACAGGTCACAAAACAGACAGCAACAGCAGCACTGACTCTGAAAGGGACATGAAACATCAGTGTCACAGTTATGGAGAGGAAGCAGAGGGTACGAGCTATTACCAGGACAGGAGCAACCCTCAAAGGCCATCTAATGATAGGCTTCTGTCAGTCACACCCTACCTCCTAATGGTTCCACAACCTTCAACATAATGCTGGGGATAGAGAACTAAAAACATGACCCTCTGGGGACGTTTCAGATTCAAACCATAACATTCTCTATCTTCAGAGATGTGGCACCTTGATGTCCTCAACAAACTTGAATTGCTCCTACAAAGGTATTTTACCACATACAACCAGTGACTGTAATTTTGAACATATATGAATATGTGAGCTGAAACTCATACAGGGAATCAATGTCAGAGGCAGGGTTTGATCTAAGGCAGAAAGTGAGCAGGAATGTTGGTTCTAGTTACTTCCTAGAGTTGCGAAAGTTTAACTAAGTCACTGCATGTTGCAACTGTAGAATAAAATTTAACTGCTAGATATACATGTGACAATAAAATATAGAAAATATATCTAAGGATTATATACTAAATTCAAAAGGATATGGCGTAAAGCTCAAATATGTCACTTATTTTCTTCATCCACAAATTATGTTCAAATACTTCTCCTTCAAAATTAGTGATTTTAGAAATATTTTTACCAATTTTTTGAAAATGTCATAAAGTATCTTTTTATAATAATCACTGCTACCCCACTATTCAATCTAACTCCCTCCGGATCCATGCTCTGCCTTCTTTTCCTCTCTCTTTTTAAAAATAGTATCCCACAGAGTCCAATCTGTGCTACCCATATATGTATATATGTGGGGCCATCCACTGGTTGTGATAGACCGAGTCAGAGCCACATCATTAAAGAAAACTAATTCTCCCTTCCCAAGAAGCCATTAACT
The DNA here is from genome assembly GCA_026225945.1 of Cricetomys ansorgei. NCBI lineage: Eukaryota > Metazoa > Chordata > Mammalia > Rodentia > Nesomyidae > Cricetomys > Cricetomys ansorgei. The sequence goes on along the minus strand of JAMJFZ010001868.1, from coordinate 7,227,699 downwards.
GTCAGTAAACCTCATGATCCCTTTCCTACTAGAATGTTGCCTGCTTCGGTCTTGTACAGGTCCCATGCAAGCAACCACATTTGCCGTGAGTTCCTGAGTATAGTAGTCTGTCATGTCCAGAAAACACTGCTTTGGACCAGTATTTACTATTTACTATTTTATGTTTCCTTCCTATCTGTCTATCTATCTACCTACCTACCTACCTACCTTATCTACCTACCTATGATCTATTTATCTATGTATCTATCTGCATACAATAACCTTCAATAAGTATTAATCTACACAGGGGATAGTGATTCTCCAAGAAGCAGAAGCTGTAGATTGTCAAATAAAAAGCCCTGCCCCAGATGTAACATACCACACCTCATTTTCAGAGACCTCCCCAAATAATTCAACTTATCAATACTATTCTTCGTTGCCTACCAGAACATGATAGTAAGCCTCCATTACTAAAGACAGCATGCTTTTTGTCATAGGACGTAGAGAAGTCAAGTTGGTACTCACCAGAAAGTTTTTTTTTCCTGTTGGCTAGCTTTCATAGTATTGGATGGAGCTTTGCAGATTACTAGGGAGAAAAGTCATCAACAGTCTTACCTAGCTGTGAATTAGAGCTTATGCTGTGAATTACAACTTACGCTGTGAATTACAATGACTGACATGACAAGGTATTCCTGTGGGGAATGTGATATGTTGTGGGGGCAGCAAACTACTTTCATTTAAGGCCTGCACCACAGGAGAAAAACCCCAGGATTGAAACTTCTATTATTACACTAAGCAAATATGGATCGAACTACCTCTAAATTTGTATTTCCAACCCATAGATTAGTGCAGCTCTCAGACCTTATCAGAGTGATTTCTTTGTGCAGTAGAAAGTGTAGAAACTCACAATTGATCAAAGTACAGAGAATAAATGTAGGTGGAATGCTTATTCACAAGTAGGATATCAACATCAACCATGCACCCAAAACCTCAGGGACCATCACAGGAGTAGAGGTTAAGTATTCTAAGAACTTATGAGGGTTTAAAGAGTGCTTCGTACAGGGTACTTATTGTATATTCTGTACTTTCTACCATATATACCTGGCAAGAAGAAGATTCATCTTATTCTCAGTTTCCTTAATTTTGAAGAAAATGTGTTTCTAGTTTGTACTCCATACAGTCTGAAGTTCTTGAATGGTTAGGTCCAGACCTAGTGGCAGACCCTGTTACAGAAATTTAGGTGGAAAGGAAGATGCCCATCATTTCCCTTGGTCTCCATGAGTGAACACATGTGCATGCACACGCATGAAACATACATAGACATACACCATATCACATTCACACAATTGTTAAAATTTCTATATATCACCATTAAAATACTTTAGATTTGTGTTTCTATTAGCGTTTGCCAATAAATTTACTTGAGTATGTATCACAATTTTCTGTCCTTCATAAGTTTAACAGAAAATAGTGCCCTAACATTAGATGTCAGTGAAGTGGGGGAGGATGATTTCACAAGTGAAGATGTTGGATCTGACCTCAGTGTTGACCACTTACAAAGTTATCGATGGTGTGCAGTGAGTTATTTCTGCTTATTTATGCACATGTTAAAACAAGCTGAATGCTTTATCTCTTGTGGTTCGGTTGCTATGAAGATTAATCTGAGTAAAACATTTTGAAAAAATTCTTAGCACATAACACATATAATTTTATTATTGTTGGTTGATGAACTTATTTTCAGTGGATAAAAGAAATATTCAGTGATATGGGAGGGAATAACATCTGTTACATCTGGCCTCAGCCAATGTCTCCTATACAAGTAGGGTAAAAAGAAATTAAGCAGTGTAGCAAAATGTTAGTATACTAATTCCAACAGTGATTCAGTGGAAACTGTGGGGCCCTGTTCCTTACACAATAGTTCAGCAAGATAGACAGGAAAATAGTGCAAAGTTATTAAAAGTTGCATGAAGTCATTTAAGTGTAAATGATACACCCAAGACAGTGTATATAACACTGAGAGTTCAGTCATGCTATCTTCACAGCAGGGATGGGGAGAAAGGGCTTGTGAAGAAGAGAATAATTTGAGAGGAGGATTAGAATTTGAAATTTGCCTGCTTGTGTTTATATCTAGATCAATATTGTTTTTGATCAATCAGAAGAATCATAGCAATAATTATGTCTTCAAAAACATAAGCTCCATCACAACAGACTGTTCATCAAGGGTCTAGAATAGTACTTCCCTAGAGAAGTGAATCCCTGCATGGTTGGAGTAATGGTTGGCCATTTACTCCATATGAGATTTAGGTGAGTGTGAACTCTAGACCAGTATTATTCTTCCTCACCTCTCATCTCCTGTTTCACTCACAAAGGCATAGTATGCTGGGTTACAGATAACATAAGGGAGAGCAAAACACTAAGGCAGCAGAAGTCTGAGAAGTAGGATATGTGGAATGCCTTTCAAAAGGCCTTCTATCTTGAAATTTGTCTGACTCTTAAGGTTTTTTTTTTTTTTTAATTATTCCAATATGGTTAAACATTAAACGCAAGTAGATGCCAGCTGGCATATTGAAATCATTGCTATTTCATTTTCTAGGAATGGCTAGCCAAAAATTCACTCTTGTGTACAGTCTTAGCCTACTCCTTCATTTCCTCCCTTGGCTCCTGAGCCCGCCAATATGGTGCCTATTCAGCATTCTGAGTATCCGGACTGGCATCAGTCCTTGAACTCACAAAAATAATTACGTCTTTGAAATGTTTTCAGGGTGAGATTATTGAAAGAGTTGGATTCTGTTTGTTGTTCCTTCAGTGCTTAGTCTGCCAAATGCTATACCTGAAGTTAGAGAGGATAAGCACATGCCTACGTTCCTACTGCTTTCTCCAGATTTGAACACCAGACAGAGAACTTTTTAGTGTCTAAATGGATGGCAAGTTTTAAACCATTTTTGAGCCAATTGTTTCCATCAGCCAACATTCCTAATTTTGCCAACAGTTACAGCATAACAACCATAGTATCTAGAGTGCTGTTCCATAAACAAAATAATGAAAGAGAAGTGGAAGGCAGTCATGATTTCGTATCGGTATGATTTATATGCAGCGTGATTAAGATAAGCCATCAACCTGATCCTGGACAACCGAGTATCCTTACTCAATTCAGAGATGATCTTAATATTCTGTTTGTTGAATATCACCTAGGGATTTTTTTAGTGTGACAGTAGATGACATGAAGACACTTTCATTTATCTGCAGGAAAATTCATTCAATCATCAGCAATAAGAACACACTTTACAATAGCAAGGGGACTCTTAAACTTCTTGTGTTTAAACTTGATTTTCCTTCTTAGTTAGCACATTATAGTCTCTGGAGGCTTTTCTGAGCACTGCCCAGCATTCACACTCAGAACATGTTCCTGGGTTTTTATTTGCAAGGCTTTAAGCACCATTTTTGTGTCATTAGAAGAGATTCACTTTCACATGGCAGGTCTTGTGGAACAGATTTGAATCCTTAATAGTCCATTAAAGATAAGTTGCTATGGATGAAGGGAAATGTAATTTATCTTTAAACTTTGTAGCTAAAGTTTCTGAAGTTACTTTAGTAGTTATTTATTTCACAGCCTTGAGGAGAATTGTGCTTTCTCTCAGAAATTTAAAATAAGGCTTAAATGTTTGAAGGTCTCTCTTTAGAAAAAGCCCAACAAATTTACAACTTGTCAATGTGCCAGTGGCATAGATAGGCAGTAAAGCTACCTATTTAATGGAATAAGGTTTTTTTTAAAAAATCTACATGGCTCAGGGGTTAAAACTATTTCTTTTTCTGCTAGAGTACAGATTTGGTTTCCAGCATCCACACCAAAAGGGTTTTAGTGGCTTGTCACTCCAACTCCAGGGAATCCAATGAGCTCTTCTGGCCTCTGGTCACCTGCACAATGGCAGACACATCATACATACATATACACATATATATACATATGTATACACGTATGCATACATACCAATATGCATAAGCATATACATACATTTTTAAATCTCCCGAGATTTACTTTAGGCTAATAAAATGCTTAAAATTATGAAACAAGTTATGCAATATATTTATGTATAATATTAGAATATTCTTTAAAAGTTTGTAGCTTATTTGATGCATAGATGCCTCAAATTTCCATCTTCAAAGAACCAATGGCTTAAGGAGGGACTGGAATTGGAGAAAAAAGATTGGACTGAAACCAAGCAATGAGTTTTGTTTATTGTGAATTTATGATGCATCTCACACTACATGACTGGTGATTTTTGAAGTAGTATTTAACATGGTGGCTTTTAAGGATGTTCTTCTCAAACTGGAAGCAGGGTGTACTGCTTTTTTTTTTTTTTTCCAAAGTTGAAATTTGTCTGATTCAAGGTTGACTGAATTGAAGACATAGTATTGTTTTTCAAATCAAAATATGATTATTCCTTTATTGTTGCAAAAATTTCCTATATTTTGAGTTGAACATGGATTATTTGCCTTTCAGTTAGAGTGGTTGTATACAGTTAAGGTGCCTTCATCATTGTCACCATCATCATCATTAATGCCGCCCCTATCACCATCATCCACAGATACCTGGGTGCATTAGCTTCAGGACCTATCCTAGGGGTTGTGTAGAATGAGTATAAATAGATAGAGTAAGTGCCCTAGGAATTACCAGGACAACCTAAATAATATTGATTAGATGAACATATATAAATGGAAATAGAGACAACCCTCAAAATGCCTTGTTCTGTAGTTCTAACAACAAGCCGTGTTTTACTAAGACCAGAGCCCAAACTTTTCTCTAGGTTAAGAAGGCACTTTTTCTGGAAGTGTTGTTTCAGAAAATGATTGCTGGAAAAAGAGCTCTAATCTCGTTGCAAGTATTCTGCTTCAAATTGTAAACCAATGTGAGGTAAACACCCACATTTAAAAGAAAAAATTGTTCTAGAAGTACATTTAGCCAAGAATATAGTCACAGTTTTCATAAATTAGGATTTGAAACAACCAATGAATGTATTAATTTTATTCAATTGATTATAGTCATTTAATGATAATAACTTGTATATGACTTTGTGATTTAGCTGACAATAATTATCAGCAGTAATGAGCCTGGCTTACCTAGTATATTCTCATGCTCCCATTTAGAAGGCCAGTTGTACCCAGCTTTTTATTCCTGTCTGAGAGTCATTGTTTGAACGAATCATCCTTCTTGGGAGGTGTTGATTCCTCAGGTGTATTGTTTCAGATTCCACTATAGAATCAATATATTCTATATGCTTTATATGTTTTTATAGTAAACTTAGAATATACAGAGGAATTTTTCAATCTTGAACCAAGTCACATTGAGCTGATGATTACAAAAGCCAGGAACTGAACATACCTATCTCTTACTTCAAAACCTGTGCTGATTTTCATGAAGCAGAGGTAGTCAAATCCTCTATCAAAGGTGGTTGGTGTCAGTTAGTAGTAACTTTGTCAACCTCATCCCTCCTCTTCCTTTTGGGTTAGCTTGTTTTTCATAGAAAATATAGCAGTAAAATGTTTTATCTCTTTGCTTTTTTACATTTAAGGAATAACCACAGTCCTCACAATGACCACCCTAAGCATCAGTGCCCGGCATTCTTTGCCCAAAGTATCCTATGCGACTGCCATGGATTGGTTCATAGCCGTCTGCTTTGCTTTTGTATTTTCGGCTCTTATTGAGTTTGCTGCTGTCAACTATTTCACCAACATTCAGATGCAAAAAGCCAAAAAGAAGATCGTGAAGCCTCCTCCAGAAATTCCAGCTGCTCCAGTGCTGAAAGAGAAGCACCCAGAAACATCTCTCCAGGTATTTGGCTTCATCTCCTTCCTTATAAGGTTTCAGCTGCTTGGTCAAAGTTTTTGTTGTAGGTAGAGCATGAAAATATCAATGATAATTTTTAAGAATGGCAGATATCTAGGAAAATGCAAAACGATAATTTGTGCATTGATATTTTATTTTTGCAATTTTTATTAGAGAATATCATATAATGTATTCCGATAATATTTGCCCCATTTTAACTCCTCTCAGGTCCAACCATCTTTCCCTACCCACCCAACTTTGTGTTCTTTTCTTAATATTTTTTTTTAAGTCATCAAGTACAATTTGAACTGCTTATGTATTCTTTGATGTGTGGCTTTCATGAACTTGGCCTATTTACCAGGGCATACATTTTAAAAAGAAAAACAACTCTCTTCTCCCAGAAATTGTCAGTTGCCAATCCACTCTCCATGTTGTGATTTGGTCCAATTTGAGTTTGTGCATGTCTTATATGTGTTGTCATAACCACAGTATGTTCATATGTATAGCCTGCAGTATTGCACTCAGAAGACAGTATTTTCTGGTATTCATCCACCACCACAGATTCTTATACTCTTTACATCTCCTCAACCAGGATGATCCCTGTGTCTTAGAAAGTGAGAGTGTTGACTTAAATGTTCCATTTAGGGCTTGGTATTCCACAGTCTCTTATTCTCTATCCCTTGGATATGGTATGTCTCTGTGTAAGTCACCACCTACAGAAAAAAGTTTGTCTGATGAGGGCTGGGAGATTCACTATGGATGTAATAAGTCATAAGGAGTCAGTTTAACACTTTGGCCACTTAGCAGAATATAAGGATTATGACCCATCTACTACATGTTCTTGGTCCCAGTAATATTCTCAAGTATGAATTTCATCTTGTGGAGTGGGTCTTAAATCTATTCAGAAAATGCTTGGTTACTCCCATGATATTAATGCCACAATTGAAGGAATGGACCTATCTTGCCAGGGTAAACATCATTGTAACTCTCAGATTTCATAGCTGGGAAATCTGACAGTACCAGTTTGATTTCCCCATGTTCGTTACTCAATTATGTGGTTTTCCTAGTAATAGGGCCTTATTGTCAAGATCTGAAGGGTAACCAAGAATGATAGCAGTACCCTGTAATGTCTAGGTGTTTGTGGGTCCTCACTGGACAGTAAGACTGAAAGAGATAACACTAGGTTGTTTTTATTTGTTAACGCATGGTGTCTTGTAGAGACTTTGTCAACACATGAGAGAGTAACTCTATTTAGATTATTTTAAACTATGTATTTGTATGAAAAAAGACTTTTTTTTCATTTGAAAATTCCTTTCAGCATTTAAGATATTTTCTTCACAGAAATGGGTAAAATGGAAAATGGAACATATAGTGTAAAGGAACCTCTGGATGACACTGGTAGAGCTGCAAAGGCCAATTTTTGTAGACTTCATTGACCAAAATGGTAGTTCCTAATGTGGTCCTGCAGTTTCTATGGCGCTGGTCCCTTTTATTAAAGAAGAAAATAATCCTAGCAACAACAAAGATCCCTAATTATAGCTAATGTTCATCCAAAGGAATAATTCATTCTCTAAAGGATGTATCTAAAAGAATATAGACAACATAATAAAAACAATTGTGGTTTTCTTTCATCTGGCTTATCAAAGATTCTTTTTTTTTAATTAAGCATCTTTTCCATGTGGATTCTTATTGTATAATAGCAGCAAGATATACAAGAACATGGATGATCAAGCAGGCCGACATTTCCCTTCCCCTTTTTCTCCTCTTCATTTTCCTCTTCCACTATTCTGATATGTCCCTATGGCTCTCTTTCATTTCCTTTTATCCATCTTCATTTTGTATAACTAGACCCCCATGGTTACATAACCTAGCCAACTGTAATTTCCATGGATGACACTATAAAACTGCTTGGTGTGCATTTACCCAAATTAAAATGTAATAAAAATCATCAACTGGTTTTTCCTCTACAAAGTAATAATTCATCCTTACATTCATTCACCTATTTACCCAGCAAATATACATTGAATGCCAAATCTTGGCCAGAAGTTGTACAGAGGCTAAGAATCAATAATGTACATTTTTACAAGCCAGCAAATACCCTATACTACAGAAATTACATTTATTTCTATGTGAGAAGGAGTGGGGCAGGTGGTTTATTTTAATGTAATTAAAAAAGAGAAAAACACCAAAAGTATAAAACGAGCATTCTATGAAGGGTCAGAAGGTGGTGGAGAACAGGAGTCTACCTTTACAGGACTAACCCAAATCATGCCTTCAGTCTGTAGTTCTGCTCTCAGTCTCCAAATGCTGGGCTCTAGGAATGACACAAGAGCAGCTAAGGAAACAAATGCTTTTCATTAAGCAGCTTAAATAGTTTAAATTTTGATCTGCACGCATCCGTCAAGATATTCGTGATGGCTAGAATACATTTTGCATACTGTTTTCACTTTCAAAAGTTACTGTTCAAGCTTTACTCTTTTTCTCACTTCCCATAAGTAAGCTAGCATCTTCTATTTTTTGTTGTTCTATTATGTTTTGCTTTACCATATTGAAACTATATAATCTATTTCTTGCTTCTTTATTGTCACCGAATCTTGGATTTTTTTTTTTTTTTTTTACTGTTTACTATTTTCTTGTGACTAATTCATGGTTAATTACATCTTTTTGCAGGTTAAATTTGTTACATTTTTCAATATACTTCAGTATACTTCATACAAATTAATTGTCTCATTTTCTTTTTGAAGAATAAAGTTTCTCTTATTGAATTCAGATCTCTTCTCTGCAGAATTCTGTGATTCATAATTTTGAGATTAATGTTACTAGAATTATGTGTTATGTATCCTGGAGGGGTGTTGTCTTCCTTTCTGAGATAAGAATATAGAGATCTTAAAATTCCTAGGCGTGATTTTTTTTTTATTTAACTCTGCTATTTTTTTATTGCATGCCTTCAGAAATATTGATTTGAGTAATATTTTCATTGTGCCCTGATAGATTTTAAGAGGTATCTTTAGCAACAAAATTGGTTTTACTTAAATCAGCATTATGTCAGTTTTTAAAGGGCCTCTTATTGTCCTCATGATTTTTGAAATACATAAAAAAAAATTTCAAAAATATTGGCAGATTGCACTAATTTTTCTTTTAATTTGACTCTTTTTTTTTTTTTTTTACACATGTTGGGGTCAGTGACTTCCAGCATTTAAAGCCTTGTGACTGCTTGATTTCTGAATCAGTCCATTCATTTAATCCTAGAACAAGCCTTTAATTTCTTCCACATGAAATATATGTCTTTCCCTTGAATTCTGTTTGACTTTTAATTCCAACCTCTTTCCCTCCCTCCCTCCCTCCTTTCCTTCCTCCCTCCCTCTCTGCTTTCTTTTCTCACTGTGATCTGAGTATGAAATCTAGGCCTTGTGCACGCTTGGCAAGTATTCCTACTGAGCTACACTCATAGACCTCCTTTTGGTATTTCTAATAATATTTTTTCTTTCAATTTTAACTTTCTTAAAGTTTTCTGCTTTTAAAGTTGTCTGTTCCTTTTTCTAATCATGCACTCTGGCAGTTGTATGTCATGTGTTTTTATATCACTAGTGATTGTCTTTAAGGCTCAAACCAATTTATTTTAACTGGTAAATTTCTGGCAATGTTGAAGTTATAAAATACATGTCTGATGTAAACACTCACTCACTCCAATGCCTAAATGGCTTCGTTCTAAAGGTTCTAGATTTTGAAATGTATTTTTTTCAAGCCAGGTGTAGTGCTATACAGTTATAATACATGCAACTTGGAAGGCTGAGTGCAGATCACAAATTAGAGGTGAATGTAGGCTATGTTGTAAGATCCTAGCTCAAAAGTTCCATTTATATTGAATTGGTTCTGTTCTTTTTATATTTGCAACTGATAAGATTTGTTGCGCTGATATAATAGTGGAATATTATAAATATGTTGAAGTACTATGTATTCAGAATAAATTTTCATGTCTAATTTCCCAAGATGGGGAGATAATCAATAATCCTTCCATTAGTTCTCTGAAACATAACTCTTGACCATAGCAGGTGACTACACCACTAAAGCTTGACTGATCCCATCTGCTTTGATAAGTTGCTGTGATTCAGTCACTTCTCTTCTGCACAGTACACACATTGTGTGCTTAGGACATGTCTAGGGAACAAGAAGAAAAGCATTTGCAAAAGTGATGAAGAGTCATACTATTTCAGCTTTGAGTATGCTTTTAAAATAAAAACTAGTCAAAGTATTCATAATGTACTTTGTGTGCTCTATAATGTGTGTCTGTACAATGACTTTGATCTTTCTGGAAATTCACTTCAAAGTACCCATGTTTGAAAGACAGTGACAAATGACTTAGTAAAACTTGGAGTTTGGCTCCCTGCTTGGTCTCAATGGAAATTAAAACATCATAAGTCCAGAATATATTAAATGGGAAATAAGGGAGACATATAAATAGAAAAACAAAAGTACAGAAATTGAGAGAATATGTTAAGAATAAAAATTTGTAACTTATTGTAACTGATATGAAATATTCTAAGAATCCATGATTTGGAGTGTCAGTAGAAATTCTAAACAGACAGCCAAAATTTGTTGATTCAATTGTGTTCTAAAATATGCCACCAATTACTTTTTTGAGTGATACTGACTTTGCTAAAATGTTTTTGAGCACCTTGTTTATAAATGACCTATGAGCTTAATGACATTTAGTTCAAAGGTCCTTCGGGAGTTCACTAGCAGTTTAATTTATTTGACCTATGGGCTAGGTGGAAGTTTATGGAGACCATTTATGTTATCTGATTATTAAGAAGATTATAGCTTAACAGAATATTCATGAACAAAGGAGAAAAAGCCAATTGCTGGAATGTAAGAGTAGCTACCGTTAGCTCAAGTATATCCTTGGATATTTTAAGAGGCACAAAACATCTGTTCTGTTTCTGCTCGTCATTGCTTTAATTCTGCCCTTGACTCTATCCTAATAGCGTTGGACACCATCCCTGTGAGTTTATTTTCCCATATCCTTCCTGCTTCTTCTTACCATGCCCACTTTCTTATTGATATACACAATTTGGATGAATAGAATGATTTGAAAGATGCATAACTATGGAATTAAAACCAGGAAAGATTTTTAAAATAAGTATATATATATATATATATATATATATATATATATATATATATATATATATATATTTCATATAGTTATATGTGGTATGTGTGTGTGTGTTTGTGTGTGTGTGTGTGTTATATATATATCAGGGGTTGGAGACATAGCCTACATATTTAGAGTATGTGCTGCTCTTACAAAGCATCTTAGTTCAGCCCCTAGCATCCATAGTAGCAGTTCACAATTGTCTGTAACTACAGATCCATGTGAACTATCCCTCCTCTGGCCTCTTTGGGCATCTGCACTCACACGCACATACATATACATATACATACATGCATACATGTATTTCCTTAAAAGTTATTTGACTATATCCTTAAAAATTTTATTCATAAAGGTTGCATTAATGTCGACATGCTATATCTTATGGAAAAGTAACCAGTGATCTAATAACAATGGCTAATACTAACTGAGCTTATAAGTCAGATCTTATACGATGTACTTTACACGTGCTCCATACTTGCAAGCTCACAAGGACTATTTTACAAAAGAAGAGGCAAGTTTTCAGCAACTAAGTTATATGGTCATGACAATAAAAATACAATATGGTAAACTCAATCCTGACATGCATTCAAATGTGCTTTAATAAAGAGCTTGCTTCCTTAAAGCCTGTGTGTAGCATTTATTAAATAAAATATAGGCATTATAATGTGTTTTATATGTGTGTGTGTGTGTGTGTATACAAACATTTTTATACATATAGAACATATACAGACAGAGACATAGACACCTATAGGCACATGCTCGTCTTTTGTTCATAATTTTAAAATGTTTATCATTCTTCGACACTTTTACAATGTATGTGATGTACTTTGATAATTTTCCCTCCTACTACCATCTCTCATGGCCTTCCCATTCACACAGAACCTGTTCTTCTTTCCAGCAAATTCCTCTCAATTTCATGACTTTCAAAAATTGTTTGTCTTCATGTTTTTGTGATCCACTGAAGTCAATTAGAATTGCTTGCATGAGTATAAGTGGGGCTTTATTTTTCAGAGCATGGGGCTTTATTGATCAAAGGCTACACCACTGAAGAAATGACACCCCAACTCTCACCAACCATTAACTTCTATTTGTCCCTGACAAAGAGTTGTGACCTCCTAAGCCCCTCCTCCGTTAACAATGGAATGTTAATACCATCATCTCGTGCAGGTCTTGTACAAGTAATAATAGCTGCAGCCCGTTAATGCATTCAACAGCCCTTTTGTTAAAGATTCTTACAAATACTTTGATAATTACATAGTGTTCTGAATCCGTTCTTGTGATGATAAACTTTTATAGGTAGCCTTATATACTTCTAATAATTTATAAAATCATGTATAATTTTATACAACTCTGCCACAACCTTCTGTCTGGTGAGTGGCGAGGCTGAGATAACGAGCCATTATGTGGATGTGCTGGGTAACGGTCCTCGAGGGTGAGATGGATGGCGCTGGCATCACTCACTAGGAAAATGAAGGGAAATGAAGCACATTTGATGAACGGACTAATTAGCTCAGGTTTCCACAGCAGAACATTATCGTTTACCACAATAGTGATGGTTTTCTTTTCCAAGTCGTTAGTGCACACCCCTCCCCACCTGCATACCCTCTTCCACCCACCTGATTCATTTTTATCTCTCTTTTCATTTCACTGTTTCTGTAGTTTGCAATTTTAAAGTGTGCATAGATTCTAGCAGAGCTATTTGAAAAGCGGAAAGTGTGTTTTCTCTGCTTAGAGTCTTAAAAAGGTGACATAAAATAGAATATAAATAATCATCCAAGATGTACCCCACATGCGCTTATAGGAATCTCCATTTAATGTTCACCTTTCTGAGTCAAGCTCTAACCTTATTTCCAATATGGAATCCATTCCGAGGCAGCTGCTGAATCTCAAGGACATGGTCTCAAAAGCCTTTATCTAGAAAATGGAGGTAAAAGGGCCTGCTGGAAGAGCCAGTACTGAGGATCCCATTGCATCATACGGGAGAAGCATGCAAGATGGTGTTCCGTGCCCAGTAGACCACATCCATGATAATTCCTCCTTGAGTTCTCAAGCACGTCCAATGTTTAAAGTATGGTAGACCTCGTTTGTCACTTTGTAACGTTCTGTGGAATTTTGCTTCAATTCTACGTGATCGCTGTTTACCTTGGTAGAAGAAATAGAGTATGGTGTCATTGTGTTTTCCCAGGTAGTTCATAGCATAGATTTTAAACGTTGTAGTTGTCTACTGGTTGATTGTGAGCCAACTGTATAAATTAGTGTTACAACAAAAAGAAACCAATGTATTCATCACTGATTTTCAACCTGTGTCTTTTCTATAAAATTCATTTTACTAGAAATAAATTTGAACGTAAGGCAATAGTGAGTTACAGCATTATCATTGTCAGATTCCAAGAGAGTAGAAATTTTTTGTCCTTATTAGTTTTGAACATTTTAGTTTTTTTTAAGATTCAATTTCTTATCATTTTAAAAATTATGTGTATTTGTGTATGAGTATGTGTGTGTGACTGAAGGTTCCTGCAGGGACTGGAGACGTCTGGTCCTCCTGGAGCTGTGGTTAGAGATGATTATGGCTGCCTGACTTGGGTATACTGGGATCTGAACTCGTCTACTCTGCAAGAGCAGTGTGTGATCTAAAACCGTGCACTATATCTTTATCCCTGTGCTTGTGACCACCCATAATAATTGCACTTATTTATGTACCACCCCATGGCATTTCAGTTCACATTTATACTGTGTAGTGATCAAAGCCCAGGCACATTTCCAGCAGTTGAGTTAGCTAGTGGACAGCAATAGAGCACTGAAAAGGACACTTAGAAAAGAAGCCAAAGAAATGACATCCACAGACAGCTGTTCAGGACAAGGAAAGGAATAGCCATGTGACTTTTGATCATTTTAGTCATTTCATTTTAACAGGTTTCAGAGTCTGCGATGTGGCAAACGCAGCGATTTCTTGTTGGTTCATAATAGGCAAGCTTCATTCCTTTCCTAAAGGGTGCAGAAATGGGTCAGTTTCAAATTTTAACTTCAATCATCCTCAAAGAAAGTCTGTTTAAAAGCCCTGTAGAAACACTGTTCTTTAAATAGTTTAGACTGAATGTCACAAAGTAGTACACCTATCTTTCCCTTTGTTCTCACTCCTTTTATACCTTAACTCCTTTAAAATCTCTTACTTGGCATCTTGAAAAAGGACATAGTTTATTACTGTCATTTCACTTGACATTTAGGCATGCGTGTGACAAGTGTCAACTGACATTCTTTAAATTTTATTTAGCTAAGTACCTTTCTAAACTCATAGCTTCTTAAGTACAAAATATTCCGTAATTGGTAATATTATTTAGGTCGTATGTGATTGGCCGATTGTGCAAGAATTAAACTCGGTGTGTTACATAACGAGAAAACCAGAATTTTGTTTTGTGTTGTGCCCTGTTTTCTTTGTTAACTTTGTTCTTTTCTTTCATGTGCAGACATGGCTTCCTAATGTATGAGTGCAAGTTTCAGCTAGTGAGTTACAAACATCTATCAGACACTTACTACAGTAAGTCACTAGGAGTCCAAGATAGACATTCACAGTGTCAGTCCTATGAGAGGCCGGCTGTTCATCTTGAGAATGACTTATTATTAATATAAGCTATGTTATGTGTTTTATAATAAGTTAAGCACGCTGATAGTAGTGTAAACTCCCTCTCCATTTTTCACCATTACCCTAGAACTGCAGAAATACTGGAGAAATACTGCAAAAATGCTGTCTTCAATTTCATAATGGGAACATGTTATAATTATGTATATAATTATAGAACAAATGTTCAACATTGCTATGTTAGGAATGTCATGGTATTTTCCCCCTCCACAGGTAGGAAGATACTGAGGAAGTCAGATATTGAACAAGTAATTAGAATAAAAATTGCAAAATGCTGTAGAAAGATAGAAAGACTAAAAGAATTATATTGGAAAAAGTTAAGCTGAGATATCAACTTAGTTTTTGAAATGCAAAAAAATCACAAATTAAGGGACAGCAGTCAGATGATGTAGGCAAGAAACTCATCAGTCTTAGCATCTTATTGAAGCAACATTATACATACATATTTTTGGTAATTGTTGGTAATAATGTCACATGGAGAGAAAAATACCAGCATTAGCCTCTTAACTGGAGATAGACTATTTGCTTCTTCAGAGATAAATATGCCATAAATTTAACAATGCAGGAGAAGCTGAATATGTTAGCCAGTGTCTAAAGAAGAAATAAGGGAATGTACCATCATAACGTAGCACAGAGAGCAGAGAGTGTATGCGGCATAGGTGTAACTGTAGATGATTTAGGTTAACAGCAAATCTGTTCGTTTTCTTTTCATATACTCTGTTTTTACAGAAAACATGATAAATGAAAAAAAAGTAGTGAAATGGAATAACTATACAAATTGGGAAAGCAGAATTAGCACCATGGTGGTGATAATTATCATCATCTTTTAATAAGATTACTTTTATGCGTATGAGTCTTTAGCCTACATTTATGGATGCATACCACATGCTTGCCTGGTGCCTGAGGAGATCAAAAGAAACACATTAGATCCCTGGACAGAAACCTGGGTCATCTGCAAGAGTAGCAAGTACTCTTAACCACCAAGCTGTCTCTCTAGCCTCATGGTTATTTCTTGAGTTGCTTACTGTATGCAACACATTGAGTAAGTTGACATATATATGTTATGACTAGTCTTCCCAACAAACTAAAATATGGGTTGCCTTATTATATACATATGTAGCCGTTTAAAAAGTTCAGTGATATAGTAATAAACACACATGAAGCATATCTAAAGGTACAAGCCAGACAGACCTTAGAGAACACAACATGCCTATTTCAAGCTCCAACTCTCTCTTTGTCCTGGCAGTTTATTCTTATCTTAAAGGGGCCAGTTCACACCTGTCTGGTCTGAGCTATGTCCTTGTTTTATAGTGCGGTAACTAGAGAACAGTAGGAGAGACCAGACCATGTGTGAAGCATCAGTCTGGTGGAGCATCCACAGGACTGTTTATCAGCATGTTTATCAGCAACTCTGTTTCCATTGAGCTAAGAGAGAGTAGCTCTTATTTACATTAAAAAACAGTCTTTTTCAACTATAGCAATCACGTCCTGCCAGGCTTCAGGCAACCAGTGCAATGACTCTTCAGTGAATATAATATCTTGAGATATGTTCAAATATACTACAACACATGTAATGTTTGACAAAGGTGGTTCTTCATAAACCATTCTGGTAAGTGTAGCAAAGATGTGTAATAAATGGTTGACTTGGATTTGAGCCCTGTCTGCTTGGCATCAGAAAGCTAGATGATTTTAGATCCTTTAGTGTTGTTTGACTACATAATCCAGCACTTAGGTTTCTGTTTCTCTGTTATCTTGTGAACGTAATCTAGAATATATTTCAGTCTATTCTAATTAAGATGTCTGTGTCACTCCCTATCTCTGAATTAATGGGATATCTGCTCTATGTTCTTTGACATAGTTTATTGCATACGACATGTATGCAATACATACGTATTTCAGGGGTCATTGAGTCAGATGCAACTAAATATTCAGGTATTTTATTCACCCATACACCAAGGATTCATACTGTTCCACCAGCAATAATACTTATATTGTACCTCCCATGTGTGATAGAGAATTTGAAGCAATATATATATTCTCATATAATCTTCACAGCAATCCTTTTTATAGATGAGGAAATTGAAGCGCCAACAGGTTTAAGTTTTTCGCCCAAAGTCACACAGCTGTTATGTAACAGAGCCAAGATTTAAAGCCAGATACACTGCATCCAAATATATATTCAGAAACCAGTACAGATTGCTGTCCTTCAGTTATAACCCCCTGATGGCCTCCATCCTACCTCCCAATTATAAACAAGATATTGCTTAACAGCTAGTTTAGCAAAATCAAGGAAAACTAATGTACCTTCCATAACTTTAGCAGAGCATAAAATATGTGTAGAGTTTATCAAAACCAAAACTCTTCAATTAATTTGACAGTAATTGCAATAAGTTAGAGGTTAAGTAACCCACAATTTGTGTTTATTTTTGAAAATTTATATATTAAGAAAAAGACTTATGCAAGTATTCTCTGAACTTTGACTTCAAATAAAGTATTTTATATGCATTCATGTATCCAATAAGCAATATTTATTTCTAACATATGATGAAGGGAATGTTGTAAAAAGAATTCAAAGAACTACTTTACCCTTACAGAATTTATGCTACATTGGGTGAGAAAATATAGAAATGTAAAGACAAAGGAGAGAAACAGTTATTCTATAGGGAACAAAGGACACTGTGAGAAGTACACTGAACTTTAGTGTATGGTGGCTGTCAGGAGAATTCAGACGTGTGAGTCTTATATTAAACTGGTTTTCAGCAGATGAATAAAAATAGCACAGAAATAAGCCAGCTCGTTATTGTAAATATCATTAGTTGGCTTATAATATTCACAGAGTAAAAGGAGGATCATTTTAGAATTGCTATATAATTCATAAACTATTAGCATGTTGTTAGGATTTTTATTTCTCAATTTACTCTATTACTTTTTGAACGATTCTAGCATAGTTACTGAGAATAGATCAGTTGCTCAAGAAATACCTCCCAATCGATTTTGTTCCTTATATATAATGAAGGTATAAACACCGTGGATAACAGCACATGAAAGAACCACACATTCTCATTGGAAGAGCTATATTATTAAGTTAAAGTAATTTTTATTTGACCTTTTCCCATCTGTTTCAATAATATGAATGGACCAAGACTTCTTTATAGGATAGAAAAAGAAACTCTTTCAAAGTACACAATGCTTGAAACAAACTTCTCTCAGTGTTTAGATATATTTTGCAGCAAGTTCGTCTGTAAGCTACTGAGTAAAATTATTCATTCCTTCTGGTTTATTTGACTAAGCTGCCAATTTTCTCCTTGCTATTTTGAGGAGCTAATTTTCCCACAACATAATATACATCTCTAAATTCCCAGCTTTTTGCTCAGCCTCGGATGATTTAGCAGTTTCAAGATGCATCAGTTTGGGTATGACTTATTTCATTTCACTTAAATGAATTAGAGCATATTATGTAAGAAAAATGTCTTTTGTAAAAGACAATTATTATGTATTTTGGTCAATTTCCCAAGAGTTTTAAGAAGGCAAAGTTTTTTGCTTACTTTGTGTATAAAATGCCTACTTAATATTTTCGTGTAGCTGATTCTACAAGACATTTGCCCCATCCATGATTCTTGGTTGGCTAGTACGTGATAGGCTTCCTCAGAGTGTCTTTTATTGTTGTTTTGGTGAACTTGAATGTCCAGTTCACACGTTTGGCCAATTTGCATTTTCTTTGTTTATCTTTAGTGTTTAAGAATTAACATTTACATATTGTCAAAGCCACTTTTTGCATACAAATGGGTATGTATTATCTCTAGTTAATCTACTGGACATATTTTTGTTTTGTTTTGTTGAACCCCTCCCCCATGGTGGCACATGCCTTTAATCCAAGCACTCAGGAGGCAGAGGCAGGAGGATTGCTGTGAGTTCGTGGCCAGCATAGTCTATGGAGTGAGTTCCAAGACAGCCAGAGTTACAACAGAGAAACCCTGTCTAGAAAAAAAATCAAAAAAGAAAAAGAAAACAAAAATGAAAAATATGAATGAATCAACTGTGGTCTTTTCAAAGTACTAGCAATAACAAAAAGTCTTAGGTTACAGAAGATTCCCATTAACCCCATTCCAACAATATTGTTTTGTTTACCTAAGGATTTGACATCACTGAAGGAAATTTACGTGACTCTTTTTTTTTTAGACATCAAGCTACTTGGTTTCTTTGAACTCTCCCATATGAGGCAATTGCTACCCCTTCTCTCTCACTGGATAGTTTTAATTTGAGTATGTGTGTTATCTCTACTTTCCACCACAGAATGGTGCTGGTTAGAAAGACAGCTACAGTCACTCTGAATTATTGTTATCAGTCATTCCTAGAACACACAGACATGCTCTCTGGTCTGTATGAGGGAAGGACAGTGTCGATGATCTTCTAAGTACTGATTTGGAGTGTCTCTGATATGAGCATCCTACTTGCAAGGTGGAGGCCTTCGTGAACTTTAAATGATCTTTTCCGAACTAGTAAGCTAGAACCTGGCAACCATAACTTGAGAGTTACTTTCTTCGAGCAGTCTTTAGTTAAAAAGCGGGGAGGGCAGTGGGTGGCCAGTGTATAGCACCAGTTGTACAACTGAACTACAGTGGTTTATTCTTCCATGAAAAATGAGTTTACAGGATTTTTTTTTCTGAGACAAGTCTGACTTTCTAGGTGGAAACTATACGGAAATAACAAAATTTGCTGGTCAAAATGATTTTTAAAAAATAGGTGGGTAATAATATTCTGAAGTAAAGATGAGGCAGATATGACTGACACTTATTTTTCCAGATGTCTAGTTGTGGCAGCAAACTCATCATTTAATAAGAAATTGTTTCAGTGATTATGATTATTAACACTTATAAGTTTGCTGTTTTATTTCTTTTGTTTGTTTATTTTTACAACTGAAAATGTTAAAAATTTGGAGCTCCATTCAGTATTCCCCTGGGGCTGAGCAGAGTTAAATCCTTTGTGGGCACCTTCCTGTTCTCCTCAGGACTGTTTGTGACTGGCTTTATTTTAGTTTGACTTCAGGCAGCAGAGGTTTGTATAAATCTCAAGCTTCAATCGGTACTCTCCCATGTGCTCAGCTCACTATTGCTGCTTCTGCAAGAAACCCACTTTGCTTCAGCCAATCCTGAAAAGTGTTCACGTGCTGTCTGCCTAATGTTTGCTAATGGGGCTGCTCTAAAAATGGCACCAAGGAGGTTACCTATTATCTACAGAACAAAAATACATTTTGGGACTGAAATAGATTATAGTCGGTGGGGACCTGATCTGCTGACAGAGAGTTCTTTTAGTATCCTTCAGCAATTCATAAAAAATAGAATGAGGCTTTTATATAGGGATTCCTATTTGTTTTCTGTTCATTAAAAAAATGAATCCTTTAATAACTTTTAATATTTCATTTGTATTATTTATACTTACTAATTTTTTTATGAATTACACTAATAAAACCCCCATTTTTTTATGAGTTACATTCATCTTTCAAAATCCTGTAAGTCATTCAGTGTATACATCTGTAATGAATAATATCCATTGTAGCACAGCTAGTTTTTTTAACCTAGTACATTACTATAAATGTGTATAAAGAAGTTTATCAATGCATCATTGAACTAGAATGTGGATAGGCATATTCTATCCTCATTTTTATTGATCAAAATAGTTTTTCTCCTTGTTATTCAGAATCACAGCAAACCAGAAAAAAATTTCAATTAACATTTAATAAAGATGTCATTCGTCATGTGTGTCAGCAGCACGTGTTCAGATTTATGGCTTCTGTCCTTATGGTTGACTCACTTTACCATTTGTTCTGGCAGAAGTGATCTGGCTTGACCATTAAAATTGTGAAAATATTTAACCCCAAATAGTAATATAGGTATATATGACTCGAATTGTTATGTTATAATAGAGTTAATGGCAAATATTGCCATTAATAGAGGATTTCAGAAATCCATGAGATAGTTTCAAATAAATACATTCTACAACTGATTTTCTGGTGACTATCCAGTCATTTTGTAGCCATTAAGTTTGACTAGTCAATTATAATTTTAGAAATCATAGTAGTTTCTAAGTTCTATGTTCAGAGAAAAGGAAAGACACACACAGACAGAGGGACAGACAGACACAGATACACATACACAAACACAGAGGGAGAGAGAGACAGATAGAGATAGACAGAGAGAGAGAAAGAGAGGGGCGGGGGAGCTCTCAATAGCTTTATTGTGCTAAGGCACTGGCAAATTGTTTTATAATGCCAGACAGAAAATATCTTGCTTTTATTCTCAGAAATTTTGATGGATTGTTTTCCTCATTTAAAATGAAGGTACAGATGGATTCTTTCCCCCTTCTTGAGGAAAAATAAGTAAAATGAAATAAAAAGTACAAAATGTGAGAAGAGGAATTCTGAGACACGTCTTTGTCCAGCTAAGAGATGCCTTGCTCACTGTCTGAGTGCTTTCAGTGCTTTCAATTTTTAGGACTGTTTCATGGAGCAGGGATGGAGGAGATTCTGACATGGTTAGTCCTATTTGTTGGCCTAAATAAGAATATACACTGGGCTCACGTTAGCAAGAGATCAGCATCAGCCCAAGTATTCCATCCTTGGAAGAACGCTCTTGTTTAGACTGTGACTTTAGCTGATAGACCTGATTTAGCACTGTGTTGTGCAGCCAAATTCATTGTGCAGCTTCATCTCAGAAATTGCTCCACGAAATAAAACATGATGGATGTTTATTCTGGGCCAACCTGCCAGCAGAGTGGGGTGATCACAAGTACATACTCCTAGTGATGCAAGCAATGAGATGTAATTCTCCACCTCCTTTTCACTAGCCCACCATAATGTTCCTCTCTAGTTTGAATGCTCTCCACGGTCTGGTGACTGTGTCGACTCCTCAGTGTTCTCTCTTCATGTCATCAATACCCTATTTTTCTAGCTGGGGGGGGGTCTCTGTATTTATAATAATACGGATAGATTTTGATAGCTTTCTGAAGGGTAAAAGCTGTGGTTGTTTTAGTGGTTGAAGTACTGACTGGATGTTCAGTGTAAGTCTTATGCCAATATAAGACATAAGAGTGGGTTCACTTTTCAGGCCTATCTAGATTCACAGGTAGAATATTTTAGAGTTTTGCAAATTTTTTTTTACATTTTTTTCCTTCCTGTTCCACCCTCCCACCCCTATGTCCTCAAAAAAAGAAAGAAGGAAAAAAACCTCAAAAAACAAACAAAAAAGAAAATTAAATCAAGCTTGTGTGGCAGGAACATGGATAGCAGGCTTCACCATGGTCTTTGGAGGCAGAAGACTGCTCTGATCTGCTCTGATTGTGTACTTCGACTTGACCCATACTAGCCCTAGATGAGGCATGACAGAGTTCGACCTGCAGTTTTGGACCTCACAGCCCAAACCTGGACACCAGGCAGGGTCCCTGGTATCTTGCAAACACTGGGCATCCCACAGGCCCCATGATATCGTACAGGGACCAGGACCTCCTCCAGGCAACTGATCATCCCTCAGGGACCAGGACCTCGCATAGGCACCCAGTCATCTGGCAGTCACCAGGATTTTCCACTTGTATCCGTGCCTCCTGCAGGCACTGGGTCATTCTACAGAGACCCAAGTATCCCTCAGGAACCCAAACATCTGTAGGCACCAGAACCTACTATGGGCACCAGGACCTACTATGGGCACCAGGGGATCCCAAGCAGACACGCAGGCATCAGGCCAGCAACCAGCAATCCCAGAGACACCTGGATATCACTCATGCACCCAGTCTCCCCACAGGCAACTGTAGGCATTTGGTCATCCCACCAGCACCCAGATGTCCCACAGACATCAGGGCCACCCATGGCCACTAGGGCATCCAACATGTGCCCAGCAGGTACCCAGCCATCCCTTAGGTACCTGGACATCACACAGATACCCGGTCATCTGGCAGTCACCTTTTGAGAATCCTTTTTTCAAGGAAGAATTCTCTGGAAATGAAAAAGATAATAGAATGAGATGACAAGAATATAGCCTCAAATGGCTCTGCACCCTTGTAATGAACATGCACTTGGCAAACCAAGAATCAGTTGTGAGGTATGGGAGTGATGGTGTCTTTGGGGTGATTTCTGGCCCTGCCACTTTTACTGCAACCGTGCGAGACACCCTGAGAACTGTATGGTTGAGTCCAATGATATCAGGGGGCTGCTGCTGCTTTGGCCCACTGTTCTGGGGTGATTGGGTATATTGCACTAGATCATGAGGAGGCACCCCCTTTCAGTTTGCCTATACCCAGGATGAAATGCTGGCTCTGTTTTTTTCTAATAGCTAGTCTTGCAGGATCTTAAATTTTACTAATTCTTTTTATTCATCTCATAGATGTTCAATTTGTTTCCCAGCAAGTGCTCCTAAGTATTTCCCCATTTTCCTTCCTTTCATCTGCCTTTTTATCCTTCTCTCCTTCTTCTACATCCCTCTTCCTTTCCTTCCCCTCCCTTTGCTTCCCTTCTTTTCCCCTGATGTTCAGCTGAGTGCAGCTGCTTTGATGGTAGGCCATTTCAAACGGGAATATATTAGTGCCAGGTGTGGATTTAATTGGACCTTTACTTAGAACACAGGCAGACAGTATTCAGAATGCTTCCCTCACCCCCAGTGAAAACTGCTGAATCACTGGTTCCAAAATCGGCATAAAATATATTCAGACCTTCCAGAGGCTGAGGATGTACTGCGATCAAGTGCTTTAGGGGAATGGGATAAACAAAATTTTTAAAAGGAATGTTTCCATCAATTCACATTGAACACTATCTGCATTCAGCTCAGGCGAAAATATCTTAAAAAGCCAGATAAAGGAAATGAAGGCATGAGCAACATGTTATTTGTAGGAATGACATACATTATCTCCTTGGCAACTCCAGGGTGGCATGCAATTTGGCAATCTGTGTTGTGTCATCTTGGATCCCTGGAAGTCACTGTTTCCTACGGAAACAAAGGAAAGAACAACATGAGAAAAAGAGTACTGATTTCAGTCTGCTAGAAAGGTATTTTTAAACCAAGAAACCAGCAGGATTTCTCAGTATAACAAGAGCTCAAAATGACATTGTATTGTCACTTATTAATTTCACAAGACTTTATAATATGATTAAATTCAATATAATCTGATGAGCATCTAACTTATGCTTTGTGTGAGATAGTGAGTTAAGATATTTGTGTGGACCTTTTAGTGCTTTCAAAATCACCAGAATCTCAAATTTGTGCACAGTCATTTATCCATTCCTTCAAGAAATGTTCGTTGAATGTTTTATTTGTGCCAGGTGCCGTGCAAGGTATCAGGCCATGGACCTCTTGCTTATATATCACAATCATCCTGTCATACCCATGGATGTTGTGCCATTTCTTTATTTGGAGTGAATCAACAGTTTACCAAGCATCCACTTAGTCTCACCTTTGAGACTCTATTATATAAGAAGCTAAAATTTAGCAAAAATGAGCCATAGGGCTTCATAACATTCAGTGGAATACAAAAACATTCTCATGTTGCTTTTTCTTTGGTCAGTGACTTCTGAGATCTTCCAAAGTCAATTATAAAATTGATTGATTCCAAAAATCAGCTAGTATTAATCAACAGCTTCAAACAAAATAGCTCCAAAATATAAAATAATGGTGACTAGTATCCAATATAGTTTCATTTGTCAGATCATTTGAATGAAATAGAATATTTTAAATGAGGGAAATGCAGGCTACAATGGAGAAGGCCACATTTTAAAAGTTTTAACTTTGATGAGATTCAAGGAAGTTATCAACACTGTACAACACAGCAAAGGGATCTTAAAGAGCTACAGTGGGATGGCTTGATCATAGCAAAAAGATGATACCACTGCTTGAATGAGAGTATAGTATCCCATAATTGATACTAGAATCACTAGTGGGTTGCAGGGTGGTGGTAGCTCATGCCTTTAATACCAACCCTTGGGAGGCAGAGGCTGAAAGATCTCTGTGAGTTCAAGGCCAGCCTGGTCTAAAGGGTGAGTTCCAGGACAGCCAGAGTTACAACAGGGAATCCCTGTCTTGAAACAACCCCTCCCCCCCAAAAAAAACAAAACAAAAAAAAAAACAACAAAAAACAAGATTCACCAGTAGATTACTGGAATTCCCTGCCTCTGAAATTGTGTGAAAAATAAGGGTTTGAGGTTGACTAGTTGAGTTGCTAGTGTTCAATCTGTAACTCTTCCCAAAAGCAATGCTGCATCTTTCCGTTTGCCTGACGAATTGCTTTTGGTTCTCATTCTCCATCCATTTACAACTTTATCATAACAGAAAGTGTGGCATTTATTCACATCTGTGGAGCCTATTAAGAAGTGGCTTCAAGACAGTCTGCAAATATCTAGTAGAGTCTCATGAAATTGCCTGAAGGTAGACTTTCCTAACAGTAATTTCAGTGTTGTTCTATCTCAGAGGAAAAGTCATACATCTAATTTTATGATTTCTACATTAAACTAAAATCCAGATTTTTGTTTCCTAATTTTTCTCCCATAGGGTCACATTTTACTATGTCCTTCCTAAGAGCAGGATTTCAGCTTAAAATTTTCTTGGTTTTTGTCGAGATATTCATGGAAGCTTTAAATAGCATTGCAGCTGTACAGAAAAGCTGTTCTAGTGTGTGCTTTGAAAGTCAGCTTTTCAATAAACGATAGCTTCAGATGATTGAGAGGGGGGTGGGAGAGAGTCTTGTTAAGCTATTGAGCTGCAGACTATATGTTTCAAAGCGTCCTGGAAAAGAGCTCATGCATCTCTCCATTTTGCTACTGGAGAGGCAAGTTAGTGCCCATAAGTCTCATGGCTTTCTGGAGTGACATCAAAGGGCAAGAACATGGGGAAGTTGATCAAGGTGGTGATTCTTTCATAGTCAGTGGTAATCTCTTAGTCATAGTTTCTACAGGCAGATGTACAAAACAGGAGAGCAAATGCATTTCATTCTAGTTATCAGTTAATATCCAGGATTGACTCATTAAGCAGTTCATTAAATACTATAGTGGCCCAGGAAGTGTAATCTGTATACAATAATTGATTGTCATCTGGCTTACAAGTAGCCTTAAATGTGCTGCTTTTGGCTATATGCTTCGTCAATGACATATCTCCTGAGATCTGTTGTATGAAACTAATTATTGCTATTTTGTGAATACAGAAGTGGATTTTTTAATCAAATTATTTTAGTACAATTCACTCATCTTTTATTTAATATCCACTAAACTAATTTATTTAATATTTACTTTATTTTATAGAGGAATTTATAGTGTATGGAATTGCTAGTTGATGAGGGAAAGGAAATAGTAAGGCCCCAGGTAGCCCTAAGAAACTCACAGTGCGGAAGGTTGCTCACACAAACATGTTAAATACTAGTCTAGAAAAAGCATTAGATGTTGTGTAAAGGTATCATGGTCTTGGTTGAAATTTCTATTATGGATTCTGATGAAAGTGGTCAAAATGTCACATTAAACTTGTCAGGGAAATCAATGTTTAGAGTCTATCTTAGGAGGGCTGGGGCATAAAGAAGATGGAGGCAAGGGGACAGAAGGGAACGTGCAACGATGCAAACCAAGAGAATATGGCCCATGCTGCTAGGCTTAACTAAGGCAGAGTACTTAGATTTCAGATGTTTTCGTTTGGGTTTCTCCATAAGATAACTCTCTTATAAATATTTATTAGCAAACATTTAACTTTTTAAAGTGGATCCTGTACTTGTTTCCTTCCCTCTTTCTGTGATAAAACATTGACCAAAATCAACTTGGGGGAGGGAGGTTTATTTGGTTTACAAACTACAATCCATCATCAAGGGATGCCAGAACAGGAGCTCAAGGCAGACAGTGAAGCAGAGACTGGAGAGGAATGCTGCTTCCTGGCTAGCTTCCCCAGGCTTGCTCAAGTACCTTTCTTATGTATCTCAAACCCACCAGCTTAGGGATGTTGCCACTCGTGGTGGGCCTGGCCCCTGCTACATCAATTAGCAATTAAGAAAATGTATCACTGATATGAACAAAGGATTATCTGACCAAGATAGTTCTTTGGTAGAGGTCTACCTTTCCAGTGTGACTCCAGGTTTGTGTCAAGTTGACACCTGAAGTTAACTATAACAGATCCCTAGATTACAGTAAGACATGAGAGACAAGGGAAAAAGGCAACTTGGTAGCATTCAGGGCAAGTCACCAACATGTTTAATCATGCTTATAAACCATGCTTACCAGCGTTATAGACTGTATATGTAGAACATGCCTCATCATCACTCCACATGGTGACAAAGAAGTTGGGCTACTTACTTACTATTAAGTTTTCTTGTTAGGTTCATCAGAAATAGTTTATTCATTAAACAGTATATATTTAAGGCGTATGACATTACATCTGTGTGATGTATATAGTGAACTTTGTATTTATATCCATTTATCCATACAATTTCTTATTCTCTGTATGGTAGGAACAAGAATGTCTACTCTCTTAGAAAGTTTCAAATATATGCTATAGAATTAGAAAGTGAAGTTCAATAGATGTGCATTTTTCTTTGGAATTTATTAGCTTGCACAACTGGAACTTTTACTCTTGGAAAAGCACCTCCCTACTTCTTTACTGTGTTCTGCCTTAGTAACAACTACTCTGCTCTCTCGCTCCATAAATTCAACTTTTTAAGAATCCACATAAGAAGCTAGAGAAGTGAGTCAGCAATTAAGAACAATTGCCCCCCCCCCCCTGCTCTCGCTCTCACTCTAGCTCTCTTCTGGTTTTTCAAGGGAGAGTTTCCCTGTTGTAAGTCTAGCTGACCTGGAATTCACTCTGTAGACCAGTCTGCCTTGAACTCACAGAGATCCACCTGCGTCTGCCTCCTGAGTATTGGAATTAAAGGTGTGCACCATCACTGTTGTTGTAGAAGACCTGAGTTCAGTTCCCAGCACTGACATTGGGTAGCTCACAACCACTTGTAACTCTGACACCCTTTTCTAGACTCCGGTCACTTGCACACACATGGTGCTCATATAGATAAACACACACACACACACACACACACACACACACACACACACACACACACACACAGCTTTCTGTCCATCTGTTAGTGGGAGACCAAGTAAATATGTACAAGAGATTGACAGAATGTTACATCAGAATACCTGGTGCAGCTGAGATAGTGTTTAGGGGAAAAGGAGCTGTGTCTAGACTGGGATCTAAATCATATTGAGGTAATTATGACATATACGTTTTCCCCTTCAAAGCAAAATGGTACCTCTGAAAAGATGTTAAGATGAGCAATTTTGATGTATATCATTTCAGTGGAGACTGAAGAGAGGGAAGGTACATAAAGATGTTGGTTCTGAGAATACCAATGTATTCTTATGTATCAATTGCCCATGTAACAGCCAGATGAGAAACGATGAATACCTTTGTAATGGCTGTAGACCGTTTAAAAGGTATTGAGGAGGTTGGATGGAAGTCAGAGAAGAACAGCAGAAGTTTTACCACAGGAGAAAAATGCAGATAATTTGTAGAATCTAGAATATAGCAGTAGGAATGCATTTGCTTGAACAAATATTTTGTTCATTTGATGTCAATAAACCTATACATAGATTAGACTTTGGAAATAAGCAAGAATGCAAATTCTATAGGAGCAGATATTAACTATTCCTGAATTATGCATCACCAGTGCCCAAACCCATAAATATTTATTCTATAATTGAATGAAATGTGTACATAGATGAATGAGCTAAGAGTTTATAATGCACCTAAGATATATGATGGTATATTTATTTAAATATGGATCTAGAAGCTGGAGGAAAATTGTGATAGTAGATATTAATTTTCTGATATTGATATAAATACTGTAACCAAAGCTGTTGGGCAAACTCATTCAGTGAATATTGGGAAAACTAAAATATCTGAGAATTGAAAGCAGAGAAACTGTGTTTCAGAATTATATGAAGTGAATCCTATGTGGGAGACCAAGAAATATAGTAAAAATTTCTACTAGAGAAGAATATGAAGTTACAGGAAAAATTAAAGAAACAAAGAGAGAACAATAGTGTTGCATGTAACATAGACAGTGTGTGATATAGATTTTATTAAGTGCCTACTGTGATAAGCTGAAAGTTTCAAGATAATATGAGAGAACCATCACGTAATGATGGGATTCAGAGTAAAGACAGATAGATCAGTAAAAGCAGTAATTGTAGATAATTGTCTCCAGATCAGCATTCCCAAATAGTAATTGGTAGAGAGGGCAAAAAATTTGAAGAGTCTTAGAAGCTGACATTTGTCTTTGCTTATTTATGGTGAGGATGAAATTTTAGCACACTGTAGCTTGAAAAGAGTATGCTAACACTATTAAGTAGAATGAGGTTCATAGAAATCTTGATTTTATACTTGTCTTGCAGCACACACCAGCCCAATGGACACGTTTTGTTTTGTTTTGTTTTGTTTTAAGACAAGGTTTCTCTGTTGTAACTCAAGCTGTCCTGGAACTCACTCTGTAGACCAGGCTGGCTTCAAACTCACAGAGATCCACCTGCCTCTGCCTCCTGAGTGCTGGGATTAAAGAGGTGGGCCACCATCGCCCAGCCCAATGGATACTTTTAAATAGGAGTTCTTCATTATTTACTCTGAAAACAGGCATATCAGGACTAGTTTGTTTTAACTAGTTCTTGGCATGACCCTAGGGAAGGAAGCTGAATGTCCTTACCTCGGAATGTAACTACGATGAAATCTGAACAGGAAACAACACACCAAAATTTTCTGAGGCAGAAAATTACAGTATTTATTTAATATCAAGTTCTTTTGAGAAAATAAGTAAATAAGAAGAGAAATAATGGAAACTTCTATAGTAATATTTAATCCCAATGGAATGATATTTGTGTTTGCCTTAAATAATATGAAGTCTTAACAATATAATAGTATTTGAGTTTTTATTAATGACTAAGTGCTTGAGCACTTCACTAATACTAATACTGTCCCACTAATAACTCTAAGAGTCATACGAATTACTCTCTTCAATGTATTCAGGAGACATGTCAAGCAGAGATAGGTTAAGTTCGCCCAAAGCATGCAACTAGTATCTACTAGGTCCAAAATGTCTCCACTTTGTTTTAAAATATGAGGCTCTAGCGTGATTCTTATCAATTAATATACTGCCATGTAAAACTAATGATGACGCTTGTTAGCTTTGGGTTTTAGGATTTGTTTTGTAGATGTTGGTAGAGAGTATATTTCCTATGCTGCCTACCAAATGTTTGTGTCTTCCACTTTCTTGCTTGCCTGACTGAAGTGGTTATCTTGGTAGTATACATTAATACGCTGATGAGCCATTTGCCAGAAATTGCAACTCAGCTACTGGTTCAATTCATGCTAAATTTACAATCTGCCTTTACTGAAGTGCAAAATTGGCTTTCTTGTCACAAAGTGGTAGAACACGCAAAATAGTCTAATACCTTATTTTCTAGCTCAAGTGAGATTAGCTTAGGATCATAGAAAGTTTAAAAAAAAATTCCTTTCAGATGAACAGCTGTTCCAGCATGAGAGGCTTGTTAACTGCTGAATGATTTTGATAATGCCCCATTGGAAATTACAGCTGATACCATGGGGCTTACCCCCTTAGGACAAGTGAAATCATTTCCTGGAAGAGAGCCAACCTATTTAAGCTGTTTGAAGGGTTGTGTACTTGATAATGTAAGCAATATAAGGTGCCATGGAGCCATGTGAATTTGCTCTGCCTACTTAATATGCTGTTTAACTGTAGATGAAGTAGATGCGGACCACATTCTGTAGCACGGTAATTCAATCTATGCTTTTGGGACAGTTTACTACGTTTCAGCATATAAACTGGGAATGGGATTGCATTTTAAATGTATAAAAGGTTGTGTACATGCTGTGTTGTGACACCTGTTTCTAATAACAGCACTGGGGAAGGTGAGTCAGGAGGATCTAAATTCAAGGCTTGGCTCACTTACATAGTGAGCTCAAAGCCAGCCTGGGTATATGGATGTATAAAACATGTTTTTAAAAGATAATTTGCTGGGTAGTGGTGACACACACCTTTTAATCCCAGCACTCAGGAGGCAGAGGCAGGTGGATCTCTGCGAGTTTAAGGCCAGCCTGGTCCTCATAGTAACTTCCAGGACAGCCAGAGTTACAATAGAGAAACCCTGTCTTGAAAAATAAAAAGAGGGATAATTTATATTATAAATGATTTAGTAACTCATCTTCTGCTACACATGCCTGTGTAAATGGACTTACCTTACCTATAACGTGTTACTGAATTCCATTAGCTTTATATCTAGAACTAACATGTTTTGAGACTCATTCTCAAGTTTGAAAGTAAAGATATTACTGATTTGAAACATTTTCTGGATTACAAACAGAGTTAAATCTGCAATGTCTTCTGCATCAGGTTCATTATGTGTTTTGAATAATAAATTTCTAAACAATTCTTTTAAAGTGCTGTATTTAAACTTGAAGAGCTTGTGAAAACAAATTTAGGAAAAGCTTCTCTTAGGGATGTCATACAAATGTTTTTTATCAGATGTAGGAAAATGTAGATTTTAAGTGGTGACATTGATTCGTCTCCTGAACAAATTGAAAATTATTTCATTTAAGCAGAGTATTCCTAGTTGTTTGTGTGGCTCATGCCTTCAATCCTGACACTTACGAGTAGGATTTTTCTGTTTGAGGTCAGCTGGGGCTATGTAGAAAAATCTGTCTCAAGAAGCCAAAAAGAGACACAGGAAACAGGGAAGAAAAACTTAAGTTGCATTTGTTGCTAAGATTAAAGTTCCCGTAGAATAAGTTATCTGAATGTAGGCCTATTTATAAAGGTTGAGGTTGGAGTGTAGGTAGTATTTGTTACATAGAATTTATTAGTATTTCATGACAATCTGGTAGCGAAGAAACAGTATTTTGAGTGAGAATAATACCAGGAAGCAGAGGTTTGTATAACATTTTCATACATATTGGAAAGATGTATTAGCAATCTAAAGAGGTGCTTATCTGGAACACAAAGACTTAGGCTCAGTGTTTAGTGTATGGTCTAAACTACATACAGTTGGATTCAGATCTCAAAAATCATCCTGTTTACTAATGTCACCGATTTAGTTGGATTGTTGTAGACATACTTCAGAAAAATGCTTAAGAAAAAGTCCCCTAAGCATATGTACTGACACTTTAGCAGTCTCCCACAGTGGTTAAGAGTATCATTTGGAATTCAAATTACCATTCTAAAATATTTTAACTGAGTAACTTTGGAAGTTATTCTCAACTTCTCTAGTCTTCATGATCTTCATTTGGAGAATGAAAGAATTAATACAATTTCATGAATTGTAACACAAGCTGAGATTACTCAGAAAATGCCTTAAGTGTATCTTGGTCCATAGTACACGATCCATACATTGTAGAGATAGATATTTGTTATTATTCAATATTTCAGACTTGAAAGTGCTGTTAATAGATATTAATTCTAGTAGAATGTACACCATTTCCTGAAGTGTTTATTTCAAGAGAAAATATGAGACTAAAAAGAAAAATGGGAGATTTTAGAAACTCCTCGACAGTTTTTTTTTTTTTTTTAATCTCAAGGAAAGTTTCATCTTCTTCATAATTCTATTACTGAGAGAAGTTTTCAAAAACTTTTCTTGTCATATTGGGTATGTTCTTCCCTTGTCTTTGAAACGCCTTTTCAACTTTCATCTTTATTATTTTAACATGTATGTCTTTGATCAAGATGCCTTTCAGCTCAAAGGTAAAGCAATGTATCTCCAGTTGGTACATTGGTATTTGTTTATGGTATTTATTTATCATCATAATTTTTAATAATTCCTGGGAGAAATTCCTAGGACTGAAATATTTCTGCCCCTTGTTCCTCCAGTGTTCAGTGAAGTAGCTTGAAGGAGAATTAGACTTTTATCAAAAGAGTGTTGACTTAATGAACAATGGGTTAATTCATTGTCTTCATGAGACATTTATTTATTATTATATTAAGATCTTTTATAACTTTTTCCCAGAAAGAAATCTCCAACAGTAGATGAAATATGAAGTTTGTGAATTTTTCCTCTAAAAATAAACTTTGTTAAAATTATATAAATGCTTAGATTCCTTAGACAAAAATGCCAGGAATTCCAGAGAAATTCAATATGCGGCTTGACTCATCAAAGACATCTTTCTGTCACATACAACTATTCTGCTGTGAGGGATCCGCTGGGCTGTGCTTGGACCACACATTTGTTTTTCTGCTATCTCTGTGTGCTGGAGATCCGGTGTTGACGAATGGCTGTTTTGTAGGCAGTGCCCCTGGTGTCTGCTGATGCAGATAAAATTATGACTCAGATTATTGCTATGACAGCTTTGTATATATAGTGTATAGCATATATAGTGTTAGCATAGCCCTGAACCTTTCTGGGTAACTATTTATTATAGCAAATTTCATTATGATCAAATTATATCAAATGCATATGAAAAATGAAACTTGTGCAAATAGTGCCCAGCTTTGAGTGTAACTTTGTAACTACTGCAGCGCATCATTCTCATAAGATGATGTTGGACTGGAGAAGTGAGTTTATTTGGCCTTCCAAGTTTGTGTTTGAAAACATTAATTTCACTTTTTTCAGATTAAAAACTTAATTGGTGTATAAAGGTATATATATTTATGGGACTCGTGAGAGATGGTTGAATGAGTAGGAGCACTTGATGTTCAAGCAAGAAGACCCAAATTAGAATTATTAGGACCCACATAAAAGCTGGACCTGGTCATATATGCCTGTAACCCCAAGGTTGGAGACACCAAACCATTCTCATCTGACCTCCAAATGCACACACATGTGCGTATACCATCCCCCACAGCCATATTTTTTTTATTTTACACACAGTCTCTTTTTTATCTGATCTCAGCTAGATTAAATTCCTGTACCCTATTTAGCTGATGCCTACTGCATACTGGATGTTTTACTAAGTAATTCATTTATTCATTATGAGGAAGACACATTATTAATCCTGCTGCATGAAGGCGCCTGAGGTTTTGAGAAGTCAATATCTTGCTGTATACCACATAAGTACAAAATAACAGATTCAGTGTTGGAATTCAGTTCTGCCTGGGTTTGGAATCTGAAATCCTAATCAATTAGCCAGTGTTTAAAAAAAATTAGATCATATAACTAATACATGAACTTTTTACAAATCCAGCCTAAGTGTTTGAGAATTTTACCTCCTTTGAGAATATTCTTATGAACACTTTAGATTCCTACAGTACTGCATTCCCTTGCTAGCTCATTGAATGAGAAAGGACTCATTCACCTCAGTGTTAAGGTTTTGAGAAAGCTCACTGGGTCTGCTTTGCCCTCTCTCTCTTGGATAATTTGGTAGAGCTGATGAAAGCCCTCCAGACAGCATTCTGGAGATACCCACTTGACTTAACTGAAAACTGCTGCTCTAACTGCTAACGTCGCCAACAAAGTAGCTTTTCCCAGTGGCAGCATATGTAATACCTAAAATGTTTAGAAATAAAAAGAAATATTAGGAATTGCTCTGAAACAAAATTGACCACAAAACCACTTATCTCAAGTATATTTTAATGTTTCAAACCCTCAAATATGAAACAGACAAAATGAATTTTTTAAGATCTCAAGAAGGGGTTGAGTAATCCAAACAGAAGATAGATGTTTGTTCCAGTCTTTGGCATTGACGGTAATATTTTTACAGAATATGGAAATGTGACTATTGGATTCAGTGCTAACACCAGGAAGAAATGAAATACAATAAATTTGGAACTCAGTGTTTTCATTTCTATATTCTGGAGCTCTGTATGTGATAGAATCCCTCGGTAACTATTTATGAAATATTTAGCATGTTTATTTGGAGGTAATGATTTTCCTTTCTATATGAGAGAACTTTTTAAAACCACTATTGATAGATCTCAGTAAATCACTACCTCTGGGCATATTTGTAGTGGCTCTACCACACTTACTTATTTCCTTATTAAAGAAGATGTGTGTTTGCCCCTGAAATCTGTTGAAGTAGCCTTGAATAAATGTCTTTACATTATTTGGTTCTTATTTTGTATGTGTCTGACTCATTGATATTCTGGAAGATAAACCTGTTCATTATTAGCTTTGTTAGTTTTTAATTTAGGAGTGCTAAATTACATTTTATTAAACTTCATTGGTTTCTCAGGCAACGAATATGAACATAGCTGCTTGCATTCTTGCAAACCTAATCTTAGTTACTTTATCTCTTCACTGTTAGAGTAATAAATTGAGATGAATTTTAATATTTTTGAGTTATAATGCTTCTTTAGAAATTGTGCCAGATCATAGTCATGGCTGATGAATTGCTTGGATCTGCTCCTGTTTGCTGGTTGACTCTTTAATTTGTTGGTAGTGTTTGAATCTGCCACATCCGATCTCTATCCCACGAAGCTGTTTTTCCCCTTTAGGCTATTGTGACTAGTGACAAAATAATTTCAAATTAAACCTTTTTTTAAAAATTCAAATGATGCTTAAGTTCTGTTGGAAGCTGCTGTGTGATTTTGGAATACTAACGGGATACTGAAGTCTCTGCACTCTGTATGAATCAGCAGCATGCTGACTGGCACTTCATTTGCTTACTTGACTTCAATGCCATTTTTCCCCTAGTGAATCCTGTGCTGGGCTAGGAATAGATTTCTTACTCCTTTCGTGGTTTTTAATCATGGGAAATGATGACTACTCTTTACACAGTCTACCATCGGACATAAATAGAAAAATAATTTCAATGGCATATAGTTGCTTGGCAAAGAGCAAAGATTTGAATCTCAAGTTAGTCAAATTCCTTTTTCCTTTTTGTAGGTATGATAAACACTATTGAGACGTCTTAGACCTTCTCAGTCAGATTTAGAGTAAAATTCATATAATTTATTTGCATTTATATTACTTAACAGTAGTCCAAAAGTCAGCTCCACAAACAAAGAAAGAGTAATCTTGAAAACAGATGTAAACTTTTTATGAAAAGAGTGTGAAGGATCTTTACTCTCTATAATATTTCATCTTGGAGTAAAGATCAATTGTGAAGTCAATTCCTACTGAGTAATTCAAACTACAGTGATTAATAAGACACTCTTTCTGCTCTAGAAGCTCATTAACACATTTAGACACTCACAGATTTGGGAGTTGTTTCCATACAGCAATCCTAATGGCACAATTTACTCTATTTTCTTCCTTCTCATTGCTTCTTGCTTTATTGATGCATCTTTCTAATTACCTCAGACTATATATAGAGAATATATATCAGAGTATAGTTTTCCAACTATCAGATATTCACTTCTAGAAATGTCAGTTGTACATATGTCAAGATTTGTTCAACTCATCAATCAGCCACTTAGGTGGAAAACTATCATTAAACCTTTTGGAGAAATGGCAGACTGCACGTCTGTCCTGTCTGTGTATAGTGGAGGAAACACATGTAACATGGCATGCATTTGAAGGTGAAAGAAAAACCTCAGATGTTAGTCCCTGCTTTCTTCCTTGATTTGAGACAGACTCTTTTCGTAGTCCAATACTGTGTACACCAGGCTGTCTGGCCCACGAGCTTCTAGTCGTCCTGCCTGTAGCTCATATCTTGCCACTGGAGTTATAGATGTGTTCACCTGCTCTTCGGATTTATGTTGTTTCAGAAATTCAAACTTAGGTCCTCACGCGTGCATCCCAAGCAATTTTCCTCGCAGAATAATTGCCTCATGCCTTCTTAAGCATTTTTAAAAGGAATGCATTTTAGGGTATGATGGCTAGTTTTGATACAGAAGTGTTTCATGCCACACTGAAAAAGAAAACTATAAACTCTGCTGATATTTCTGCTAGGCATGAAGCCACAACTTAATATGGAAACTTTACATTATTGGGTCACTAATCGAATAGTACATAGCAGAATCACACCTAAAGTAAATTATGCTAAAAAATTTACATTCCTTAAATGGTCTGCTGATATAAAATACACTTTTGTGACATTAAAAGAATATACCAGCTGGGCCATGGTGGAGCATGCCTTTAGTCCCAGATCTCTGGAGGCAGAGGCAGAGGCAGAGGCAGAGGCAGAGGCAGAGGCAGCGGCAGAGGCAGAGGCAGAGGCAGAGGCAGAGGCAGAGGCAGAGGCAGCGGCAGCGGCAGCGGCAGTGGCAGCGGCAGAGGCAGGTGGATCTCCGTGATCTCTGTGATCTTTGTGTGTTCGAGGCCAGCCTGGTCTACAGAGTGAGTTCCAGGACAGCCAGTGTTACAACAGAGAAATCCTGCCTCAAAAGAAAAGAAAAGAAAACAACAGTAACAAAAAAGAAAGAATGAAAGAGAATATACCATACTTCTGATTTCCAATCTGAATGAACTCCTTTAAAGTAAGTTTTTTGAATGGCTCTGACACCTTTCGGAGTAGAAAGGCTATTCAGTACAGCAAATTAGACATTCAGTAATACTTAGTATAACTTCCAGCCAGTTGAAACATCTGCGCTTTCATTTTCCTCTTCAATAAAATAAAGTGAGAGCAAAATTTCTCTCAGTTGAAAGCTATTGTAATGTTTGACAAATGGAATCCTAAAGAACACATCTTGGTCATTTAACTATTGTGTGACATTAGGCAACAGCACCCCCTAAAGGTGCTCTATGCATCCTGGCCAAAGCAGCCTTTTCATTAGCACAAAAGGTTGAAGGAGCTTCCCCTCATGAGAGAGGTTTGGAAACCCCTCCTGTCTGAACACTTAATTTTACCAGTCTATTGACATTAAACTGTTGAAAGAACAATGCTGCCTAATAAGCCATGACGATACTTATTTACGTACAATAAATATTTACTTTTGCTTTCACTTCTACAGATCAGTGTGAAATTTCTGTTCTTGTTGATTTATCTTGCCTCGGCTGTTTATATTCATTTGGCTGGAACAGATCCATCAGCTTGTTTTATGGTCTCATTATGATACGCGATTAAGCTCCAAAGTTCTCTTGTCCTGTGTGTTAACTTGGGTGTGTTCTTTGTCTTTGTGGCTGCAACACTTTAAGTAAGATGAAATCAAATCAGAACTCTCAAGCCAGATTTGGAAATGACATACTATCATTGCCATAGCACAAATAGCAAGGCATTTTGTGGGGAAATGGACTCCATCTCTTGATGTGGAAGAAGTATGTACATGTTGAGACAGTACTGTAAAGACGCGTGATCATTTGGAATCAGTTTTGTAACCAGTCCACTACACAGAGCATGGCTCACAGGGTTTCAGGAAGTTCTAGAAGTATACTAGTCCAGAGGGAATCTTGAAGAGGCTCTTAAATACTCTTGCACTTTGTTCCGGAGAAGAAATACTTTATTGGAGTCAGCTTCATCTTCTGATCTGGTTATTAAAATTTATGAATAGTGATAGGTCTACTAGAGCTATTGTCACTGTTTAGAACTATTCATCCCATCCGTTTGCAGTAAAGCGTTTCCTAGTTGATACTGACACTTTCAAATCTGGCTAATAGGAATACTCATTTGTTATAACTGTCTTTAGGAGGGTATCAAGTACTGTTTTCTTCCATGCTTTCTGGTTGTTCTGTTTTTCAGTCTTGGGTGAGTACTTCTCACTCATAAACTGCTCTTAACTGAACATTGCTCTGTTTAGACTTTAGGAGATCTTTGTTCAACGTTCTCCTCTGCGATGCTTTGTCCCGAAAATACCAGCCACCTTGCTCTCCACACATTCTCAAATCATGTCTTCATTTCAGAAGGTCTGCCAACTTTTTGGAGGGATTCATTTTTTTCCTACACCACAATATGGAACCTCAGATTTGTTTCTTTTAGTTTAGTGATTCTAGTGCTGCGTTGTTTGATATTCAGTGTTTTCTGAAAACGAGTTGTTTTGCATATTTTATCTAGGTCTTCCTCATCAGTTCAATTGGGGAAGAAAATCCAGTCTGTTACTCTATAATGGTTGGAGTCAGAAGTCACCCATCATTAGGTTTAGCATTAGAGAAAATATGACTTTCTAAAAATCAAGCACATTTCAACTTTCTGTGGAAGAAAACAGTGTGAAACTAAAACTGTAAGCATGAACACAACACACACACACACACACACACACACACACACACACACACACACACACTAGTCCCTGCTGTATATACAATTAATAATTCTTCACTCTCTTTCCTTCTCTGTGTACTTTGAATTACTTTAACTTCACATTTACGTATTTTGTATATATGTATAGATGTCTGTCTGTCTTTGTGTGTGCACACACACAAGAATGTGAAAATGACAGCATGAATGTGGAGCTCAGAGAACAATCCTCTCCTTCCACCATGTGAGTCCCCAGTTACCAGGCTTGTCAGCAAACACTTTTACTAGTTGACACTTCTATCTGCCCCTGCCTAGCATTTTATCTCAGTTTGCACTTTCAGTGTATTTACTTTTCTTATATTCTTTTTATTTCATTATACATGATATACATAATTTCTTTCCAGCAATAGTATACACTCTTTAAACACTTTTATGCTCTTTATGAGATGTGTACTATTTTAAAATAAATAGAAATTGATTATTTTGTTCTATAAAGTGAGATTATAGAGGAAAAATGCAGAGTATCTAGTGGTGTCTTCAGCTTTGGGGTTGATGCTGATTTTGATTTCAGTTGTCTCCACTGAAGTTAGCCACCATATGTTAGGTCACAAGTTCTCATTAGTTCAGCTGCGGTCGGCTTAGAAGACTACACCAAGCTGACATGAAGAATGCTTTTGAAGCATCTTGGAGTCTTCTTTGGCTCTGTTTTGTGAAGCTGTTTTCTTCTGTTTTCAAACTCTACTCATTGACCTTGAAGCCGTAATTCACAAGAATATGAGGTATGGAGTGAACATTTTAAAAAATAAAGGTCCCAGTGTAGTACTGAAAAATATAGTCATAGAAAGATGCCTGTCTTTCTGAAGTGAGCTCTCAATTATATTTTTTGACTAATGGTCTCTGAGGCCTGCCTACCCTAGTCACCCATGTGTAAGCTTTGTCTCAACTGTCTTGACTTCTCCATCTCTTTACATATTATTTTTAAGGCTAGAAATAAGCAATTATAACTAGTTATTTGGTTACAATGGATTTTAATTTTTTTCTGTTTTTATTGTTGTTGTTGTTTAAGACAAGGTTTCTCTGTTGTAACGCTGGCTGTCCTGGAACTCACTCTGTTGATAGGCTGGTTCTGAACTCAGAAATCCACCTGCCTCTGCCTTCTGGGTGCTGGAATTAAAGGTGTGAGCCATCACTGCCCAGCGAGCATGGTTATTTTATAGACCCCAGTTATTATACATTTTTATCTTTGAAATACAGATCTACATAAAATTGCATAATCAATGTAATTTTAATGCATCTTTTCAGAATACACATGCCAATTTGAACATGAGGAAAAGAACAAATGCCTCGGTCCACTCAGAATCTGATCTCCACAGCAGAACTGAGGTGGGAAACCATCCCAGCAAGACCACCACAGCCCAGGAGTCTTCCGAAGCCACACCTAAGGCGTATTTAGCTTCCAGTCCAAACCCCTTCAGCAGGGCAAATGCAGCTGAGACAATATCTGCCGCAAGAGGACTTTCAGCTGCAGCCTCTCCCACTTCTTGTGGCAAATCACAACCAGCTTCTTTGGGGTCGGCTTCTACTCGCCCTGCTTTTGGGTCAAGACTCGGACGAATTAAGACCACAGTTAATACCACAGGGGCAGCTGGGAATGTGTCAGCCACATCTCCTCCCTCTGCTCCACCACCTTCTGGATCTGGCACAAGTAAAATAGACAAATACGCTCGCATTCTCTTTCCAGTCACGTTTGGGGCGTTTAACATGGTCTACTGGGTTGTTTATTTATCTAAGGACACCATGGAGAAATCAGAAAGTCTAATGTAATTTTGTTGCTATAGTAATTTCATAAACAATTATGGAAATGCAGACTGTCTTTTTAAATGTTTTTAAAGATAAGTATTCTTTACTAAAATAAAAATACTATGTAATTTTTTTCAATTTAAAAAATGCAAGCCAGATATCGAGAGTTAATTAATTTTTCAATGGCTAGAAAGTTAATTATCTTTTCTTATAGAAAGATGATTTTAAAAGAATCTATTCAGTGTTCAATTTGGATGGAAGACAGATCATTATGGCAAGTTAGAACAAAGGAAATTGGGCCAGGAGAGATACACGATGCATATTTTTTGCATTGAAATTTGAAAAAAAAAAAAAAGACTGGGATATTTTTAAGTACACCGAATGAAATCAACCAGTCACTGAAAATTTCCCATTGGCACTGCCTTTAACCAAAATTGTGTACTGGAAGTCATAAGCAGTGACCTTTGCAGTTCCTCTTAGCACCTGCAAGAAAAGGACTTTCTCTGTCAAACAAAACACTGGAAAGTGGAAAATGGAACAAAACAAACACTGATCAATACACTGAAGCCTCTGTTGCATCAATACCAGACACTGACCAGGGCAAATGTGACTTCTGGCACATATTGATCAAACAATACTTAACAGTTAACTTGAAATGTGCTCTGAGCCAAAGTAAAATTCTTTGTATAAATTCTTTTTTATAGTAGCTCATTCAGTTATGTACTGTATACATTTACCACATAGTTCCTCAGAGCCTGGAGCCTACTGTGTTCTAGGTGTTGTTTAGAAACAGTCTTCAAGGGAAGCTCTTTCACCTTTACAAAGTAACTTCAGTAGTAGGACAGTCAGTGCATGTAAAAGAACCATAATCTAGCAGAGGACATTATGTTCTTTAACGAAGGCAATTTAGTTACAGTCTGACAACATAGCCAATATAGTTGTTTCAATCCTACGCAGACAGAGAAAAACACATACATTTGTTCCTATAGCCATTTTGAGATAAGTACATGTAAGTATAATCTTGATGACTGGTTCTTAAACTATGATGAAATACTGGTACAGATTGTTCTATAGGTGAAAAAGCATCATATATCTGAAGCGTAAAAATCTAGGCACTGGAAAACCGAACAGATTACATGTATCAGATTTGATGCAGGTCACATAACAGTTTTCCCGTTGTATCAGAATCGACCAAATAAAAGGCCACACAGGCCTTTTGTATGCTTATCCCAGTAGAGAGCAATATTAGCTGCCGAATTGCTAACGTTCTTACAAGCTTTTGTGCTCCTAAAATCTGTATGTCTGGCATGTTTTGTATTTGTTTTCTGAGAGTTTGATAAGGTTTTATAACCAAGGTATTTTAAAAATTAAAGGAGCAGCTAGAGAAAGAAGAGAATAAAAATATCATAGCCTTGGGTGGGATGTCAGTGGCTGTTATGCAATGTATCTGCGTTTTCAAGTACTGACTTTGCCTTTTCATTATGTAGGCTTAACTGCCTAATTGAATCTCTTGCAGCTTTTTAAATAGCTTAATCCTGGTTGATCGTTTTGTTGTTTCCCTTCCGGATTTTTTCCCCCTGTATTTCTCTGCCTGTTCTTGGTATGTGTAAATGAATGTATTCTGGGTTTGGGGGCAAA
This sequence comes from Cricetomys ansorgei, assembly GCA_026225945.1. Taxonomy (NCBI): domain Eukaryota; kingdom Metazoa; phylum Chordata; class Mammalia; order Rodentia; family Nesomyidae; genus Cricetomys; species Cricetomys ansorgei. The sequence goes on along the minus strand of JAMJFZ010001868.1, from coordinate 7,185,604 downwards.
ACATTTGATAGAAATGGCTATCATCTAGACAAAATCACTTATTTTCTGGGGTAAAATTATATTGATTAATACAAACTTTTGAGTTACTACATTGCTTTGTAATGGTTGCCCATGAAACATAAAATTTGAAAATGTCAAATTTTAATTGACCTCCATCTGAGAAATCCTTCTTTTTTATTTCTAAATATTTCATAGAGGTAAAACACCTTAAAATTTAAAGATGTTGAAGAAATCTTCACTTATAAAATTTATTCCAGTAAAATGAGGCCCAGGGAAATCTGTAAATATGTTTATACATTTAATAAAGAATACTTGTACATAAAAGCTTTTAATAAAATTATTTCATGTGTGTGAAAATGTTATTGGCCTTTAGGTCAATGCTTAGAGCTGTCATGGGAAACCATCATCACCTTTTTTAAAATTTTTATTCTCTCATATAATACATTCCAACACCCTTCCACCCCTCCCTTCACCCCTCCCACCCCCCATCTCCTTTCTCTCCCTCATCCTCCCACTCCCACCCCCACTTCTTTCCAAGAAAGATCAGTCTTTCCAGGGTTACTGCTCAAACATAACACAACAAGATGGAGCAGGTTCAGGCACAATTCCCTTCTTCAAAGTTGGACAGGCAATTCAGTAGGGGATGAAGTACTTGTAGGTGAGCAAGAGGTTAAAGGACACGCCCACCTATTCCAGTCTGTATGTGTTCTGCTAGAGCACAAGGCCAGGCATCCTCAGGACATTTGGGGAATCCAGCAGGTTTCATGTCTGATGCTTCAGGCTCTCTGAGCCCCTAAGAGTGCTGGTCAATTGACTGATTCCATGGGGTTTATTCTCCTGGTGTCCTAGACCCCTCTGGTCCCAGAAATCCCTTCTCCTCTTCTTCCATGGGGTTCCCTGAGCTCTTCATTTCGTTTGACCTTGGGACTCTGCATCTGCTCCCTTCAGCTGCAGTACAGAGCCTCTCTGTTAAGGTTAGGGTTAGGCACTAATCTATGAGGAGAGCAGGATAATGTTAGAAGTCTTCTCCCAACTTCCCAGACTCTTGTGCCTGGCCTGCCCTGGCATATTGGTCATGGAGATGGCCTGTTTAGGCTCCCTGTCCTCCATTACTGTACTAAGGTCTCCATCGTTGATTCCAGTGAGTTCCACTGCAATGGGTCTCCATTTCTCCCCTACATTTCCTCCAATTCTCGTTTCCGAATGTAATGTACCACAATTGTGTAAATGTACCACAATTTCTTTATCCATTGCTTCAGTTGAGGGGCATATAGGTTGTTTCTATTGTCTTGCTACTAAGAATAAAGCTGCTATGAATGTAGTTGAGAAAGTATTTTTCTGGTAGGATGGAATATCCTTCGGGTATATGCCCAGGAGTGGTATAGGTGGGTCTTGAGGTAGATTGATTTCTAATTTCCTGAGGAATAGCCATATTGATTTCTATGACTGTACAAGTTTGTACTCCCACCATCAATGAAGGAGTGTTCTCCTTGCTCCACATCCTCACCAGCATGAATTGTCATCTGTTATTGAGCTTAGCCATTCTGACAGGAGGAAGATGGAATCTCAAAGTAGTTTTTTGTATTCCTGGATAGCTAAGGATATCAAACATTTCTTTAAGTGTTTCTCAGCCATTTTATATTCCTCTTTTGAAAATTCTTTGTTTAGATCAATACTCCATTTTTAATTGGATTATTTGTTTTGTTGATGTCTAGTTTCTTCTGTTCTTTATATATTTTGGATATTAGCCCTCTATCAGAAGTGGAATTGGTGAAAATCTTATCCTTTTCTATGAACTGCCATCTTGTGTTATTGATAGTATACTTTGCCATACAGAAGCTTTTCAGTTTCCTGAGGTCCCAATTATTAATCGTTAATCTTTGTACCTGAGCTATTAGTGTTCTATTCAGGAAGTTGTCTCCTGTGCTAATGTGCTCATAGCTATTCTTCACTTTATGTTCTATCAGGTTCAGTATATCTGGTTTTATGTTAGGTCTTTGATCTTCTTGGACTTGAGTTTTGTGTGGGGTGATAAAAATGGATTCATTTGCATTCTTCTTCATGTTGACATATAATTAGAACAGCACCATTTATTAAAGATGCTTTCTTTGTTCCATTGTATGTTTATGGCTTCTTTATCAAAGATCATCTGTCCCTAGGTATGTGGATTTATGTCTGGATTCTTGATTTGGTTCCATTGAACCTCATGTCTGTTTTTGTGCAATACCATGTGGTTTTTATAACTATGGCTCTGTAGTACAGCTTAAAATCAGGGATGCTCATACCTCCAGAAGTTCTTTTATTTTTCAAGATTATTTTAGTTATTCTGGGTTTTTTCTTTTTCCATATGACTTTGAGTATTGCCCTTTCAAGGTCTGTAAGAATTGTATTGCTATTTCAATAGGAAATGCATTGAATCTGTAGATTGCTTTTGGTAAAATGGCCACTTTTACTGTTAATTCTACCAACCCAGGAGCATGGGATATCTTTCCATCTTCTGAGATCTTCTTCAATTTCCCTCTTTAAGGTCTTAAAGTTTTTGTCATACAGGTCTTTCACTTACTTAGTTAGAGTCACCCCAGGATACCTTATGTTATTTGTAGCTATTGTGAAGGGTGTTTCCCCAATTCCTTTCTCTATACATTTGTCATTTCTATAAAGGAGGGCTACAGTTTTGTTTTGTTCTTTTGAGTTGATCTGTGTCCAGCCACTTCATTGAAGTTATTTATCAGCTGTAGAAGTTCCCTGGTTGAGTTAATATACATATCATCTGTAAATAAGGATACTTTGACTTCTTCCTTTTTAAGTCATATCCCCTTGATCTCTTTCTGTTGTCTTATTGATCTAGCTAGAACTTCAAGTACAATATTGAATAGGTATAGAGAGAGGGAACAACCTTCTCTTGTTGCTTTGAGTTTCTCTTCATTTAATTTGATGTTGGCTGTGGGCTTGCTGCAAATTGCCTTAATTATGTTTAGGTATGGCCATTGTATCCACAATTTCTCTAGTACTTTTATCATGAAGGGTGTTGGATTTTGTCAAAAGCATTTTCAGCATCTAATGAGATGATCATGTGTTATGTTTTTTTTTCTTTCAGTTTGTATGGTAGATTACATTGACTGATTTTCATATGTTGAACCATCCCTGCATCTATGGGATAAAGCCTGCTTGATCATGGTGGGTAATCTTTTTAATGTGTTCTTGGGTACGGTTTGTAAATATTTTATTGAATATTTTTGCAGTATTTTTACATCTATGTTCATGAGGGAAATTGGCCTGTAATTCTCTTTCCTTGCTGAATCTTCGTGGGGTTTGTGTATCAGTGTGACTGTTGTCTCCTAAGATGAATTTGGCAGTGTTCCTTATGCTTTTATTTTGTGGAATAATTTGAGGAGTAGTGGTGTTAATATCAATCAACTGTTTGTTGATTGATAGAATTCTGAGCTAAAACTATATGGCCCTGGGCTTTTTTTGGCTGGGAGGCTTTTGATGACCTCTTCTATTTCTTTGTGGGTTATAGATCTGTTTAAGTTGTTTGTCTGATCCTGATTCAATTTTCATAGGTGTCTATTGAGAAAATTATCTATTTCCTTTAGACTTTCCAATGTTGTGGAGTGTAGGATTTTAAAGTATGACCTAATGATTCTTGGGATTTCCTCGGTGTCTATAGTTACATATACTTTTCATTTCTGATTGTGTTGATTTGGATGTTCTCGCTCTCTGTCTTTTATTAGTTTGGCTAAGGTTTTGTCTATCTTGTTGATTTCTTCAAAGAACCAGCTCTTTGTTTCATTGATTCTTTGAATTGTTCTCTTTGCTGCTATTTTTTTGATTTCAGCCCTTAGTTTGATTGTTTCTTGCCATTTATTTCTCTTGGGTGTACTTGCTTCTTTTATTTCTAGGGTTTTCAGATGTGCTCTTAATTTGCTGGTATGTAATCTCTCCACTCTTTCACCGATAGGCATTTTGTGCTATGAGTTTTCCTCTTAGCACTGCTTTCATTGTGTCCCATGGGTTTGTGTACATTGTGGAATCATTTTCATTGAATTCCAGAAAGTCTTTAATTTCTTTCTTTATTTCCATCTTGACCCAGTCTTCATTTAATAGAGAGTTGTTAGTTTCCATGAGTTTGTACGCTTTCCGTTGTTGCCGATGTTTTTGAAGTCCAGCTTTAATCCATGGTGGTCTGACAGGATGCAGGGGCTTATTGCAATTTTCTTGTATTTATTGAGGATTGCTTTGTGGCAAATGATGTGGTTAAATTTGGAGAAGGTTCCATGAGGTGGTGAGAAGAAGGTATATTTTTTTTTTTGTGCAGGGGTGAAATGATCTCTAAATATCTGTTAGGTACATTTGGTTTATAACATGTTAGTGCCAGTATTTCTGTTTACATTTTGTCTGGATGATCTGTCAGTTGGTGAGAGTGAGGGTATTGAAATCTTCCACTATCAGCATATGAAGGTCAATGTATGTTTTTGGCTTTAGTAATGTTTCTTTTAAAAAAAAAGTGTGGGAGCTCTTGTGTTAGGGGCATAAGTGTTAAGAATTGCAATGGCAGCCTGGTGAATTTTTTCTTTAATGAGTATGAAGTGACTTCCCCAACTTTTTTGATTGATTTTTGTTTGAAATCTATTTTGTTGGATATTAGAATGGCTACAATGGCTTTATTTTAGGTCTATTTACTTAGTAATTCCTTTTTCTACCTTTTACTCTGAGGTAATGTTTATCTTTTGAGGTTGAGGTGTGTTTTTTGTATGCAGCAGAAGGATGAATTCTGTTTTTGAATCCATTCTGTTAATCTGTGTCTTTTTAATGGGAGAATTGAGACCATTAATATAGAGAGTTATCAATGACCAATGATTGTTAGGTCCTGGTATTTTGTAATTGTTGGTGTGTGTGTGTGTGTGTGTGTGTGTGTGTGTGTGTGTGTGTGTGTGTTTCCCTTATATTGATTATGATGTTATGAGATTGTAGCTAACTACCTTGGGTAGGAATTTTTATTCTAGTACCTTCTGTAGGGCAGGATTTAATAGATAGGTATTGATTGCATTTTGATTTATCATGAAGTATTTTGTTTTCTCTGTTAATGATGATTGAGAGCTTTGCTTGGTATAGTAGTCCGGGCTAGCATCTATGTTCCCTGAGAGTCTGTAGTATTTCTATCCAGGCCCTTCTTTCTTTTAGGGTCTCCATTGAGAAGCTGGGTATAATTCTAATAGGTTTGTGTTTGTATGTTACTTGTTGTTTTTCTCTTGCAGCTTTTAGTATTCTTTCTTTGTTCTGTATGTTTAGTATTTTGATTATTATATAGCGAGAGGATTTTCTTTTCTGGTCCAGTCTGCTTCGTGTTCTGTAAGCTTCTTGTACTTTTATAGGCTTTTTTTTGTTTGGAAATTTTTCTTCTGTGTTTTTGTTGAAAATATTTTCTGAGTCTTTGAGCTGGGGATCTTCTTCTTCCTCTATTCTTCTTCCTCTATTCCTAATATTTGGTCTTTTCATAGTGTCCCAGATTTCCTGAATGTTTTGTATTAGTAATTTTTTGGATTTGATATTTTCCTTTACTAATGTAACTATTTCAACTACAGTATCTTCAACTCCTGAGATTCTCTCTTCCATGTCTTGTAAACTGTGCTGTAGCTTGCCTCTGTAGTTCCTGATCACTTTTCTAGAGTTTTCATTTCCAAGATTCCCTGGGTTTGTGTTTTCTTTATGGCTTCTATTTCCATGTTTACATCTTGCTCAGTTTTGTTCATTTCCTTCCATTATTTGTTTGATTTTTCTTGATTTAGCTTTCTTTCAGGGGTTTATTATTTTTTTTCTAATTATGTGTTTGTGTTTTACTGTGTTTCTTTGGTGAGTTTACTCAATTCTTCTAATTGTTTGCTTTTCTTTTTATTCATTTCCTCTTTGAGGACCTCTATTATTTTCATAAAGTTAGTTATAAGGCCTTTTTTCCCCCTGCTTTGTCTGTGTCAGAGTGTTCAGGGCTTTCTGTAGAAGAACAATTGGGATCTGGTTCTGGTGGTGCCATATTGCCCTGGTTGTAAGTTGTGTTCTTATGCTGGTGTTTCATCATTTGGGCTTTGGGCAATTCTAGGTTGGTGCTAAATTCCTGAGGGTTTTTTTTTTAATTGGATGAGTGTCTTGTTCCTCAGTTTCTTTTTTCTCTCTATTTTTTGTTCTTTGTGGCCCCTTGTCAAACAGGGAGTCTCTGCCTAGGTTGGGGGCTGAGATACAAAGCTTGCAGGTTTCCTACCTATTCTTCTGGCTGGCTGTCTCTTTCTGGTGTGGGGGGTATCTGGCTTAGTTGGTATCTGGGACTCAGGTGAGCAGCAATGGTGGAGAGGATTGTTTATTTGGATGTTGAGAAGATGGCTGTAGGTTAAGTTTTTTATGGGGGGCACAGGTTGTTATAGTGGGAAGGTTGAACAAGCGGGCTTCCTACCTGTTCTGCTGGATGCTATGTTGCGCCCTAGTGTTGGGGATGTCTGCCCAAATTGATATGTGGAACTCTGGAGAGCAGAGCTGGGAAAGGGTGGGAGGTAGCCCATGTGGGAAGATGGTGGTGGATTGGGGCTCGGGAAGACAGGATGTTCTGGTGGGTGGGTTAGGTGAGGAGTTTGCCTACATTCTCTTCTGGTAGCTGGGTAGTTGCAGGCTCACCATCATCACTTTGTACACCAATGCAATGATCTTACTGCTTTGGAGAGGTCTGCTTACTCTTTCAGATTTTTTGTTTTGTTTTGGTTGGGTTGGGTTTTTTCCTTATTGTGTTCTCTTTAAAAGCATATTTTTTCCTAGGAACTTTAAAATGTTTTATTGACCTCTTTTCACAGATAGTTTTTTTTTTTAATGTTATGGGCTTTAAATGTATTGAAAAATAAGTGACTAACCCTGGCTTGTGATAATTCAACCTGTGATCCTAGTTTTGGGTAAGCTGAAACAGAGGATTGCTATGAATATGAGGCTACAGAGTGAGACATAGGCCGGTCTCAGACAGAGTGTCACCTGATCTTTAAATAAACAGACAGACAGACAAAACCCTAAGAGAATAAATAATAAATAATAAGAATTTTAAAAAAGAAATCAAAGTGACCTCCCTACTCTGGGGTCAGGGAATAAGACAGGAGGGTCTTTGTATGCCTACAAAGATGGCATTCAAGTTGCTCTGTAAACCAGGCTGATCTCAAATCTGAGTTTCTTATTTCTGTTTTCCAAACAGTTGGGTTGCATGTGTATAGCACCATGACCAAAAAGGACTAAAATATCCAAAGTGTCTTCATTGTTCATTTGAAGAATAAATTGACCAAAATGTCTTATCACTAATATACAGAATTTATCTTATTTGCACACAATATTCTTAATAATAATAACAATACACGCTTTGTTTCGTTCAGATTCTTTTTTACCTTTTAATTTGGTTATCATTTATGTCTTCCTCATAACTCTGAGGCACATTGGGTATTTTGTTTTGTTTTATTTTTCAAGACAGTGTTTTTCTGTTGTAACTCTGGCTGTCCTGGAACTCACTCTATAGATCAGACTGGCCTCAAACTCACAGAGATCCACCTGCCTCTGCCTCTCCAGCTGGGATTAAAGGCATTCATTACTACCACCCAGCCACATTAAATATTCTTGTGAGAATATCTAGTTACTTTTTACCATTATTCATATGAATGACCAAGGGATCCCAAAATTCTGGCCACACATGAAAAAAAATTCAGTCTGAAAATGGTACCTTTTGCATAACACCATCTTTAAACCTTAAATTCATAATTTTTTTATATCTTACTGGTGAGTATGTTAATTTCAGTGTTCATTTTCAAAGTTGATTGGTTATAGGTAAATAATCTCTTCTAATTTACTACAGGCATGACCAGTTATAAAATACATTTACATGACAAATCCATGGTGATTTTTCTTTATGGGAGACCTAGTACTTTCTGTAACATACACTTTAAATTGAGCCTCACAAACCTTAAAGGAGAGTACAGCAAAATAACCTTCTTTTATAGTTGAAAATAAATGTGTCACAGATCACCTAATGATGAAGATAAATGCACTAGTCTGGATGAACGTCTGAAAGGTCATTTTTCAATCACATTTAACAGGGACCTTATTTCAAGGTATAAAAATGTGTGTATTTTATTTTATCTATAAACCAGACCATTGTTTCTGGTCTTGGAAAGAGGGTACAAAAGGTCTTCATTCTTCAGTTTCCTGATTCAACTGGTCTGCTCTTCCAGACTTGAGAATAATTTGCAGTGGGAAAGAAAAGGGAAAGATGATGCTTTTGTTTTTATGTTCTGACCATGTCGTTGTTTAGATTGAGCCCTGTAACTACTAAAAACAGGGGGATAAATAAAATAATCTTTATGGTTTGTTTCAATTACAATATTATATAAATATCATAGTAAATATAAACATATCCTTACAATAAATACATGGCATATTTTGAGGCACAAATACATCATTATTATTGAGAAAGCATATATTATTACTTCAAGGTGTAGTTTACTTCCTAGTATGATGTCCTTATCATTAAAAAAGGCAAGACAAAAATCTTTTTTTTATATCTTATATTTTATATTAGGTGTTTGCTCCCCCATGAAAGATTTTATCATTAAAGATTAAAGAATACTGAATTTTTGCTTTTCTCTGCTTTTCTTTTATCATCACTCAGTGAGCGCCTGCCCAGTGTTAATAGTGCTGAATTTTAGATAGACAGAACTAAACGAAATTGGGTGTTTCCTTGATGGTGGTCACAGTACAGGTAGATTAGGAACTACTGAGTGTAAAAAATTAGTTGAATGCACAGTAGGTCCATGATTAGGACTCTCAAAGCTGCAACCATCAAGGTAAGTATTAGAAATAAGTATCTTAAAACTATAAATATGGTGCAGAAATTGATGTTGAACCAAACACACAAAGTGTAAATAAATGGACTCATGTTAACAATGTTTCCTTTTGTCTCAAGCTTCAGTTTTTCCAGCCATGGTGCTAATATCGATGGCAGAGAAAGGATATTTTAACTGAGACTTTGGCAATGAAGGTTGTGACAGATCAAGCTTCACAGAGGTGGCGATGAGCTTAAATTCATGATCTGCGGGTCTTCTAGATCAACTCATCCAACCCCCACAATTGAAAATACATTTTGTTTTTATCATTAACTGAAACATGAGAGGTTTACCATGTCAAGCTGAGCTCTTAAAGCACACAGAAGTTGGGTCCAGGAAAGTGTGAGTTGTAGTAGCCGACATGACAGAAATAGATAAGGGAGAATTTTGTGGAAATTACTGAAAGATTATATTTTACTCATATTAGTTGTAATGGGTTAAAAATCTTCCAGGATAGTAAAGAATGACTACCATGCTTCCACTTCTGTTTGAAGGAAACCCACTGACTTCTGTTGGGATTATTGGTTGGAGAAAAACTCAGAGGCAATGAGGCAACTGAGTTTCCATCTGTATTTTTCCAATTAACCACTGGCTTCTGTTTCTTCTTTAATCCTGATGGTTTCACTATAGTTTTGTATACATTGAATTTGTCTGTTATAAATAAAGGTAATCGGATAGTGAGTGGTCAGCCCTGATATCATATGTATACAGGTAATATGCAAACTGAGAAAAATAGCTTGGTCTATATATACAGAGAGTTCAAGGTGAGCCAAACCCATCTATAGAACATCTGTCTTTAAAAGACTCACCACATCTTCCCAAACAAAACACACACACACACACACACACACACACACGCACACGCACACACACGCACACACACACATGGGGGCAGGGGGAGTAACGACATCTTACCAAGGAGTTTACATTTCATAGATATGATGTCTGATATCTTTGTGGTAAGGTTTGTAAAAGGAAAGGGATTGATTTAAAAAGAAAACCCACCACTTTATAATGGGGAGTCAAGCAGGCAGTTATCAACTAATAAGCAACAAAGCTGATTTTTTGCCTTTAACACTGGAGACAGAAGCCACAGTTTCACTATGTGGTAGGCAACATGCTATCACTGCCTTATTCAGGATGACCTTGACCTCTGTCTGAGGAGTTTTCTCCTGCCTCAGTTTCCTGAGTATCTGGGATTTAATTTTCTTCTGTTTATATATGGAGGACACTTTTTTCTTTTGAGACGTAGTATCTCTGTATACAGGATAACTTTGAATTTATAATCCTCCTGACTTAATATAATAAATGGAGTTATTACGCTGAACTTCTGAAATTAATTTTCTTCTCAGTTTAAGAACAGGTGAAGCAACTGTTGATACTTAGCAAGAAGTTTTAGTGATGCTATTCCTTTTATCCCAGATTTCAATTTCAGGGACTTTGTTTCTTTTTGTATGTTTAAGGTACGCTTTCCTTTAAGAACACTACTAATATAGAATCTCTTTGTGTAATAGTCTGACTGTATTTTGTGTCTTTTCACATTTCAGACCTTTTCAACGATACTTGACTGGGTTTTCAGTTGTATTCATTCCATTTTGGAACTTGTGATTTCCAACTTCACAACGGTTTTACTGCTTTCGTTCGGTTTGCGCCACAATTTTCTTTTGAATCTTTATGCTTTCTTTTCTTTCCTTTCCTTTTCTTTCCTTTCCTTTCCTTTTCTTTTTACATTATTAAAACACATTGTGTCATCTTGGAGCTTTTCGATCCTTTATATTAATGAGGTATTTATTTTAGTTTAGTTTTCGTTTTGTGACTGCAGAGAGCTATTCATATCAGCTTTCTGTTTCTTGAACAACGTTTTTTTCATTTCATTTTTCATTGTACTTGTACTGCCTTTGCCTCCTTTCTGGGCTGGTTTTGTTCTATTAATCACTGAATTAAGCTAGCTATTTACTGAACTATAGTGTGGGATGTGGTGGGCGTGTGAGTCACATCAACCCACAGAAGCTATTTAAATCAAAGGCTAGCCCACCTCCCCAAATCTGTTTCTGCTTGGAGACCATATTTTTCCTCTACTTGTGATGTCTGGGTAGCTAGTGCTGTTCACAGCCCAAGTTTCTCAATTTACTTGCCCTGTTATTACTAGTGAATATTGTTCCTGCTCGCTCCCCTTCTCCTCCTTTTTTTCTAGTATGTTGAGTGTTACCCAGCAGACTCTTTAGAAAATCTCTAATATCACCATTTTCCCCTGTGCCTACATCTTCTGCCATTTGGAATATGCAAATGGAAATTGTATGAAAAGAGTTTTTATTTTACTTCTGTCTGCACATGATGTGTCTCATGGCAGCTTCAAACAAAGCATCTTTTGGGACATCTCAGCACCGTGATACTCAGTGGAATCTGTACCATGATATGATAGAAGCCAGCTGGTTTCCTTTGTCTTGTTAGAATAAATGTCTCCCTATTAAAAGACACTTGTTACAGTGTGTTATCGATTACTTACTAATTTAATTAAAGATGTAGCTTTGAGTTTTTCCTGAGATTTTCAATTTCTATGTTATTTTACAATTTGCTGTGGGGGGGATGGATTCATTCCATTATCTTTGATGCAATTACTCTTTACGGTATAACTTTTCACTAGACTAGGGGTTGAACCACATATACTTCATTGCTAATGGAACCAAAGCTAGATGATTCCTGCCTTCTAAGTATCAGATATCAATGAAAATAGATTTTAAGCCTGAATTATGCTTGTGTTTAATCAATCATATAGCTCCCAAGAATACAAGAAAGGACTAGGAACTGACAAAAAGAATGAGATCATAGAAACCCTTGTTTTCCTGGGAAGAACTTCAACAAGCATCTTTGGCTTCCTTCAGGGAATCCCAGATGCATTATTGTGAGATTTCTTCTCTTTCGCTTGTTTTAAATCTTTTATCTCCTAGGCTTCATTTTTCAGATTCCTCTTTGTATTTTGTGCTAATTTTGTTTCTCTGATTATTTTGAACAGTTCTCAAATTTATCAAATGATCACTGGAATGACAATTCTTCTAGCCAAGAGGACAAAATATTTTTATGTTTTTAAATAACAAGTTTAATGGAGATTTAGAAATGTTTGACCTTTCTTAATAGCAGTAACAGCATACGTTTACTATCACCAGTTTCTTCCCTTAAAATATAAAGGAGGGGATTAGGAGATGGCTCAACAGTTAGGAGCATTTGCCATATATGATGACCTGACTTCAGATCCCAACACTCACATTAAAAATCAGGCATAGTTGCTTGTGATTGCACAACCTAAGCACTGGTAGGCGGAGATCCAGGAGGATGACTGGGGTTGCTGACCCTGGCTTAGCTCCAGGCTCACAGGGAGACCCTGTCTCAAGAGAAGGCAGACAGTGATAGGACAAAACAGATATCATATGTTAAATATAAAATATGTGTCAGCAAAATTCTAGGTAACATAAAGAAATGACATAAAACATATACTAATGAAAAATCATGTCTTATGCATTACATATTTTCACATATGAATATTATAGTTAGAAGATTTTCAAGGTATGGCCTTGTCATCTGTTTGATGGTAGTAATTTTCCGAATTGATTTTTTTAATTTTACATGTGCATTTAATTTTTATTCTTAGAATAAAATTAACTGAAAATGTCACAGAAACATGAAATGAAGTCAGAATGTTCTTGGTTTTAAAACCTTATTATTTATTACACACTTAAAATATTTGAAAAGAAAAATTAATAAATAATATGTTGCTATGAATGTCTGTAAAATTATTACATGGAATTACTTGAAAATACAGCTCTTTGAGGCAAGAAAATGTAATTCTGATAACAGAAAATGTATGCTAATGCAGTTAAGTTTTTGGTCAACATAATCTTTTTATAGTTGGTGTTGGCTACATGTAGTCTACATTCTATCCTCTCCAATAGTGCTGATAAAGTGCTGAATTGTTACTTTTAATGATTATTTATATTGTTACCTAATGCAGTATACATTACACAGTACTATACAGTAGACAGAACTCTCATTTATCAAAAGATGGACTCTGCTATGGGTTGATAAGGCAACTCATACTATTTTATGAGTCTTTGCATTGTATGATGAATGCAGTTTTCAAGTAAAGACACGTGTTTGCGATAAGAAATGGAGTAAACAGAATAAAAGATAGGGAGATAAATTTTTCATTGATTTGTTCCTAGTGACAGAGTTGCCCTGATAATTACTTTGATGACCAAACTATAAGGATTATGGAAAAGTGAAGGCTTTCCTTCTGTGTTTCAAATGCTCTGTGGTAAAAAGTGAGGGCCATATAGAAACATAATTCTCTTTTTCCTCTCTCAGTATATTTTAAATTGTTTAGCTTTACAATTGAAACTATTTTATATTGACATAAATAAAAACAATATTATATTTGATATTTTATCACAGGAACAAGATTTGTTATTCTGCAAGTTTTATTATTGTTTTGCTATGAGAATAAAAAAGTGCTAACTGTGATCTTTACAATGGTTCAAATACCCAAACCTAGGTGTTTGGCTTTTACAGAGAAGACTATTTACCTATAAACATGCAGGTGAATTTTGAGCCATTTCATATTAGCTTCTCCAAAATGGTTCTTGGCACAAGTGTTGCTGTGGTTGACTGTAGTGCAAGCAGTGCCAGTTTCTTTGAGAGAAGGAATATCATACAGTGTTAAGTTAATGTTTTAAATGTTTGACTTAGAAAGGTATATCGTATCTTTAAGCAAACTTATTTCTCAAAGATAAACTTATTATTTACTTATCATGACAATCTCTCTTGCATCTTTGAACAGTATTTTGACCCACTGATATACTCCTAGTTCCAGAGATGCCCTGATAATTACTTTGATGATGAAACTGTAGAGGACACGGAAAGTAAAGGCTTTCTTCTATACAAATAAATCAGGCCTTAATATATCATTAAAAATGTGTCTTTAAAGTAAGGATAGAAATTCAATAAAATGTAACCACATATACTTATATTTTAAGATAAATCTGTGGAAACTAAACTCCAGAATCCTCAAAATATAAAGCTTTTTATCCTAAATCATTTATCTGTTTAATTTAAAATACTAAACATATATCTTGGGGATTTTTAATCTTAGGAAGAATTTATTATGTACATAAATTTTCTTCTACTAAATTGGTCACAGTATTGTGTCTGATACGTTTCCCATTTGGATCTCTGCCACTGTTGCAGCTCTCATCTTTGCTGGGCAGTAATTGCCTATATGACCCATCGATTTCAGCTCTGGTAGGTTTTAATTGTTGAAAAATGTGATGAGAAAAAAGAATTATAGGATCTCTTATAACTACTGTGACATCAAAAAAAATCAACAATTCCTCATTCTGTGGTTTTGATTACTACTGTGCGCTCTCTCTCTCTCTCTCTCTCTCTCTCTCTCTCTCTCTCTCTCTCTCTCTATTGCTTTCTGGCTCAAACGAAGAAGAATATTCAAAATTGCTAAATTAAAGTGATTTATCTATGCTTTAAACTTAACTCTAAAGAACATAGTTATTTTCTGAGAAATTGAATATTCAATTTTTTTTTACTGCATGAGACTGATTTTTAATATTTATCTTGAGATATTACTAACAATTATTTGGACAAAGTGGAGCACTTTGAACATGTTTATGTTTTTCTTATATCTTACAATGTTAGATAAAGCATTTTGAATGTAACGTGTTGACACAATTACTTCCTAGACAAACAGAACACTCAGTCTTTTGATTTTACCTCTTAAACAAGAGAATGTGCCTGTTAGGAAGAACATTGACCGCAGGTTATAGACCACGTGTGTCGATAACACATATATACATACATTTCTCTATATATGAATACATTAACAAAGCATATGCTCACATGTTTGTGATTATGATTATTATTTATGTAATGTATTATTACATATTATGTATTATTCATGTATTATTATTATATATGTAAGTCCTGTCATATTTATTGTATTAAGTAGTTATGTATGGTATTCTACTCTAGTAAGCTCATTTTAATTAAAACTTTAATACTTAAAATGAACATCCATTTCATTACATGTTTTATACTTATTCAGGTATTTATGTTTTATAATCAATATGTCTCAGAAGTTAAATACTTGTATAAATACAAATCATGTAATA
The DNA here is from genome assembly GCA_026225945.1 of Cricetomys ansorgei. Classification (NCBI taxonomy): domain Eukaryota; kingdom Metazoa; phylum Chordata; class Mammalia; order Rodentia; family Nesomyidae; genus Cricetomys; species Cricetomys ansorgei. Next base: position 7,170,534 of record JAMJFZ010001868.1, on the reverse strand, counting down.
AAATAGATGCACATTTTAAATATTTTAACTTATTTATGTGTTTTCCCACATTCAAGCGTAAATAAATATGTAAGATAAAACAAGCTCATAGAAGACGTGGTGGAATAATGACATTTCAATTGCTTAAATTACACTAACTGCATTTGTTAAAATCATTTATGTTTAGAGCAGTATAACCATCAAAGATCAATCTCCTTCCTGACTAATTGGAAGCTGAAGTTCATTGTCTCTCTTTTGGTTATGAGCATAAATGCTGTGTGGTTTGGTAATTGTGAATATAAATACTGCATATATATATATATATATATATATATGTGTATATATATATATATATATGCTGCATTGTTATCCTCTGTATTCCTTAAAAATAATCCGTCTCAGAAGAAAAAATTACATTAATTTCTTGCTATTAAATTCTGCTATATTTTGCTAATGTCAAGTATACATCCATCCACCTTGTGAAATCTTAAATGCTATCCCTTTCATTTTATTCTAGTGAATGTAAGATAATATTGTCCGTTTAATATTGGTTTGAATTACATTCACTTTGGCATCATAGAAAAAGTGATTCATCAATTTGTATCATTAGTGTTAAGATAAAAGCTAATCAGTGGTAACATTTATTAAGTAAGTCTCGCATGAATTTTTACCTAATAAGATTATTGTCCAAAGATCTCAGAAGCATGTTTTAGTTGAAAGCCAAACAGACTGAAGCGTGCATAATTTTAAGAATTTGGCACAATACATCAACATTTTGAAAGCATTCCTTCTTTAAGTTCTCTGCTTTTGCCTTCTGCCCCTCTTAGTGTAAACAAAGATTGTTTAAAACTGTTGTTTTTTTTTTCATAGTCTGTGGTTTTACTGTCACAGAAAAAAAAAAAAAACCCAAAGATTCCTGTTTTGCTTGCTTGCAATATGGAAAAGGTGAATAGATTCTATTTTTGTGTATTTTCAAGTGTGTACTTTTTAAACCACTCACTACATTGCATAATAGATAATGCTTTTCCATAAATGAGAACAATGTATTCTTTGCTCATAAATAAGAATGGGTCTAATGTTTCTTCCAGCCAAAAGATAAAAAAGAAAAAAAAGGAGAAAAGAAGAAGGAGGAGGAGGAGGAGGAGGAGGAGGAGGAGAAGAAGCAAATATGAAGGGGGAATTGCTTTTTTTTTGGAAAAGATTGAATTGTGAATAGAATTATGCCTCCTGGCCACTCTTAGAATAAACTATACGTAGAATTTAAAATGCCCTTTAGAGACTGTGCTAACTGAATTATTCAAATACTTCCCTCAAAGAACAGACCTAAAACGCTAGCGTTCATCAAAAAAGTTGAGGGATATGTAATCTATTTTCCATTACACAATTACTTCTTGCATTTCTACTCAAGAGTTGACCTTCTTACAGGCTTCTTGATCTCATCTTTCTAGACTCGCCCATTCTACAGAATGATGTCAGACTCTATCTAAAGAACATTTCTGTTCCTTTCACACTGCTTTAGAATTAATGGCAGCTCCCCATCAAGTGAGCTAAAACATGAATCACTTACTGTGCATTCAGGGACAATACAATCCATCCCAGGTCATCTTTGAGCTATCACTTCATATATTCAATGATTTACCTGGTCAGGCCTATATGAAATTCCCTGAATATAACCTATGAAACATTTAGTGACTTGTCAAGCAAAATCCTTTGCTTGGATTGCCTGTCTCCCTCTTTTTTGCTGCTGGAAGTTTCTAGTATGTCTGTAGCAACTCCTTTTGCTGAAAATATTTGTGATTATATCTAGGGGAAAAAATTTTGACATTTTCTTCCTGTCCTATAGATTTTCATATAACCTTTCATGATTATTTGTTACTCTATTTTCTTTTTATCTTCATAAGGTCTATATTTCAATTGATAATGAATAGACATATTCTTCAATCACAAGTTCATGCCTTTATCTCAGAAATTTAACAAGATTAATGTCACTGTACCAATTTGTCTGATGTCAAACAGGATTTGAGCATAGTGGCAATTTGAACTGGATAATTTGAGTCAACAGGGTTAATTTAACCCTGATAACAGGGTTAGTAGATTGCTAAAGAGGACAAATGATTTCCACAAAGTCAAATAGCAAACTTTTAATTTACTAGCCAGCATGTTATCAAAGTATTTTATTTAAAAATATTTTAATTGATATACTCACAAATATCAATCAGCGTCTTTTATCAGTAAAATTTTGATAAAATTTCTGATTAATTCTAAAACTCACCTGTGCTATATGAACATCATTATTCATTTTGTAGATACATTTTAATAATTATACTTCATTTTGTAGAAGAAACAAAAAACTGCATTACTTACATAGTTCCAATATGAAACTGTTTACTATGACTAATCAATCATTTGTATGCTTTGCTCTAAAATTCTTATAATGGATCTATAATACTAGTTATAACATTTAATGGAATTTTTGGCTGATGTTGAAATGTGCATAAATAAAAACTAATGTGAGCTTTTATAGTTTTGAGAAGAGAGACAATATAAATTTTTCCTTTTTTTACTGTTTCAGTTGCCTGTTACTTGGTGAGAGGATACAGAAAATAAAATAATTTATTTCATACTAGCATCTTGGGGACAGTCTCTATCCTGAATGCTGTACAAGAATTTACATTTGTTAGTTAAGTGTGCCAATAAATTTGTGAACCTTTAGCAATAATCATACTTTGACTTAGAAGCATTTTGCACTTGAATAATAAAAACATTTTGAAATAAATTTTGATGAGTAGTTACATGCACAAAGTACAGACATTTATTATGGTGCTCCTGAGGACACTATTAAATTATTGCTGATTGAGAGAGTTTTATTTGGCAGTATTAGATTCTTAGGCATAAATATAAAACTCAATCAGCCACTTAAACTACTTGACACCTGATTGGTAAAAATGACTTCCTGAGAATACAAATGGAGCTTTTTGCTATTGTATAAAAAAAAAAACTTGAAAGACAAAAATTGAATGTGTGTAAATAAAATCATAAAGGGTAAAACCACTCTGAGAGCATAAGGCATATAAAAGCAAAATTGACATTTCAATTTTAAATAATGATTTGTTACATTCCTTGTATCAGCATGCCTTCCTTCAGGTAAATTCTGAATACCTGTTCATTATGAACATTTCAAGAACAGATTAAATGTAAATTTTTATTAATTTTACTTTCAATCTCACAATATTGTTGTAAGATGTTGAGTTTCTTCTTTGAGAGAAGTAAAAAGTCTGAGCTATATAAATAACTGATGATATACATGTGATGTCAATATTAGACATTTCCACTTGCACTTAATTTATTTGAACATTTCTGATATGTAGTTATATAATTTTCATCAGTGGGTTTTTACATTAGTAATACTGACTTTATTTTCAGATGTTTACAGTATATTCAAGTTATGTACCCATATATATGATATTTTACAAAAGATGAAAATACATTTGATAAGTTTAGTCTCAATGTTAGCATAAATTATTAGACAAATATGCTCAGAAAGAAACATAATACTGTGAGTATTATCAGCTGTAAGATAGCATTATAGTGTCTCAGTTACTACAAATAGGTAGGCTGTTGTAGTGCTGATCCAGAAGCTTGAGGGTTATAATACTTACCACTGTGTGGCTTTTGGTGTGTCATTTAATCTTACTTCTGCTTGGTTTCTTCCTAAATGAAAACAATGATCAATCACTCATCTCAAGTGATTTTGATATAACTGTATCACTCTCTCAGCATTTGTTTTTAAAAGACTGTGTACAAAGATGTGTTCAGTAGATGCTGACCATTATTCTGAGTATCTTTTTTAAGAGTTTAATTAACTTTCCTGGAATTCATCATTTTAAACAGAAGTTGTTTTCATCATTGTTCTGTGGGCTCCTCTGGAAGGTTTTTACTTGGAGTCAGTTTTTCTCATGACATGGCAATCTCAGAAATTGGGCTTCTTCCTTGGAAGCTCCCCACTCCCCACTCCCCAAATGCCCACCCCAACATCCTACACAGTAAGCTTTTCAGGAGAGGAGCAATAGAAATAGCAAGTATTTAATGACTAGCATAAAAATAGGCACAAACTTCGGCCATTTTCTGCTGGTAAAAGTCATTCAAAGAAAGGAGTTGTAGAACTCACCTCAATGTTATCAAAGTCAAAGAATTATGGATGTTTTTAATCATCATATACTGATACAATTCAGCAGTCTTTTTAGTGAACTCAATAATTTTACATCTTTTGGCAATTGAAATACTTTGAGTTTAGATTCTATTACCATATATTTATATCATCTATATCTATATTTATATTATTTATGTCGAACTTGGAGGTATTAAACATCTTTAAATAATTAATCTTATTATTAGTACAGAATTAAAGCATCTGAAACACAGCTCAGGTTATCGGTTCCCTTTGTTTTGTATATACATTGCGGGTTGGCATTACTCAGTATTCAAAATATCAATCCTAATAAATAGATTTAGAAGAACCACTTAATCTTCAACAAAACTGATAGACACATGTCTCCATAATTGTAACATATAAATCAAATCTGCAAAATATTTATTCTACAGCTTTTTCTCTAAGTAGTCCATTAAAACTCAAAGTTATTTTTGTTTTAGTAAATCCTGAGCATAGGGCTTTCTTCCCTGAACCTTAGTTAGTCACAAATACAGTTATAAGCAATAGGACCCTGAGCTGTAGGGTGGTGATGCTCAGATATGACCCCTTTCCTACTGATAGACAAGTTTTCTTAACTACCTTTTACTTGGCCAATTAGCTCTAGACTTGGGGGTGGGTAGGCAAGTGAGGAGGTTGAAAGTTAGATTTGAAATACAAAAAAATCTGAAAAGAGTTACTAAGGCAAAACATCTCACAAATCTAGAGTTTATGATGTAGACTGTTTTGGATAAATGGATTCACAGCTGTCAAATAACATGTGGTTTTAAAAGTCAAAACTTAACAAGAAGCAAGAAGTAGTGCCTTACAAAGTGCAAGAATTGTCATGCTTTAGGAGAGTGTAGGGTGATATAGTAAATATGTCATGCTGTAGGACAGTATTCTATAGTAAATGCATTTTACAAATGTTAGAATACTTACATAATTATTTTATATTTGAACTTCTTGGCCAAGATATTATTTTATCAAAATGTCCCCTAATGACATTTATTTTTCATTTTTTGTTAAGTTCTAATTATAGAGCAACAGCATGGACAAACTATCACAACATATACTTTTAATATCTACCTAGGGGAACATTTAATCCCAACCTGGTCAAGATGCAGGGCATTGAGATACAGGATTCTTTGAGACCCAAGGTGGTAATAGATGGGTTTGCTGGAATACAATAAATTTGGGGCACATAAAATCTTTCTGGAGAGTTGAGGCTTACTGAAGCTGTTCTCACAATCACACAAAGCAGTATGAATGTCCTTGATACAGTCATTCTATCACTTACTGCATAACTGCAAATAGTTTATTATTTAATAAAACTTCTTTTAAATTTGCAGTAAATCCTTTCAGTAGAAATGAGCACTCAAAGTTAAATAAATGATCTTAATACTAAGGCTCCTTTCAAATAGTTCTGATAAATAGTGTGCAGATTGCACAGAATACATCTGTCTTTATTGAGGTGTCATTGTAAAATCTCTGAAACCACAGGACAATGTACAAAATAAGTAGCAAAAAAGTTGAATTTCTTTCTATATTTTTAATGGGAACTTATACAAGAAGAAAATAAACTAGCAAAACAAAAGAAGTTTTTACATTCAAGACTGGATTCCATATGTACTTTATTTTTCTCCTTCTTTTATTTTGTGTGTTTGGGACAGAACATCGCCATGCACCTCTGGATAGCCTGTTGCCATGTAGAACAGAGGACACTAAAAGTTGCCTAGATCTTCTCCATGTACCTTCTGCATACTCTGATTATAGGTGCGTGCCAGAATCCCTGGGAGACAATACAGGTTTTTAAATGCTATTTTCTTCCAGGTTTCATATGAGTTTGTTTACTGATCGTTTTGACTCTCTTCCCACTTTGAGACAGACTCTCACTCTGTATCCCAGCTCAGGCTGGCCTGAGTCTCACTATATAACCCAAGCTTGTGAGGAACTTAGGAGTAACCCTTCTGCCTTAGCTTCCTGAGTGCTAGGATTACAGTTATGAGCCACCACATTCTACTGAATTGTGTGTGATTATGTTGCACTGGGATTCAAACCCAGTGACTTACGACAGTAGTCAAGCACTACTTTTGAACTGTGTCCCTAATGTCCACCATCTGGACAGACCTTGTAAGACCTCAGTCTTGCTTCTTGTTTTGTTACCAGAGGTGGGGTCTTCCATCTCCTTCTTTTCTTACTTAACAGGTACATAAAAATATGATACTACGCATATTAATAGTTTACCATGTGATTTTGTTCAATTCACAAGAGCCAAACTGGAGAATGTCTTCAAACACATTGTAAATAATGAAAAGTTCATTTATAAGTATGTCAGAAGATAAGTACTCCAAAGAGAGGTAGAAGTTATGAGGATACTGGGCTGAAAAGTTACATATTTTAAAGTGGAAAGTTTCATTTAAAATGAATATTGAATTGACACTCTAAATAAGTTCATATATATCAACCATAAAATACATATTTTGTGAAGGTTAACATTAAAGTTTAGACTTTCTGTGCTTGAGAGACCAAAAAACAAACAAATAAACAAATGACTATAGCTTACATGGGAGTGCATGTAATTAGTACAGGCTGTATCCTAGCAGACCACTTTCCTCTTTTCCAGACACTGAAGACTATTTTTAAATTAACTGATCTCATAACATTTGCTGCTCTAGCAAGACAATATGTCACAAAGATAACTGTTATTTTTGCTTTTGTAATCAAACTTGCTTACTCAACTCAAAAAGATGACTAGGACAACTGCAAGCCACATAGGTTAAAATTAGAACCTGCCTACACCTAGGCAAAATACATTTAATCTTGTGGTTTTGCACTTAAAATCGTTGGACTAACAATAGCTGAGGCCTTACCTAGAAAATTCTCTGACCAGTCCTGGTCCTGACTAGTTTTTTTTTTTTTTTTTTGTTTGTTTGTTTTTAAATAAAAAAAGCCTCTGTTTTACTAAAATTAAAACTAGTCAGACTGGAGAATCTCTGAATGACCCCAGACCCACAACAATTTAGGATGATTGAAACTGTCTCAGTTACTTTTCTATTACTGTGATAAAACAGCATGACCTCTGCAACTCATAAAGGAAAACCTTTACTTTGGGGGCTTACAGTTTTAAAGGGTTGGAGTTTATGCCTATCATGACAGGGATCATAACAGGAGGCAGGGATGGGGATGGTGCTGGAGCAGTAGCTGAGAGCTTACAGTCTGACCTGCAAGTAAGAAGCAGAGAGCACTAATGGAGAATGGAGGGATTAGCATGGGATCTAGAAACCTCAAAACCCCCTTGACACACCTCCTCCAATAAAGGCACAATTCCTCCAACAAAACTACACCTCCTCCAACGAGGCCACACCTCCCCCAACAAGACCACACCTCCTCCAAGGCCATACCTTCTCCAACAAGGCTATGCCTCCTAAGGCTTCACAAAAATTTTCATCCAAATCATCACAGGACATAATTTTAATAATTTAAAAATCATAATACCATATCAAAATATGTCCTTCAGAAAGTATTGGTGACAATATTAAGACGCTAAAGACGTTAAGCTGATATATTAGTTAAAATACGTCAATACATGCTGATAAATGTTAATGTTAGTTTAAATATATATTAGGAATATACAAATTTTAAGATTTTTTTTTTGGTCTTTAATTGTTGGACCCCAGGGGCCCAAACCGGAACGCCGCACCCCCACAGAGACCCACAGTCAGAAAATCGATGCAAATAGCAAGAGGATTTTATTCCAGTATACTGGGACCGTTCTAACACGCAGGATACAAATGGTCACGAGGAGCAAATGGTGAAGCTTTTTATATAGTTGAAACGGTTGCTAGGCACAAACCGAGTTGGGACAAGTTGATTGGTCCCCAAATTGTTTTCCCATTTTGATAGGTAGGGGCCAGTTAACCTTTAAACTGATTGGTGCTGGCATATAGCAAGGTTGCGGGCTCCTAGAAAATGTAAACTTTAGGGTCTTAGTCAATGTGGGTGGGGGGAAGACTCTTAGCCCGAGGCCATGGGCTGTCAAAGTGGGGAAACTCTTTTAGCCCAAGGCTGTCTTGTTTGTCTTAGAAAGTGTTTATCTTTAACTCTGGGAACTGTTTTAGGTCACGGTGCTCCTGGCTTGGGCCTACACAATTTTGGTAATCTTAGAAGCCTGACTAAAGTTGGCTGCTTTGGTCTTTTTCTATACTAGGGACCTGAATCTTAAGGTGGGACCCCCACATAATTTAAATAATAGACCATTATATTATTTCAGTCTTTATAAATAATTTCATTTGCAAAATCAACTTCTGTTAGTCATACTGTTTATTGGCTCATCACAGTCACATCCCCCAAAATCTAAGTAAACTATATTGCCACTTTCTCATTCAAAGATGCTATCTTCGTAGTAAGATTATTTGGTCAGCATTCTAAGAGTCTTGAGATAGGACAGTCCAGACAGCTGTAAGGAACTCTAACCTCCCTTTTGGGTTTTCAGGCAATCTCAAAGTTCCCTTATTACTAAGTACAACTGAGAGAAATCTCGCGAGCTTGCTAGAGAGTGCCGTGGTTTGGAAGGGAAGAAGGCGGACGCTGCAGAGCCAGGATGCACATCTTCACGCTTCTTATTTCCCTCATTGCACAGTGGTGTCTGTTGCATTCAGATATACCTAGGGTCAGTCTCCCCCGCCCTCCCTGTGGAGGGAGGGAGGTCATCTGACAAGGGGTCACTTTGGAGGGAGCCGTCTTCACGGCTGACACGCCCCTTCCTTTCCAGTGGGAGCCGCCCACCGGAAGTGCTCCTCTCGGAGGAGGCGGGATTGACGGGTACTGGATTCGCCTCCTCGCCATCTTGCTTGGCTTGTTCCTGTGGCGTACCCAGTAAGTTCAGTTCGGGGTTTCAGCTTTCTCATAGTTCGCAGAAGCCATCTCTCTTGTTGGTGGCCGACTGCACGCGTTCCGAGGGCCAACCTGGTTCACTGCTCGGCTGTTCTCCCAGAGGGAAAGAGGCCATTGTGTTAGACTTCCCTCACAGCCCCGCGGCGTAGGGCGTAGAGTCAGGATGGAAGGAAAATTCTGTGCTGCAGAGAGAGTCGTGGTGGTCGTTTGCTGTCTGTTCGCAGAGATAGCCCGTCTGTTGCTCTCCTCGGTAGCCCAGGCTAGCTTAGCCCTCAGAGTGTGGCTTCTGAGGCTTCCCCTGCACTGAGCCGTTTGTCCACTCTAGAGTGGCTGTTTTTACAGACATTCATATCGTCTTGTATAGAGACAAGCTTGAGTGTCTTGGTCTGTGAAAAGGGCTAGCGAGCTTCGAGAAGCTCAGCAAGGGCTCAGGAGTGGAGAGGCTGTGTATTGAATGAGTCCTACACTGTTTCTGCCGTTAGGGCTGGAAATCTGTAGATTTTTTTTTTTTTTTTCAGTGACTTTGTATGAGACACAGACATGCTGATAGATTTTATTTTATTTATGTTTCTACATCAGGCCGCATAGAAAGTAGACTCAGATTCTGCTTTGCTTTTTTATTATTTTGTTTATTATTCAGACATGAGAAAGAATTACAGGACAAATCTTGGACGTATTGGACTTGTATCTAGGTTTTAAAGTTACCCCAACCTGTTAATGTCAAATTGACTTTGTATTAGATAATTCTGCATACTCTGAAAATAATTTTGATTATTGAAATCGAAAACCCACTCTACCATGGGAGCTGTATAAAGATACCAAATTATGAAGCTGGATGTCAGTTCTATAAGGAATGAGGACCGTTCACATAAAAAGAATATAATACACCTTAACAGATTGACGATAAGAAACAGTTCATTAAAATCATTGCAAAACTTATGACTATGAAAGCAAGTAAAAAACTGATTTGCGCTCAGTTTTTTTTTTTCTTTTTTTGGTTTGGATACACTGAAATAGTGTGAACCTGTGCTACAGTATCAATATACAGCAGTGGAAGATAAGCAACACAGATGCAAACTACAGGAAACATTTTTTCTTTGGGAAGAAAATAGAAATTTTTAATTGAAATGACCTAAAAATTAGATTTGATACAGATATCTTTAAGAGGGAAACAGGCTCAAGAGGAATCCAAGTCTGTGCATCAGTGTTAGGGAATGGTGCTTAGTGGCTACTTGGTTGAAGCAGAAGACTGATCCCAAATCAGCCCACGTTGTAGGTATTTATATAAAAGAAATATATAAAAGCCATCTAGGGAAACATTAATAATGCTTCCAGAAATTTCATGAATATTTTTGATTTTTAAAAACAAAATGTTTCATTGTAAAATGATTGGGACATGCTGATGAAATAAAGAAAAATCAATTTCTATAAAAATTGGAAAGGCCATAAAGAGATCACAGGTGGAGGTTGAAGTTAATAGCAGTTAAAGTTGCCCATTAGAGTCTATAATAAAGGTTCCTCTTGTCCTATTCCTTCCCAGGTTCTGTTGTCATTTGTTTTCTTGATGACAGGCATTCTGACTAGTTTTTGTTTTTCAGAGGAATCTTAGTCACTGTGCTAAGAGTATACACTAGTACAGCTTCTATGGAAATCAATGTGGAAGCTTCTCAAAAAAATAAAAGTGAAATTCCATGTGATCCTGCTATCCTTCTTGGCATATAACTAAACAACTATAAAAGATACTTTTATATCCATGTTCATTGATGCTTGTTAATTTTAACTTTCAACTGCTTAATGAGAGTCCATTGTTGAATTTTCCAATGCTCTTTATTAATCACAAACCATGTCAAATCTCAGGGAATTCTATACCCAAGCAGCTAGGCAGAGCACTCCCTCCAAGGTTCCTCACTCCCTCCTCTCTCCTCTTTCTCCTCCTCCTCCTGGCTCCCTCCTTGCTCCACCCCTCAATCCCCAGGTGTTTTTCTTCCTGTTTTCACACAGACCCTCAATCAACAAATAAGAGGAACCGCCTCTGGGGGGTGGAAGCTGGGGATGGCACAGAGGTGTAAACAAGTAAGAGAGGAATCTTAACTAAAATATTATCCACAACTAAGCATACCACCACAGATGCTGCTGCTCTTTTCATAATAGAATGGAAGTGGAATCACTCTTCATGGCTATCAAGAGATAAATGGGCAATGAAAACATGGTACATACAAACAATAGACCTTGATTCAGCCATAAAAAAAATTGAAATTATGGAATTTGAGGGAACATGAATTGAAATGTAAGGCATTATATTAAATGAGGAAACCCAGGCTCAGAAAGACAAATACTGCATGTTCGCTCTCACATGCTGATCCTACCTTCTAATTGTTAAATATGTGTATCTAGTTGGAAGATGTCTTAGTCACTGTTCTATTGGTGTGAAGAGACACCATGACACAGGCAACTCTTATAACAGAAAGCATTTAACTGAAGGCGTGCTTGCAGTTTTAGAGGGGTAGTCATTTTTCACGGCAAGAAGCATGGCAGCATGAAGTCTGGCATGGTGCTGGAGAAGTAGTTGGAGAAGTAGAGCTACAACCTGATCCATAGGCAGAGAGAGGAGGCCCCAGTGAGGGAGCCTGGGCCTAGCATGGACTTTAGAAGCCTACTCAGTGTAACATACTCCAAAAAGGCCGCGTGTACTCCAACAAGGCCAAACTTCCTAACCCTTCTCAAATAGTGCCACTCCCTCATGAGTAACCATTCACATATATGAACCTAGAGGAGAATTCTTAATCAACAACTGCAGGAGCAAATGTGGTAAAGGCAAGGAATCTAGAAAGAGGCCCATACGATTATGAAAGAGATGCTTTAAGAGAGGAGGGGGTAAAGGAAGTAATAAGACATGAGAAATGAAAGTAGAAGGGGAATTGGGATACCAGGGGCTGAAGGATTCAGAGGTGGGAAAGGGTCAGAGATGGGGAGGTGTAGGAGTGGGCAACATCAACCAAAACTGAGTTCATATTAAAATTCCATAAGGAAACCTAGTGGTTTGTGAGCTAATCATACAAAAGGAAAGACTAGGCCGATTGTGAGTACATGAAGTAGTCATTGATTTTCAAGGTATAGAGTTACAGGGGAGTTTGAATATAGACGTATTTTGTGTCTTGGTGAAATGTGTTCGTAGGAGTCAAGGTAAGACTTAGCTAGATAAACTTTATTATAAAAGGCCAAGCTGTATAAGTTAAGTGAGGGATGGGCTAGCATGAGAAAAGTTCTTTCTTGCAATTACCCATTTCAGTTGGGGGTGGGTATTTGAACAGTATGTACTTGTAGTAAACACAAAATTAAGCCATTTTATTAGTAGTAGTAGAACAAACTAGACTTGAAGATTATAGGTAAGAGTATGTTACCAAAAAGGTCTGGTTAAAAAAAAAAAAAAAAAAAGGCAGAAAAGGCAGAAAAGGCAAACGTTCATTCAGTCAAAGCAGCATTTGTTGTGTGATAAAGAGAAGAAATTAGTCAGCCAAGCAGTTGAACACTGCAGAAATGCAGATCAAACCCAGGGCCTCCAGTGTGCTAGGCAAGGGCCCTGCTACTGAGCTACTTTCATAGTACTCAGCTTCCTAAAACTGGGTTAAAAAGTTGCTAACAGTTAAAAAATTAAAGCACTCTTAGAACTGTAGATGAAGGCTTGAACAAAATGAAAATTATAGACATAGCCCTAGTTTGTTAAAGTAAATAGATAAATGAACGAACAAATAAACAGAACAAACCAAAAACTGTAGCAGTAAAGAATGGTGTACAAGATGTCAGCTATTCAAGTGAGGAATGATAATGCCTGGAGGAACACATGAAAGAGGAATTAATTCTATTGGTCCCCTAGCGGAAACAAACTTCGAAAGCATCGATTGCAGCTTCAGTTTAGGAATCTGCTCAGAGTGGTTTTGCAGCTGAAACCAAGGCTTTCCCTAAGAGGTAGACTTCACCAGCGTAAGGATTCTCAAGTCAGTGGAGGCACTATGAAACAGGGCTGAATGTATCTGTCTATTAGAGATAGACTGTTTTGTTTAAGACGAAGTGCTACTTTAAGTAGCACCCAAAGAATCTCAGGGACTGGGGGCTCCAAGAAGGAAAGGAAATTAAGAAATTAAAAACAAAACTGTTCTAACTGTACATTTTCATGTACTGTAACTTAAATCTGATGATTTGACAATAAAATTCTAAACTTTTCTGAAAGGCAGGCAAAGCTCAGACTTCATCCGTCCTGGTCAGAGTATCATAAAAACTAACAGAAAAATTAGCACAATGATAGGAGTGCTCTGGATTGCCCATATGTAAACTCACCAGTGTTCTGGTGAGACTTAACAAAAGTACTTCCTTGTCCTTTTTCTGTAGTCAACATTTATCTTTGGTTTCTTTTTTTCTTTTTCTTTTTTTAATTTGTTTTAGGATTGAGGAATGTCTTATATTTAAATTTCATGGGCAGAGAGTAAAAATTCTAATTTCATATATTGTTTTATATGTCTTGAACCATGAATCCAAGTGTTTTAAACTCTAAAGTGATAAAAATGTATAGCTTAGTAAGTCCTACTTCTCTTCATGTCTCTACCTATTCCCTGCAGCTCCCCCTTATTTTTTAAAAAAGAAAATCTTATATAATAATTAAATGCCTAATGCAGTTCTTTGTACGCTCTTTGGTTATTGTTAAGTCTTTATGACATATCACTTCAATCTTCTGCAGTAAGAGTTCTTGTAGCTATTTTAAATATAGGCTTAAGATTTAATTTGCAGGTGGCAGAAACTGACCAAAGCCTTCTGGGCTCCTGAGTTGAAACTATAAAGGCCAAGTGCCCAGAAGGTTGTTCTTTCTCTCTGGGTCACGTTTTTAAACATAAATATATATACAAATATGAACATATATTCCTAATTACTATTTCTTTTTAAATAAGGAATTAATCTTTTACACTGTTTACACTGCCCCTCCTTGAAAAGTTAATTCAATATTGTAAAAAATGTTAATATGTTTGAGTAGAGATCGTTCCATGCTTTTTTATAGTTATATAATCATACCTTGTTATATGAATATATTTTGGTGTATTTGAATAGTTCCCTTTTTATAAATACCTAACTTGATGGTTCCATTTCTTGAACATGTGCTGGTTCACTCTTCCCCATCTATATAGGAATAATTCATTGATGTACATGAAGTAATTTGATAAAAAACATCTGAGTTTTAGTTCCTAATTGCTCAATACACTGACTGAATGATTAAATCTTTGAGTAGGGAACAGAAGATATATGCTGGAGGAATGAATGTATCAGTTTAGACCAAAAAATTTAAACTTGTTGCTGTTGGCAATGTGAGATCCACACAGTTTTTAAACAGGAATAAAAATACTTTTTTAAAGTAAGTCAATGGTAAAATGAATATGGAGAAATAGGAGTCAGGAAAACCAGTTAGAGAAATATTGGAATAATCCAAGCAAGAAATGATGAAACCATCTAATGTAATTTCAGCTTTGAGAACAGAAAATTCAAAGAAATACAAATTTCTTATAAGCTTAATTTACGAGTTGAGGGAATAAGGTAATTTAGAAATAATTTTTTATTAGAGGAAAAAAAAAAACAAAATTGGCTGTAGGTCAGTGGCTATATTCAGGAGAAAGAGTCTTCTTGATAGTGATACTGATCACAAGGTAAAGTTTTATAATTTGCTAATACAGTAGTCATGAGAGTAAGATTGGTCTTTAAGTGATAAGACCAAAGAGTATAGTTTTGAGAAAGATCATACAGAGTTAAGAAGTTGGAGAGAATGTGGGAACAGTTAAGGAAGCTGAAGAAATAGTGTTGTAAAATCGATGTGCTTAGCAGTATTTTTTATGTAAGTTAAAAGAAAACTTTAGGAAATCTCTGTTAATCTGAGTGAGGCTAGAGATACCTGAGCTTACTGTTGATAGAAATACATACCTTTTATCATGGTCATGTTTTACACATTACTTTGACAGATACTTTGGGACTGAACCACTTTATTTGAACAGGGGAGGTGACCATGAGAGAGCTATGTTGAGTTGGTCTCCATAGGGATTATTTGAAGGATATATGAGAGTATGAGGGATGGATGTGTGTCCTTGTGTCTTTTGATTCTGCTAGGTGCAGTCAACTGAAATTTTTTAACAGAAGCTTGTGTTGTCTGTTGAATGGGAATAAATTAAGGTAACTCAAAAAAAATGACACTTTTTTTTATACACTCCAAAAGTGTATATGATGAGTAGTCTGTTGCAGAGAAAGAGTACCACTGAGCCAGCAGCATAGGATTGGTCTTTTTTATGTTGATAAAAATGAGAAAAAAATCCTAGATATGGTGGTAAACTTTCTTTCTCTTTCTCTCTCTTGCTCTCTCTCTCTCTTTGTGTGTAAAACAAGGGTGGTAGCCAGAGAGAAGGGAATCAGAACCTTAATTTTATAACACAGCTAACAGTTCATGACAAGGCCTACAGCCAGAGTGACCTGTGTTCCCAGACAGTTGCCCCTGTCTTGACCCTGTTTGTTTCTGGTTCAGTTGTCTGTGCCCCTGAGGTGATGTAAAAATAGAGGACAATTGGGAAGCCAGCCATGGACTACAAAATAAGCTCTCAGTTGTCGTTTTAATGGATCTACCATTTACCCTAATTTAATTTCCTTACCTCCAAGAATATATCTTGTTTTGTAAGTTCACAAGCTGGCACATCATCCAGCAAAACTATTTATTTTCCCTATCTTCTTTACACAAAGGCTCAGATTACTCTTGCAACAGTAATCAAGATCTTCTGTCTTTGGGTCGCAAAGAAAATGCATTCAACTGTACTTCAAAGAGAAAATTGAAATTCTGCTACAGATGATAAAGCACATTCTCTTCCTTTTTCAATTTTGTCTGTTCATATCAGCTGAACTCCATTAATAATAGCAAAGGGTGCCTGTTGCTAGTCTTGGCAAAAATTATAACATTTGGTTGCCCAAAACTGTATGAGGTGTGTGGAGGTTTATTCCTATTGCAGATCCCTGTGCTTTTAGGTTTCTTTCTTCTTGCCAACCACCCCCTCCTTTTCCTTTAATTAATTAATTTATGTTTTTCAGTGCTAGATGGTATGGAATGAACCCAGAAAATAGCCTCTAGAGGAAGATTTTTCCACTAACTTTAATAGCTAAGCAACTGTGAATCTTCCCAAAATGATCTCAAGTATGATTGGCTTGCCTATCTGCCTGCTGTAGCCATTCTACATTGCTGTAAATTGCTTTAGGAAGCAGTCCAATGGACTTATTAGAATGCATAACTCTAGCTTTAATTATTTATTGCACATATCTAGTATGTTAGCCATGAAATGGCCACTAGGTACATTGACTCATAGTACAACCATCAGAATAATAAGAAAGGATCCAAAAATAAAAGTAGGGTGATGCCTTTGCAATAAAGTTCTATGAACAAAACTGTATGTACGAGATATTTCTTTTTCTCATAAGATAGGCTCGTAGCCATACCAACTAGGAAACGATGCTCAAATTTAAAGAAAGGAAAGGATAAGGACAACTGAAAATTTATATCCGTAGGCACTTAATACAATGTCTTTTGGTCAGAGCTATAACAGGAAGCCAGTGGCACAAGTCTAGGCAAAATGAGAGGTTTGAATATTTTATATTTAGATACTCCTAACTGCTTTTCAGCATACTTTCTAGAGGCCTTATTGGGTTTTCTTTCCTTCCTCCAAATTTATTCTTAGAAGGAGATGAAATTGTCAGTGCGTTTTAATTGGTTGTGATGGTGATATTGGAAAAAATGCTTTGAGAACAGTCAGCTCTATTTCAACTTGAAATGTAATTTATTTTCTAGTTAAGTGAATTTTAATTAATTGTGTTTCCTTCATTGATACCAGCATTTCATGCAGCCTGAAGCTTATACAGTTTGAGGAATCTTAAAATATGTAATACAGATGCATACACACATAAACATATATGTTTGCACAGACTTATGATGAATATAGATATGTGCTGAAATGGTAAGTACAATAAGATGCAAAAACCTTTAAATTAGTTTACTGATAACTAGACTTCCTTATCTTTACATGTTTAAAATTTCATACAATATATTTTCATCGTGTTCATTCCCTTCCCTCAACTCCTTCCATACTACCTCACTGCCCATCTAACTTCTTATTTTCTTTCTCCAACAAAATAAACAAAAAGAGTCCATTTTGTTTCACTTGTCTAGTCGTGGGACTTGCTCTATATTGTAGTCCACATACCAAGTGCCATTACACTGAAGAAACCTGATTGTCCTCCCCAACAGCAATCTTAAGGCAATAGATACTTGTCTAGTGGTGCAACTGCTTCCAACTTTCCTCTATTCCAGGATTTTGCCTGGCTTGAGGTTTTTCAGGTCATGTGCATGTTATCACAGCCTGTGTGTATTCCTGTGTGCATCTGCTATGTCAGGAAAATACTGTTGCCTTGAAATCATTCTCTACCTCTTGCTCTTAAATTTTTTCCATGCCCTCTTCTACATATAACTCTGAGCCTCTTGGGGAGTGTTGTTATAAAGAGATCCCATTTAGAACTGAATATTCCAAAGTCTCTTTAATTCTCTGCATGTTCATCAGCTGATGAACTGTTTTACTAAAAGTAGAAACACTTCTTTGTTTTTTAAAAAAATTATTATTTGTGTATATGAGTGCTCGGTCTGCATGTTTTTCTGCATGTGGGAAGAGGGCATCAGATTCTATTATAGATAGCTCTGAGCCACCAAGTGGTTGCTAGTAATTGAACTCAGGACCTCTGGAAGAGCAGCCATCTCTCTAGCCCAAAAAGAAACATTTCTGATGTGAGTCGAACAGTGCATTTATATATGGGTATAGCAATATGTCATTATGTGTCATTCTATTACTATGTTCTTTTAGCAGAATAATAATAGTATGTTTTTCCTGCAGGGCCCATGAACTCAAGTTCTTGGCTTCATTGACAGTGTTAAGTATGGGTTCCATCTCATGAAGAAGGTCTTAAATTAACAAATAAAATTGGCTACTCTTATAACACTCATACCACTGTTGTTGTAAATAAATCCCACCAGACAGGAAGCTGCATGGTGTGAGCAGGTCTGTGAGCCAATGAGAATGTACTGGATTCTAGGAGAGTGTTGCTAGTGGAATATCTCAGTTTATTGAAGCAAGGGTGGTTACATTTATAGGAAAAAGGCAGTGTCCTTAGTACTCAGGGACAGAGGTCATTGGTGAAGACAGGGATACTGTAGTAGCCTCATTTGCATGTGTAGCTCATGTCTAAGAGTCAAGGTCTTGGAAAAGACTCTCTTGCATAAGGTATGGTCTCATGGGGTAAAGGAAAATTTATCAGAAAATGGGCTCAGCCCTAGGCTTCCAGCTACAATGTTTAGATAAGCACCAACCAGGCCACATTCCTTTGCCAATAACCTTCTGTGAAGCAGGCACTATTTAGAATTTAGCTTAGTTTTGCCAGGGCTAAGAAAGTGGTGAGCAGCCAGACTCCTGCCACTCTCAAGGTGAGAATTCTGGGGTTCAAAGCATGCTTTGACCCACTCTTAGCTCTAGGACAGCACCACACACTGTTGTGCCATTGCGCCAGTAGGCATATCCTGCTAGGTAGGCTGTTCTTATAGCTTGCAATATTCATAGCTGGGTGAAACTGATGACTATTTTTCTCCTCTTATATCCTGTATAGCACCATCTAGCACTATGAATCCTAACCTGTAGAGATAAAGCTTGAGGTTGAGCTAGATTTCTCTATGTTGTATGACATAAGTATCTGGTGTCTTCAGTAATAGAGTATTATTGTCAAGTTCTGGAACATAATATATAGCTTTGGCATAGTTTGGGGAGAGTCGCTTTCTTTGCCAACAACTCATATCCCATACTGTTAACTAAATACTATTTGATTAATCTTCCTTCCTTCCTTCCTTCCTTCCTTCCTTCCTTCCTTCCTTCCTTCCTTCCTTCCTTCCTTCCTTCCTTCCTTCCCTCCCTCCCTTCCTTCCTTCTTTTCTTCCTTTTTCTTTTTCTGTAATCTGGCTGTGCCTCTGATTTGTAACCCTTCTGCCATCAGCTCAAACATGCTGGGATTATAGGCGTGTGGTACTGTGCTTGGCTTGATTTTTACTTTTAAAAGCATAACTAGCATTTTTTTTAAGTTGTACACCCTTCTTCTGTGTTGTCACTCCTTTTTTGAAATTCTACTTCTTTGAATTTATTCAAAGGTTTTTTTTTTTTGCTCAAATTCCTTCTTGTCCAAACATAAACTCTAGCAGACTTCAGCATTCTGAGATCTCATCCCATAATCCATGCTGAAGACAGGAGCCACTCTTGCTTGGCCTGGCTTTTACCATTCTGAAAATGATGAGCCATATTAACAAAAATCTTGTTAGTTTAATCGCTGATTTAGCACTGAGGCTTCAATGGATTTACCCTATATTTTTTCCTGGTCCTGTACGTGGAGTCCAGGCAAAGAGTAAATAAATTTGAAGGAGAAGTTTCTGTTCTTAGAGTTCACAGACTAGTACAAATAAATATTTTATAACAAGAAAAGTTCTGCAACAAAGTATGAACAAGGGGCTTTATAAGAGTAGAGAGAATTCAACTGGCTAGAATAGTGAATACTTGTTTTATTATTTTTAAAAACATTTTCCAGGAAACATCCTAAAAAAGTATTTTTAATAGCCGATAAATATGAAAAACATAAAAAAGCCTATATTTCTCTTAGAGATCCTCACTGTGCTCTGACCGAGTAAAGGATCTAAGATTACCTTTACCCAAGAAAACTGTGTAGATATCACCTAGCTTTATGTGTCCCTAAAATGATTTTCATCATTTCAACAGCGATGCATTCCAATTATGGTTGTATCATAATGACCTGTTGCAAACTTGATTTTCCAAATATGTAGGGTTACTTTAATTCTCTTTCTGTATAAGGGTTAGTTCACCTTTCCAAAAACCCAAAGCTGATGGCAGTAATACGTGTCTGAAAGGGCTTCAATTTCTGTAATGTGGCCAAGGCAATAAACACTTCTTTGTTAAATGTGTTATAGACCCTGTAGTTAATATCAGAGTCAGGAAGATACATAGGCTTTTGCACTGGACTCCTCTGGGGAAAGATGATCTTTCCCTTTTGTATTGATAATGTTAAGTAGCTGTTCATTAGAGTTTGAATTTTACTTGTTCATGGTTTGTTTGATTTGCTTTTCCCCAGAAAGACACTTAATGACAGCTAAAAATATACTTAACTGAAAAGGGTAAAGGAGTAAGAAGATGAACATATATAAGATGGCCTTTACACAGAGTGCTAACAAAAGAAGTGCACTTACGTAAGAGACTCATTTTCTCTTCACTGCATCACAATAGCATGCTTGCAATTTGACTTGGGTATACATTGTTTACAATGAAGCACAGCTTGCAAGAGCTTTTACCCTGAAAAGTTTGTGGTCTTTTCAGCCTGTACTGAATATCTGTCATTTAACAATGACACTGGTAGAAAGGAAGGATAAAGAAGCATGGGTTCAAGGCTAAATAGACTAACCAATAATGGCATTGCATTTGTATTCCATGTCTACTCCATATTTCCAAGGAATATTAAATTGCATCTAAGAGTACACCCAAGAAAACTAACTATGTAGATATTGCCTGGCTTTAATCAGGGTTCTGAAGTCAGCCAGGGCATTATGACTTGAGACGTGTGACAAAAAGCATGTTCTCTTCAGCAGTTTATTCAAGTGACTTCGTACCGTCTCCTAGTTTCTTCTTTGTCTCTGTGCTCCTCCTCCTCTAGGATTCTCTCTGCTGGATCCTCTTCTAAACTAAAAAATGGGGACAATTAGAATCATGCCTTTTAACTTTTTCTGTTTTCTCTCATAATTCACCTTGTGATCTGGTAGTTACCATTTCTATGCTGACACCTTCCCAGATTCTATATCTGACCTGAATCTTTTGGTTGATCTTCACACTCATTTCTAGTTGTCTACCTACATTTAAACTCAAGTTCTTGGTTATTACCACTAAGTGTTTCCCTACAGTGTTCTGTTGGAGTAACTGCTAACATTTCTTTGTCTTTTTTTTTAAGTGGCATGACACACATTGTCATTCTTGGTTTCATACCACAAAAGCAAAATTGTTTGTCCATAACTTTAGAAATTTAACTGGAATCTGACCACTCTTATGTTTTCAATGATGATCTCTTAGTTTGATTAAGCATCAGCTCATTAGACTTCACAGATTATCCTGGTGAAAATAGCATTCATTTTGTTTTTCTTTGTATTTTCAACTATTTCCTACATCTAATATCTAGCACCTTTGTGAAGAGACACTGTCAGATGGTCTTCTTTTTCTCCTTTCATGTAACCAAAATCTAAAATGGCCTGGCCTAAGAACTATACATAAAGGCACAAGGCACATGGCAATACTTAAGAAATGAATGAACAAAGCAAGCATCATTTATATTCCTAAGGCTCCTTGCTTAGTGATGCATCTTTTTCTGTTGAACTAGGCAATAGGAGTATGACTCTAGTCACATCTATTATGATTGTCAGCCAGTTGGCCAGATCTAAGACTTAGTAGCCAGTCTCTGGTAGAATAGAAGCCAGATGTTTGGGATTATGAAAGTGTGGCAGATACTGAGGAAGGCATGGACTTACTTAGTTTTCTGCTCAGATGTACCACAGTGACATAAATCTTCAGTACTTATTACAGACTATACTTTCTTGAGTGCTTATGTCTAATTCTTTTACTCCTGTAGCTGGGTTCTTTGGTCGTGTAGGGCAGAGGTGTGGATACTTAGGGAACTTCTCTATAGTCTGTGGTTCTGGCATTTTGTCCTTTTCAAAAATCATTTTCTTTATAAAAATAATAAAATCTAAATTAATCAAGAAATACTGTGTAATAATTGTAGAAAAAACAGAAAAAGAATTATTATAAAGAAATGATCAGTGTTAACATTTTGATTTATGTCTGACCTATTTCAGTTTTAGGATGTGCATATGCATGTGAATGTGGTTGAAGTAAGGTAACAGTTGTGGTGTGTGTGTGTGGGGGGGTGTCTCTGTAAACACGAGTGCCAGCAATAATGATCATAGGAGGCAAGACAAGAACCTGGTTTAACATGACTCAGTAGTTGGTGTTGGTTCAAACATCTAGATTCTGACATAGGCAGTTTATTTTAGACATACTTAAGTACAGTACAGTTTTGGAACTGAGTTTCCTGGTAACAATGATCTCAATCCTGTGTATAGAGATGACTACATCAAAGCTCTTTTGCAAAGTATATGTGACCTCTTTCCTTATGATGGATTTTATAGCTTAAGGGCTGAGGGGAGGATCTGGGATGGTGTCAGTCATACAGATAGCATAGAGATCACTAAGCTCTAAGTGCATGTGACGTCTCCCCTAAGGATAGTGTCTATTGACTGAGAAATGATGCTTAAGATAAAGGTCTAGACTCTAGGTAGTCATATATATACATGATAGTCTGGGAGACTCAGGTGTGGCCTAACCCTACAGATAATACAGATCTCCAGGCTATTTTCTGTATACATCTCCAGCTTTTTGGGCAGAAGACAGGAATATATCTCTTCTATTGAAGAGGCAATTCTGCATGTTTAACATTCCTGGTTTTCTCAGTGCTTGTTTGTGAGCACAAGGATTTCAGGCCTTCTACAAACAGTTATGAGCATTATCTGTTTTCAGAGTTCTTTATTTTCAGCTTAAATAAACTTGATAAAATAGCTGAGAGAATTTAACTTTCTCATCATATGAGCTGCTCTGCAAAGTATTGCTTTTATGGGAATTTGTAAACTGCATTCTATCCACATTACCATTACACATGTGCTTGATGTACATGGCACTTGTATTCTTTCCATACTTTCTAGCCATTCAGTAATGGTTGTGAAATAATGACTCAGGAGCCTTGTACAGCTTGTTTTCCAGTCAGCAAATATGTTAGTGAGACAAGACAGTGAAGCACTCAAAAATGGAATTTAATGAGTTAAGTCAAGGGTTGGAACAGGTGAGTGTTTTCAATTTCAAGACACTAATATAAACAGTGCTTTGGTGCCAGGTTTAGTAATCAGAGGAAGAGTTGAATTCTAGCACTGCTTTTTGACAAAACCTAAGCCTTAAGAATACTGAGAACTATACACTAAAACCACATTTGGAGATCCAAGGGAGATGTTAAAAGTCCTGATTAGAAATAATGTATATGCCTAGTGAAAAAGGAAATGAGCCTGTTTGTAAGGATAGTCTATCTAGCTGTACCAAATGGATCTTTCTTCCAGTGTTTAATGGTTTATTTGATTTAATAATGGTCATTATTAGGAATGCCAGAAAGTACACAAAAATAGCTGCTATACTTGTCTTTTCTCTTCTCCTTTTTTCTCTTCTCTATCTCTCCTTCTCTCTTTCCTTTACTTTTTCTTTATAGTGACAAGGTCTTACTAGTTAGCTTTGGCTGTCTTGAAACTTACCATGTAGAACATGCTAGCCTCGACCTCAGAAAGGACTCTGCTTCACAAGAGCTGGTATTAAAGGTGTGTGCCATTATGCCCAGCTGCTTTTATGTTTATTTTAAATATCCTTTGGTACTTATTTTATGATATTTGGTGATATGATGATGAAGATTAGTGAAAGAGGAATTTGAATTGTATGAAATATAAAAAAAGAGACAAGTAGAAAAGCAATTATCAGTGTAAAATAAAATGCTTAAGAATAATTATATCAATCTTCCCATTTACCGCGGTTACCTAAACTGTTATATATACTTCTAATGATTAGAAAACAAGCATTATATGTAAAGAATATACAAATTTAAGCTGTCATGAACATGCTAGAAAAAAATTCAAAAGACCAAGATTTAAATGTGGCTTATTTCCCGTTTTTCCTTAAGAATTCACTTGTCTTAGTAGAATGTAGGTACCCTGTCAAGATATCAAAGTCTTTGTCTCAAAGAAAATCACTGAGCCTTTATGGCACGTACTAAGAGACACCACTTTGCTATTCCTATTGTGCTTCTAATACACAATACACAGCATGGGAGTTATTGCTTATCAGTAAAGTCAGATTGTCACTGTGAAATGTTGTTTTCCAGATGTTTGAATTATTAAAAGTAATGTCAGCACAGCAAGCATGCATGCCATTTGGGGCACCTACATCTTCAGCAGGGGCTGGCAGCCTACTGGTTTTTCCTGATTAATGGTTCCAAATAGGAATGAAGCATTTCCAGGAGATTAGAGAGGAATCTTTGGCCAGGCGATCCTTCTCCTTAGTATTCATTCTTCTGCCTGTCTGCATGCTGTATACAGAGGCTAACTAAACAGAAGCTAAAAGTGGAAAGTAGAGAACAGTCTGGAATAAACACCCTGCCTTTTGTGTTTGGACTAATCAATATGACTTGATTGCCACATATAAATACAAGGCATTTTTCTTTTTAAGTAGTTCTTTGTATATAATATTAGAGGAATCATAACATTAGAATGTTGGTAGGCTGAGTTTATATGAAGCATATGAGGCAACCATTTTCTGCTTTCTTACAAACCCAAACCTACTGGGACTGGAAGAAGGCTGTCTTCCTTCCTCAAGTCTGCATGCATTTTTATGTGTTTTCTAATTTATTTTGAAGGAAAATGTGAAAAATTTTAACAAGTTAACACTTTTTTCAACTTTTAAAATTGAAAATAAATTCTTCTCTCATATACTACATGCCATCCAGTTTCTCCTCCCTTCATTCCTCCCAGCTCTCTCCCACCTCTCTTCTGCCCCAGACCTACTCCCCACCACTTCAGTTTCCCTTCAGAAAACAGAAGGCCTCCAAGAAACAAAAGCCAAATGCAACAAATCAAGGTACAGCGCACAAAAACACTAAGCTAACAGCCATCACTACACTCAGAGGACTGGTGCAGACCCACTTATGCCCTGTGCTTGCCACTTCAGTCCCTGTGAGCCCTAGGAGCCCTGCTTAGTGATTCAGTGGGCTGTGTTCTCCGGATGTCCTCCATCCCCTCTGGCTCCTGCGGCCTTTCCTCCCCCTCTTTCTTAAAGGATAGTTTCAAGGTAGTTAAATGTAGACTTTGTGTGATTTGTTCTCTCTTTAAGAAAAGACTTTTGTATTTTTATATACTTTTCATATTTTATATATACTTTATATTTAGACTTTATATATACTTTTCTATTTTATTCTATATATTATTATATATTATTTTATATTTTGTATATTTCTTTTAATATTGATAGTAGATTTGAAGTTTAAAGAGGGCAGTATTTATGTGTGTTTGCATCCATACAACTGTTTTTTTTTAGCTGTGAAAATGAATTGATTTAATTTTTAAAAACTGTATTATTTGTATGTGAATGCATGTACCACAACAGGTGTGGAGTCAAAGGGCAACTTGCAGGAGTCAGTGATCTCCATTCACCATTGAGTTCAGTCATCACACTTGGCACCAAGTGTTTACCTGCTGAGCCCCAGACTGCTCTCCTCACTGCGATCAGGGCTTGCCTTTTGTTGCCCTGAGAAGCATTTACTGTTCTGTAGGGTGTCGGGAAGACATTTCATAGCACAATAGCAGTCTTCAGGTGAAGTTAAGCAATGTGTTTGTATAAAAGTTCCTCTGAAATGTCACTGAGGTTGAAAAAGATGTGCTAGCTATTTTTGTTTGTTTGTTTGTTTGTTTGAATTAGGAACAGTGCTTAGACAACTTTCCCTGTATGCATGTGTGATCTGCATCTAACTGTCATCAATTAAATTTGGGGTCTTTTAAGCAAGTCAAAGCAAGACAAAGTCAAGAGTCAAAAACAAGACAAAGGATTCTGACGGTCGTTAGCTGGCATTGGAAATTAAAGTGAATGGATAGTGGCAGTTTATTAAATTATTAAGTTTTATTATTTGTTGTGTGGTGAATGTTAAATTGGGTATTAATGTGTTTTATACTACCTACCTGTTCCCTAGTATGAAATGTCCACTGTCATCAGAAGAGTTTTCAAGGTATTCTCTAAAAGTAATATGCTCATTCCTTCCCACTCACCTCACATTTCTCAAAATCATTCTGACCTTGCAGGCCTGGTATAAAGTCCCATCCTCTCCATTCATCTTCCTCAGTGTGTGTGAGAGAAACTGCTGGAATTGAACAAACCTGCATTAGAAATGAAATTTCAGTGCTCTGACTGCAGACATTTAGCTTTCCTGACACTTGGTATCCTAATAAAATTATGAGACATATAGTAATTTAGGTTTTCATGAGAAAAAAATACTATTTCAACTTAAACATTCAAAGTTTTATTGTCAGCAGATATTTTGCTATCATTTTTAATGAACCCGAGATTCACTGTTAGACTGTCAACCCATAAAACACGTATGCTCCAGAGATATGTTTATTTGGTTTAAATGATGTTCCATTTTAGAAAAGAGACATTGCATAATATCCATATGGCCCTTTATGATGAAATATAGGAACACTGAGGCTGCAGGCCCTCCCGGTAGCAGTGTGCATGTAGGGAGTGGACAGCATTTCCATGCACTCGGCACTTTGGCTCACTGTCTTTCTTATCCCTTTGACTTTTCCTTCCTGTACTTGTATCTGGTGACCATTTGTATTTACAGTTCCTAAAGCTAACAGTTCACTTCTTCTTTGACAACTTTTAAAATTTTATTTATGTGTATGTATCTTGCTTTGTGTTATATGAAATATAATATGTTCATATATATCTTTGTAGACTTTAGATATTTATATGTCTTATCCTATGGCATGTGTAGGACTCTCTGAGATAAAGTTTTAAAGCAGATACTATAAGGATACTACAAGGTGAACATAGGAAATCCTCAGTAGCTTATCTTTTCCACTATGGCAAAGACATGCACAGAGAGGGGACAAGAGTCTCTCTTCCTGCTTCTTCTCTTGTTAACACACCATTTGCTTTTTAAGCTTTTCCTTCCAATCACTGCATATATTCAGAAAACTCTTTGTTTTGATCAGTTTTACTTCTGTAGCTTTCCCACTGGGAAATTCTACTCAATCTTTGTTTAATTCAGCTGTTACATAAATATGCTGAAATGCTTCACTATTTCAGTTCCGACTGTGAAAATATTTTGTAAGAAGCAGTATTAAAACACCCTTTTCCTCCCAGAGCTCTAGATTATAGGAATTTGAAAGCAGCAAGGGAGTGGAAAGCTTATTCAGTCCACCTCTTCGTAACACCACTAAGATCTAGAAATGAAAATAGAGGCCTTCAACTAGAACCCAGGTCTCATGACTCCAGTTCAAACTCATGCTTACATTTTAAATAAAAACTCATCATTTTAATCATCTTGGTAAAGCAAGTAAAATTGATTCCACTGAAATAATTATATTTTCCACTTAACAATCTGAATTAACTAGTATGTTTTATTAACTTATTGTGTGGCTTAATTTTACTCTCCCAAAAACTATATGTGATAACTGTAGTTAATTATAGTAGTGACATTTTAGTAACAGAAAAGCAAAGAAGTCTGTCAGCAATTATGGAACCCTTGAGATCTTGAATCTTGCCATTGGGATCCAGTTTTGTGCCCTTAATCACTAGAGACTCTGACTTGTCCTCTCATACCTTCTCTGTTGTCTAATGCATGTGTCATGTCCACTTGTAAGAACTGGCATAATATGGGCAATGTTTGTTTTGTACCTGTGATTCATGAGTTTTAACTTTTAATCTTAAATGATTTTCCTTTATTATACATTTCTATTACAGCGTATTTCTGTTGTTCCAACTATTTATGTTCCTGTTGACTATTTTAAATTCTGGACTTAACTAGTTGTGACGTTCTTCTAGTGAAAATATATCTTAACAATGTATGCCTCTTAAAACAAACAGAAACTTAAGCTTTTGATGTCTTTGGATGAATAAAGCATTTTTCTTAATCCTTTAAGATATATTGATTACAATTTCTTTTCCCTAGGAGTAATATTTAGCTCAAAACTACTCATTTCATTCACTCAGTGATAAGGGTGATAAGGTAATAAGCGTGGTTTTATTGTGCCATTTTCTATTTAAATATGTAATATATTTTATTTTCAAAAGTTGTACTTAGAGGGGCAGTGGATGGAGACAGAGTAGGAGGAACTTGATTTTACAGTTGGGAAGGAGAATTTAGGAATGCTGTTAACAAATACTTAGGTCAGTGTAGCATAGTCCTGAGCAGTAAGATTAATGTCCCAGGCTTCCAGAACCGAGCTGAGGTGTGTGAAGTAAAGCATGGCAGAGCAGGTGGTGTTAGACAAGGGATTTGTCTTGGGCACATCATCCCACCCTCTTTCTGGGTCTAAATACTCAGTGATTTGGAGGAACATGAAACAAACAGATAATCCAGATCTTAAACAGTTTATTTTTAGTTTAACTATATTTATGTAACTGTTTTACTGGTTCTAAAAGAAAGCCAGCCATATTTAACTGTGAATATTTTTGGAATTGTAGAAAAAATATTAATTATTTTACCAAAATATAAAGGAAGTTTGTTATAAACTGCTAATTAAGTACCTACATACCTATCTGCATGAAGATGATGTAAAATAATTAAAGAGTGATTTTCATTTTATGCTGTTACATTTTTAATACATAGGTCTTTAAAATGAAAGTACATTATTCTAAAATACATACTATTTTAATAACTGCATTTCATTGGATATATAGTTTTCCCCTTGGTATATTATATTATCAAAATCTTGTAATAGACCATCTCTTGATGTTTACTGCTATGCTCTTTATTCCTCTTGTGCAATATTTGTCGAGCCTTGGGCACAGGAGTGTTTTGTAGATACATCCATTTGGACTGGGCTCCACAACCTCTCATTTTGATTGGTTATGATTTCCTTTATTGCTTTCTGTCTGAGGGGTGAAGACTACATTCATCTGTGGGCATGAGGACAATGTTTTGGTTGTTAGACATTATGCTGGTTTAGTAAAGTCATGGTTGTATGTTCTTCTCCAATATCCATGACTTCACTAGCACTGAGTAGTTGGCTAAGTTTCCAGAACCCAGGCATGGTTTATCTCTGTTGAGTAGGTCTTAAGTACAATTAGATAGCTTTGTTATCACCAAGGTACACATACCACTGCTAGACTTATAGGGTGATTGTGCTGTGATGTTGTTGATGTCATTTATAGGTACATGGTTGGGTAGGATTGTTGTTTGCTTCCTTCCTTTGGAGACTTGTATGACACCTTCTGATACCATGAAGGTTGGTTCTCAAGGAGGAGGCATTCAGGTCTGTTCCAGGTCAGTGGCCTCTGGAACCAGTGTTTGAAGTACATGGTATCTCTGCAATAAGGACTTACCTTCTGCTCCTTGGTGGAAACCACGGGCAATAGCAATAGGGTATATGTTTTGGGAGTCTCTTGGACAGCCATGATCAACAGCTCAAAAGAGGTCTTATGTGTGTTATTGGAGTTTTTGTTAGATAGTCTTTTGCTCTTGGAGGATATGCTGTCAACCTTGAAAAAAGTTCATTTGAACTATGTTTGTATAATTATACACAGAATTATGAATGTTATGGGTTATTTTTAGACACATGTTAAATAGTATGATTCCTTATGACTTTCTAAGACATTCTTTTTATTTTAATAATTGAATTTTATGGGATTTATTCACAGTGTCTTATAAAAATCTTATAACAGACATCTCTTTATATATGTTGCTGTATCAACTGATACAGGGTTCATCCCTGGGAAAGGCTAAATTTCCTTCTTCAAGCAGTCATTAGTTGCCTGTCGCCTTTTGTCTATAGGAGACAGTCCATGAAATTTTCCTCCTTCCATATTAGTGTGTTCATTTGTTATTGCCTTTGTTCAGTCTTGTTTATGGAGCCATTTCTAGGAGAGATGGTTTCATAGCAGACATCTTGGTATTCTTAGTCTAGTAGTCTTCCCATCGCATCTTCTGCAGTGTTCCTTGAGTCATAGATGCAGGGCCTGTAATTCCATTTTTATACTCATTGTACTATGCAATCAACATTATCCAGAGTTAATAGAAACACCACAGAAAGCTCTGTTTTGATCATTATTGGTGTACATGTTATTTTATATGCTACTATTATAAGTAAGACATTTGACTCTTTAGTTTTTAAATGTTATCATGCTAATTGAAACGTAACAAAATACTGTGGAAAATAGTGTATTCAATGACTAATATATTGCTTAAGACAGTGTTATGTATTATTGTTACAACCTTTAAAACATTTCACAATGTATTCATTTTTTGTAAGTTTCAGATGTGTGTGTAAAATAGATTTTTAATTATTTTCACCTCCCTTCTCCCTCTTGCACCTCCCTACCCTGCTGAAGCCTTTCTTCTTTCTAGTCTGTTTTTGTATCATACTGAGTTTGATTAGAGATACTTGCTGGAGTATAGGTGGAAGGTTATTTACTGGAACAGAGGTGGTCATTAGTGACTACATCACTAAAGGAAATGAAATCTGA